>CM059812.1:0-442500 GCA_030435695.1 Brachymystax lenok tsinlingensis | reverse complement strand
GTCTGTGTTAGATTATAACAGGAATGGCATGATCTGTGTTAGATTATAACAGGAATGGCATGGTCTGTGTTAGATTAATACAGGAATGGCATGGTCTGTGTTAGATTATAACAGGAATGGCATGGTCTGTGTTAGATTAATACAGGAATGGCATGGTCTGTGTTAGATTATAACAGGAATGGCATGGTCTGTGTTAGATTAATACAGGAATGGCATGGTCTGTGTTAGATTATGACAGGAATGGCATGGTCTGTGTTAGATTAATACAGGAATGGCATGGTCTGTGTTAGATTATAACAGGAATGGCATGGTCTGTGTTAGATTATAACAGGAATGCTACACTGGACAGGGAACTTTTGTCAAGCATGATGCGCTCCCATTTATTTCAATGAAACTTTGGCCTGAGCCGAGTGGCTCTGCGAGTGGCTCTCACAGCTCACCTTAAAATTCCGCTCTGGTTCTATTTTCAAGAATTTGATATGCAGCTCACGCCCGAGACAAGTTCACAGTACAGAGATGTCTCCCTGTGAAAGGTGTATTGTTTTTGTTGAATCATTGTGATGTACCATACACTGTATAAAGAATAGTGATTATGTACAAAATGTATGTGTCCTCTCTGCTAAACAGGGACCGTGGACACCCCGTCTCTGAGGGGGAGAATCCAGGCTCAGCCTAATCCAGAACAGGTACTCTCTACCTTCCTCAACTACTGTCATATTGTTTTAGTGTGTATAACAGGACAGCTCCCTGTGCACCATATGTCTGTGTATTAATTGATAAATAATCATTAACAGATTTCTGTCAGTGTTACATGTACCAATGCTGCCTAGATTCGATGGCTTTTTTTATACATTTTTTACCTTTTTGTTTAACTAGGCAAGTCAGTTAAGAAAAAAATCTTATTTACAATGACTGCCTAGGAACAGTGGGTTAACTGCCATGTTCAGGGACAGAACGACATATTTGTACCTTGTCAGCTCGGGGATTCGATCTTGCAACCTTTCGGTTACCAGTCCAACGCTCTAACCACTAGGCTACCCTGCCGCCCCACAGTGGGAAACGCTCCATTAGAAAGATACCTATAGTAATTATGTTTATATGATCTATGTCCTGCTTCATCTCTGCAGGCCCTAAAAGACTTCATGGCGAGACAGAAGACGGGACGAATGTGCACTGCCGAGGAGGTGGCACACCTCTGTGTCTACCTGGCCTCAGATGAGGTGAGTGCATTCATGGTCTGCACATCAACAACGACAACAACAACAAAGTATCTGAATGTTGGGTTGATGTTTTATGTCTGTTACCGTGCGTTAGTATGGGTGCTAAATGACAGCTGATGTAGCGGGGTTTAGTTATTTTCTTCAATAATTTATTTGAAACATCTGTTAAGCTAAGTTATGACATTGTCGCCCTTTCGACGTAGCATCCAAGTAAAGTGTAACTGTTTATTCCACCTCCCTCTAGTCTGCCTATGTCACTGGAACTGAGCATATCATTGACGGAGGATGGAGGCTCTGAAGAACCTACAGAGCACAAGGAAGCTCTAGAAAACTGCCACGAGTTACTGTTAGTTACAGTAATAGAAATTTCAGTGGCCTATGCCTTATATGGTATGCCAAAATCTTGACCTATTTTGAAATCATACAGAAGCTGCCTACATTTTTACAGATTTTTCAAATTTTTCATGAAGTGTTTGATTATGTGGTGTACATTTAATATAGTCTCTTCAAAAATTATTTTGAAGATTAATGACTTCTGGTTTCCTTGTTTTGTAGCACCAATAGTACCTCGTAAGTGTACAATAATACACTGTAATCAAATAGTTTTATACACCCATCTCATTGGAGATTACATATAGCTAATAAACAAAATGCAATAATTGACTGTTAATTTTGTAACTCATTTTGTACATGAGCTATCTCACTTGTTTACAATAGGAAAAGTGAATGGGAAAATAAGTTTCCTCACCTGTCTTGTGTCTTATTTATTTTTTGTTACTCAATAACTTAAAATACCTGATTGTTGAGGTAATTTTAAGATTTCAGGCTTAAATCAAGTGGACAAACTTTTCTGGCGCAAAGGTGTTTTAGGGACCGTCGTAAAACTGCAATTCCGGTGATTGCATGTAAGCAAAGAAATATGTTTTTGCTTTCCCATCCAGGAGGGTTAGCCCTATAGGAATATTACACACACTGCAAAGGACCTCCAGCCGCTAAATGGCCCAACATTTTTATTGTTTACCCATTTACAAGGATACTATTCAAAAGATGTATCTGTTGGAGATGTAAAACACAATATGAAGTCAATGCCCCAAATGTATGAAAAATAGAAAAATTCAATATCACATTTACAAAAGTATTCAGACCCTTCACTCAGTACTTTGTTGAAGTAACTTTGGCAGCGATAACAGCCTCGAGTCTTCTGTATGACGCTACAAGCTTGGCACACCTGTATTTGGGGAGTTTCTCCCATTCTTTTTCTGCAGATCCTCAAGCTTTGTCAGGTTAGATGGGGAGCGTCGGTGCACAGCAATTTTCAGGTCTCTAGAGATGTTCAATCGGGTTCAAGTCCGGGCTCTGGCTGGGCCACTCAAGGACATTCAGAGACTTGTCCCGAAACCACTCCTGTGTTGTCTTGGCTGCGTGCTTAGGGTCGTTGTACGATGTGTCTAGGTCATGTGGTGAAGGAGCTATTGCATTTTAAAGTGATTTTCTAAAAAAACTATTGTCAAAACTAAATGGTGTGCAACATGCCTCTATATAACGCATAATATAAAGGTGAATAGAGGTATATAATTATGTAAGGGCTTTATGGGAAAACCAAATGGTGTGCCATGTGTGTCCCTATCCTGTAAACAATCCACATTTGGTTTGAGGTGTCTAGGTCACATGGTGGGGCAATTAAAATGTAAAACCAAACTTTTAATATAAAAATTCTTATGAAACAATAAAAGGATGTTCAGCATGTGTCTCTCCCTTCTGAACAGTTTAAAGTTGGTTTGAAGTTTCTAGGCAATGCCAGGCCTGCCATAGACATAAGCGGAACTTAGTCGGGGTCAGAATAATAGAATACACAAGGTGCAATTTAAAAATGTGGTTGTGCATCAGTCATTTTATGACTTGTTAAGTTAGTCTAGCCAGCTATCTAATCATGGCTGAATTACCGACCGGGCACGAAGGGCATGTGCCCAGCGGCCCTGACTTCCAGCGGGCCCCCATTGATATCTTACTCCGATATCATATTAACATGGCAAAGTCATGGAAAAATGTGTAGAATTGCAGACAAATTGCTTTAAAACTACAACATTTTCTCTACATGGCAAAATGTGTAGAATAGCAGGACATTTACATTAGAACTTAAAGATCCAATGCAGCCATTTTTATATCAATATCAAATCATTTCTAGGTAACGAGGAAGTACCTTACTGTGATTGTTTTCCATTAAAATTGTCAAAAAGACTGAGACTGTCTGGGAGTGGTCTGAGTGGGAAACTGAAAACTAGCTGTCATTGGCAGAGAGGTTTGGAATTTTCTTTCTTATTGGTCTATTGACTATTTACTGCCTGATGTTGTCACAGGCTTTTCAAACATCTCTTACACTAAAAGGGGATTATCATCACTTTCACAGTTTCTCAGTATTATTCCAACCTCATAGTGTGGAAATATACACTGCTCAAAAAAATAAAGGGAACACTTAAACAACACAATGTAACTCCAAGTCAATCACACTTCTGTGAAATCAAACTGTCCACTTAGGAAGCAACACTGATTGACAATAAATTTCACGTGCTGTTGTGCAAATGGAATAGACAACAGGTGGAAATTATAGGCAATTAGCAAGACACCCCCAATAAAGGAGTGGTTATGAAGGTGGTGACCACAGACCACTTCTCAGTTCCTATGCTTCCTGGCTGATGTTTTGGTCACTTTTGAATGCTGGCGGTGCTTTAACTCTAGTGGTAGCATGAGACGGAGTCTACAACCCACACAAGTGGCTCAGGTAGTGCAGCTCATCCAGGATGGCACATCAATGCGAGCTGTGGCAAGAAGGTTTGCTGTGTCTGTCAGCGTAGTGTCCAGAGCATGGAGGCGCTACCAGGAGACAGGCCAGTACATCAGGAGACGTGGAGGAGGCCGTAGGAGGGCAACAACCCAGCAGCAGGACCACTACCTCCGCCTTTGTGCAAGGAGGAGCACTGCCAGAGCCCTGCAAAATGACCTCCAGCAGGCCACAAATGTGCATGTGTCTGCTCAAACGGTCAGAAACAGACTCCATGAGGGTGGTATGAGGGCCCAACGTCCACAGGTGGGGGTTGTGCTTACAGCCCAACACCGTGCAGGACGTTTGGCATTTGCCAGAGAACACCAAGATTGGCAAATTCGCCACATCTTCACAGATGAAAGCAGGTTCACACTGAGCACATGACAGACGTGACAGAGTCTGGAGACGCCGTGGAGAACGTTCTGCTGCCTGCAACATCCTCCAGCATGACCGGTTTGGCGGTGGGTCAGTCATGGTGTGGGGTGGCATTTCTTTGGGGGGCCGCACAGCCCTCCATGTGCTCGCCAGAGGTAGCCTGACTGCCATTAGGTACCGAGATGAGATCCTCAGACCCCTTGTGAGACCATATGCTGGTGCGGTTGGCCCTGGGTTCCTCCTAATGCAAGACAATGCTAGGCCTCATGTGGCTGGAGCTTGTCAGCAGTTCCTGCAAGAGGAAGGCATTGATGCTAAGGACTGGGCCGCCCGTTCCCCAGACCTGAATCCAATTGAGCACATCTGGGACATCATGTCTCGCTCCATCCACCAACGCCACGTTGCACCACAGACTGTCCAGGAGTTGGCGGATGCTTTAGTCCAGGTCTGGGAGGAGATCCCTCAGGAGACCATCCGCCACCTCATTAGGAGCATGCCCAGGCGTTGTAGGGAGGTCATTCAGGCACGTGGAGGCCACACACACTACCGAGCCTCATTTTGACTTGTTTTAAGGACATTACATCAAAGTTGGATCAGGCTGTAGTGTGGTTTTCCACTTTAATTTTGAGTGTGACTCCAAATCCAGACCTCCATGGGTTGATAAATTTGATTTCCATTGATAATTTTTGTGTGATTTTGTTGTCAGCACATTCAACTATGTAAAGAAAAAAGTATTTAATAAGATTATTTCATTCATTCAGATCTATGATGTGTTATTTTAGTGTTCCCTTTATTTTTTTGAGCAGTGTATATTAAAAGGAAAGGAAAATCACATTTTTGACTGCATTTGGCTTAAATGTTCTCTTCCCTGTCAAAGGCTAGGACCTTCCCTGGGTGATGTGGTCAAAGGGTTATTGAAATGTAATATTGTGATCTTGCACTTTGTTGATGGTCCCTAACTACACAGAAAAATATATATAAACACAACATGTAAAGTGTTGGTCCCATGTTTCATGACCTGAAATAGAAGATCCCAGAAATGTTTCATTTGCACAAAAAGTTTATTTCTCTCAAATTGTGTGTACAATTTTGATTACATCCCTGTTAGAAAGCATTTCTTATTTGCCAAGATAATCTATCCACCTGACAGGTGTGGAATATCAAGAAGCTGGTTAAACAGCATGATCATTACACAGGTGCACCTTGTGCTGGGGAAAATAAAAGGCCACTCTAAAATGTGCAGTTTTGTTACACAACACAATGCCACAGATGTCTCAAATTTTGAGGGAGCGTGCAATTGACATCTTGACTGCAGGAATGTCCACAAGAGCTGTTGCCAGAGAATTTAATGTTAATTTCTCTACCATAATCCGCCTCCAACGTTGTTTTTGAGAATTTGGCAGTACGCCCAACCAGCCTCACAACCAAAGACCATGTGTATGGCTTTGTTTGAGTGAGCGGTTTGCTGATGTCAACATTGTGAACAGGGTGCCCCATGGTGGCAGTGGGGTTATGGTATTGGTAGGCATACGCTATGGACAACGAACACAATTGCATTTTATCGATGGCAATTTAAATGCACAGTGATGCCGTGACGAGATCCTGAGGCCCATTGTTGTGCCATTCATCCGCCGCCTTCACCTCATATTCCAGCATGATAATGCACGGCACAATGTCGCAAGAATCTGTACATCATTTGTGGAAGCTGAAAATGTCCCAGTTCTTCCATGGCCTGCATACTCACCATACATATCAAATCAAATCAAATCAAATTTATTTATAAAGCCCCCCTTACATCAGCTGATGTCACAGAGTGCTGTACAGAAACCCAGCCTAAAACCCCAAACAGCAAGCAATGCAGGTGTAAAAGCACGGTGGCTAGGAAAAACTCCCTAGAAGGCCAAAACCTAGGAAGAAACCTAGAGAGGAACCAGGCTGTGAGGGGTGGCCAGTCCTCTTCTGGCTGTGCCGGGTGCAGATTATAACAGAACATGGACAAGATTTTAAAATGTTCATAAAACAGGCAGAACAGTTGAAACTGGAGAAGCAGCACGGCCAGGTGGACTCGGGACATCCAGGTAGGCCTTGAGGAATGGTCCTAATGCTCAGGTCCTCCGAGAGAGAGAGAGAGAGAGAGAAGAAAAAAGAAAGAAAGAGAGAGATAATTAGAGAGAGCATACTTAAATTCGCACAGGACACCAGATAAGAGAAGAAATACTCCAGATATAACAGACGGACCCTAGCCCCCCGACACAAACTACTGCAGCATAAATACTGGGGGCTGAGACAGGAGGGGTCGGGAGACACTGTGGCCCCGTCCGACGAAACCCCCGGACAGGGCCAAACAGGCAGGATATAACCCCACCCACTCTGCCAAGCACAGCCCCACACCACTAGAGGGATATCTTCAACCACCAACTTACCATCCTGAGACAAGGCCGAGTATAGCCCACAAGATCTCCGCCACGGCACCAGAAGCCAGTGACTCAGCCCCTGTAATAGGGTTAGAGGCAGAGAATCCCAGTGGAGGGAACCGGCCAGGCAAAGACAGCAAGGGTGGTTCGTTGCTCCAGTGCCTTTCCGTTCACCTTCACACTCCTGGGCCAGACTACACTCAGTCATAGGACCTACTGAAGAGATGAGTCTTCAATAAAGACTTAAAGGTTGAGACCGAGTCTGCGTCTCTCACATGGATAGGCAGACTATTCCATAAAAATGGAGCTCTATAGGAAAAAGCCTTGCCTCCAGCTGTTTGCTTAGAAATTCTAGGGACAGTAAGGAGGCTCATGCGTCTTGTGACCGTAGCGTACGTGTAGGTATGTACGGCAGGACCAAATCAGAAAGATAGGTAGGAGCAAGCCCATGTAATGCTTTGTAGGTTAGCAGTAAAACCTTGAAATCAGCCCTAGCCTTAACAGGAAGCCAGTGTAGAGAGGCTAGTACTGGAGTAATATGATCAAATTTTGGGGTTCTAGTCAAGATTCTAGCAGCCGTGTTAAGCACTAACTGAAGTTTATTTAGTGCTTTATCCGGATAGCCGGAAAATAAAGCATTGCAGTAGTCTAACCTAGAAGTTACAAATGCATGGATTAACTTTTCTGCATCATTTTTGGACAGAAAGTTTCGGATTTTTACAATGTTACGTAAATGGAAAAAAGCTGTCCTTGAAACAGTCTTGATATGTTCGTCAAAAGAGAGATCAGGGTCCAGAGTAACGCCGAGGTTATATCACCCATTGAGCATGTGTGGGATGCTCTGGATTGACGTGTACGACAGCATGTCCCAGTTCCCGCCAATATCCAGAAACTTCACACAGCCATTGAAGAGGACTGAGACAACATTCCACAAGCCACAATCAACATCCTGATCAACTCTATGCGAAGGAGATGTGTTGCACTGTATGAGGCAAATGATGATCACACACCTACCTCTTTTGTTAAGGTATATGTGACCAACAGATGCATATCTGTATTCCCAGTCATGTGAAATCCATAGATTAGGGCCTAATTAATTTTTTTCATTGATTTTCCTTATATGAACTGCAACTCAGTGAAATCTTAGAAATGGTTGCATGTTGTGTTCATATTTTTGTTCAGTATAGTTGCATCGACCGTGCTGTAGGATGCGTACACCGTAGCCATGTGATTACGAGGCTCGGTTCAGAATCGGGAGAATAAGAACAGAGCAATGACGTACACTTTTTGTTCCTTCAAAAAGAGCCTAGTCTGAGATCTGTAACTTTGAAGGCTTGAATTGAATATCAAATAAACGTTTAACCACGGTAAAAAAAAACTTTGATATTTCTAAGCTACAATGAGTGCTTATTTGATGTTCATAACAGAAAATGTGGATAATACAAAAGTGAAGTTAGTTGAAAGCTATTAAAGTAATTTTGTCCCAGGGCAGGCTCCAGTCATCTTCATGCCAGAGCTGCAGCCGTTGCCTGGTAACGGGACGCGTTTCCTTGGAGTGTCTGAATGAACAACATGCTACTGCAGCTAGCCAGCTGGCAGCTGCCTAACAAATGAGTCGCAGACATTTGGAAATTACAATCTTGTGTATTATAACTAAGCGCGTTTGACTAACGGGACAGGAAACATGGAGGTAAGTTGTGCTGGTTTGTATAGCTAGCTAACATTAGATAGCTAACGTTACGTTTTGTTTTGCCAAAACCAAAGCAACAGGTGCTACATTACTGTACGTTAGCTAACTTTGTCTTCCGCTGGGTAGTATTCATTAGTGGACACCACAGCAAAACGTTTAGTAAAGGATAACAAACAAGCCTTTCTTGTTGGAAAACTTCAGTCCGTTTTCTTGCGTCTGGTTGGTGACTAGTGAATAGTCACTTACTGTATCGTGACTGTCTCTACACTGCGTGTGCAGAAATCTCCCAATCCGATTCAAACTCCGTTCATCAGAGGCAGCTCTGCAAGCGTTCGGCCTTACAGGCTGACTACACCGCTCGCGTCGCATGCGTGAGCGTTGCAAAATAAATTTAGAAATCTATGTTATTCAAATATTGTACCCACACTGCTCGTGTGCTGTAACGAGCAACAGCAAGCTAGCTAAATAGGACAAATCCGCTAGCAAGTGCAAGCTAGCTAGCTAAATTGCCATAAAGGTTTAATGCTTTTTGACCTGTCCCCAAATTAATGTAATTGGTTCAGAGTTTGTTTTGATATTTTAACCTGCGTGTCGTGATCGTGTTTGGTGTGGCGGGACAAAATAAATGTATGCACGATGGCGCACGCGCGCAGCCGGTTTGGGTTCCGTGTTATACCCTGACTACACCGCTTGCGTCGCATGCGTGAGCGTTACAAAATAAATGTAGACATCTATGTCATTCAATTATTGCACCCACACTGCTCGCTCGCACCAACAAGCCTCTGCGTTCCCAAGGGCTAAAATAGAAGTCAGTTCTATTTCTGACGCAGATCGCGCTGCAAGTCCTGCCTCTCCCATCTCCTCATTGGTTGTACCCACTTGGGTGACTGAAAGACGAACAAGGTTGGTGGCGGTAATGCACCTAATTTATGAAAGTTGCCAGTCGCAATATAAAGTCCAGAGAGGAAAAAGCCTGGAAGGAGGAGAGATGACTAGGAACGATTCGCTGGACCGTTTTATGTGTGGATTAATTGTCGGAGTAGAGGACCTTGTGCATTTCAGTTAAAATAACAACTCAATGTTTATATCCCAGGACAAATTAGCTAGCAACAGCAAGCTAGCTAAATAGGACAAATTAGCTAGCAAGTGCAAGCTAGCTAGCTAAATTGCCATAAATGTTTATTGCTTTTCGACCTGTCCCCAAATTAATACAATTGGTTCAGAGTTTGTTTTGATATTTTAACCTGCGTGTCGTGATCGCGTTTGGTGTGGGGGGACAAAATAAATGTATGCACCATGGCACGCGCACAGACGGTTTGGGTTCAGTCAAAATACGTTCGTTAATCGCCAAATATGGAGTTTCGTGGATCAACTATATTAATTTAAGGCCAGTTTGCAACTCCAAAAAAAGATCTACATAAAAATGGACAAGCAATGCTTATTCAGCACCTTCAATGACAGTACACACCAGCCATAACGATTCAATTAAGATAGTTGCTCAGCGAAACTCCATATTTGGTGATCAACGACAAACGTATTTTGACATTAAAACACATACAGAGCTGGTGAATGGGAGTCTGAATCAGAGCTTTCTGGGAGAGAGGTCTCTAACGCACAGAGAGATAGATACTGGTTCGGGATTGCAGTATGTTAACGTTACAGAACTGTCAAGATTTCTTCGCTAACTTTATTTTTCGTCCAATTATTTTTATTCGTGTCACTGCATTTCTATAGTAGTCCTATAGTAACTTGTGACAGTTAAGAATCAATATATCTTTATTGTCACAATCGGTAAATGTGTAGTACAGTCAGGGCAAAAAACAAGATCAACTGCAACAGATTCACATAAGATGAATAGAAAACAGATCAGTTACAGTAATTATTGCAGGAGTGAAACCATACAGAGAACATAAAGTGTCCGTTTCAGTGCCTTGCAATTAGCTTACTCTCTCAGATTTGACAAGTGCTTGATTATAGTTTGTGTGTCCTTTCCCAGGATAAAGGTCAGAAGCCAGAAGCAGATGAGAACAGTTTTGAATCACTGGAGAAAGAGTTCCAGGAGGTTCTCAATGAGCTGGTGGGAGACAAGAGCCTGGACAAATTCCGGGTTGAATATGAGAAACTGACCAATGCCCTGAAGAAGTCCCACGAGAGCGAGAAGAGGCTGATGACAAAATGCAGGGAGCTGAATGCAGAGATCGTGTCCAATTCGGTAAAAGTTGCTACTGCACTGAAGTTGTCCCAGGAAGATCAAACTACTATAACTTCTCTGAAGAAGGTAGGCCCTTTATGGTGAAAACATGAGTAGCTGCAGAGATGTGTAATAGGCCTACAGCCTAAGGTTAGGGTGAAGGTTGTCATTAGTGTTGTTGCCAAAAAAGCACTTGTAGGCTATTATGGAGTAAAATATTCACACTTCATTTTGAGCAGAATAGAGCATTGTTTTAGAGTCGTGCTCTATTTCAACATGTCCCAGATTTGTCATAGTACTATGGCCATACTGTACAAGAGCGTATTGACCACTTTTTTTCTTTCTTTTAGGAAATAGAAAAGGCTTGGAAAATGGTTGATGCAGCCCACGATAAAGAGCTCAGAGCAAAAGAGACAATTCAAACATTGAAACATGAAATTTCAAATCTAACAAAACTTGTTGAACAAGGAGCTGGCTTGTCCGTGGGTCAAGAACATGGGTGAGTTGAGTTGTGCACACTCGCACTGTAAATTGTCCACTACCTTTGAATTCACCAATTCACTAGAAATTATTGTCATACCTGAAGGCCTACATTCAATGCTTAATTCGAGCTGAATCCTGCCGGAACAAGATCAGGCACCTTGCAGTTTTGGACTGCTTCGTTTTGGCACCTATTTGCCTGGATCCGGTACCTCATGGCATGACAAATAATTTCCTCTGTTTGCAATGTAAAAAATACAAATATCGTAGTTAGGAAATATCTAGTTGCCTCCTCGTTATTTCTCCTGCCCCCTATAAAAACATTATGTAAAAACGTAGATTTTTAGCCTGAGAATTGATTTGGGTTGGGCTGGGTCCGGGTTTAAGTGCAACATTGTAGCCTATGTTTTGAGACCAACCCTTGTCCATTGCTGTGGTGAGAGAGAGAAACATGCACCTGTATCTCTGACAGAACTACAATGAGATTCTATTTCTGTGATCTCTCTGCTCTGATAGACATGAGCCTGCAACTCTCCATCTCTCCAGCATTGCACTTCAGTATAAAAATATAAAATAGGCTGTATTATAACTATTCTAATTGAAATACTAGTTCACTATAATGACTCTGTAGGGGAACAACACTGTTTTACAAAGTATCTTGAGAGATAATGGCACGAGCGCATCGGCCATTACTGGTGAGTGCACATTCACTAGCCTTCATCATTGGGTGAATCAGTCGTTTATATTGATCTCAGTTTGTCAATGTCAGAGTAGCCTGTCATATCGGTCATTTCTGTGGTCAAAAAAGATTTTTAGGCTGTGGATCCGACTTTTACAGGACCTTTCTTCCCAATGAGATCCCGAAGCTTCTATGCATGTGCAGGATTCTCTACTTACACATAGTCTCTGGTCAACTCGTAGAGAACAAACTACTCTGTTTGTTACTGTAGTTAGTTACTGTAAGACAAAAACGCACCACCTAATTTCTGATGAGATTTTAGGATGATTGTGCGAATGGTCGCATTTTTCTCTTATGCGGCCACAACTCAACAGCGTGCGCCACCAGGCAAAATATTATGTGCTTTGATAGAAACAAAACACAGGTTTTCTCACTGTACAAAATTCGAAACAGCACTGTGCATAACTAAGAAGATCTAAATGCATGTTCCTATGAAACTGATCGAGATCAAATGGTTGGCTTGAGGATGCTCCATGGACGTTTCACCGGTAAAACTTGAAGAATTATCGTTCACGATTGCCAGTGAGAAACGTGAAGGGAGGGTGAGCACAAACATTTGTGCGTAAAGTGGAGGTAAAGAAAACCATGCGCAGGACATAATGTATCTTTCCAGGGTGACTGGAAGGGGCGGTTACCTACGGATCCTCACGCTACAAATTAAGCACTGCCTACATCTCTAGATAACGATTAGAGAAGTTTTAACTGAAAGCCAATTTGTTTTTTCAGTGTGAATGATCTGTTGAAAATCAAAGAGGAACTAACCAAGGAAAGAGATGAACTGCTTATGGAAGTGGTGACTCTGCGAAAGAATCTAACCGAGGCCACCGCCAGTCAGCAAGAGATGGAGGTTCAAAAAGGAAAAGCAATGGAAACCATATCTCAGGTAATGCAGAAACTCAACATCACCATTTACAGGTGTTTATTGTTCATCAACTTAATGACTGCAAATTGAACAAGTATAAACCCCCAAAATGTGTTCTTGGTTGAACGGAGAACAACTCAATAGGATTTTTTAAATGTAGTATTACATCTTAAACATCACAATTTTTATTTTTGTATGTTGTGGATTTGCTTTACCTTAACTGGCAGGTAAGGCATTAGTTATTAGGTAGGTATTATGGCCATACACTCGGTAGTTGCCTGGAACCTGACTCTGTAATTGTTTATAATTTCAGTCCTCATTCCCATTCGGTTGCAAATAAACCAGTAGGCTTTATTTGCTGTACAGTGTGTCCACAAGTCTTGGCACATCCAGTCCTAAATTAACTGGGCCCTTATTATATAGTAAGTCCACTCCAGTGCCTGCTTCCTGTCGGAATACTTGCTAGTAACAACATTGTTTTTATCCTGTGTTCTGTCCACCATAGCTCCAGCAAGACATCCAGGTCCGTCAGAACGAGTGCTCGCGTGAGACACGGCGGAAGGAGAAACTGGAAAAGGAAGTGAAGCAGCTGCACACAGACCTGGACACCAAGCAGTCGGATATCAAAGTGCTGAACCTGCAGAGCCAGCACAGCAAAGAGGAGCAGCAGAGGCTGGAGCAGCAGCTGCGGGAGCAGAAGGTGAGGCCGTGACCAGGGGTGGTGTCCCACCCGCCCTCCCTGTCCACCGGTCCTCTCCCACCCGCCCTCCCTGTCCACCGGTCCTCACCCACCCGCCCTCCCTGTCCACCGGTCCTCAACCACCCGCCCTCCCTGTCCACCGGTCCTCTCCCACCCGCCCTCCCTGTCCACCGGTCCTCTCCCGCCCTCCCTGTCCACCGGTCTTCTCCCACCCGCCCTCCCTGTCCACCGGTCCTCTCCCGCCCTCCCTGTCCACCGGTCCTCTCCCTTCCCCTCCATCCTCCAGTCTTTTCACAGATGGGCTGGCGAGGGAACACCAACTTGAGAGACGGTGCCAGTCGTAGACACATGGAATACAACTTGTACATGTATGCTGTAGGGGGTTTAGGTTTAATGTGTGATTTGATTTGTGCCGTTTGTCCCCTCGCAGATTCTCAATGAGCGGGCCACGAAGGAGCTGGAGCAACTGCAAGTGAGAAACACCAAACTCCAGCAGGAGAATGACCAGAATGCCCTGAGGTTGGAGCAGCTCTCCCTCGACACACAACAAAGGGCATCTGACCTTAAGGTAAAGCTCACAAACGTGTGCGTGTGCATGTGTGCGTGTGTGCGTTAATCATGGCTGTTTTTCGCAAACCATCGCAAGGCCCATATTCACAAAGTGTGACAAAGTAGGAGTGTAAGGATCAACGCTGGAGACGAGAAACAGGTACAGGGAGTGAACATTTAATGAAACACGGACATGAAACAGAACAGGAACAGCGTCTGGACAGGGGCAAAAATAACGACATCAATGCTGACACAGGGAACAAACTGAGGAGCAGACAGATATCAAGGGGGTAATCAACAAAGTAATGGAGTCCAGGTGAGTCCAATATTGCGTAATGATGGTGACAGGTGTGCGTAATGAAGGGCAGTCTGGCGCCCTCGAGCACCAGAGAGGGGGAGAGCAGGAGCAGGCGTGACATTATGCCCCCTCTAGGGGCGTCACCCGGCGTCCCACCTGGGCGAGCTTGACGGGCCGGCCGAGGCATGGGCGCTGGACAAGCTGGCTGGGGGCGTGGGAGCCCGGCGAGCCAGGAGAGGCGTGGGAGCCCGGCGAGCCGGCTGAGGCATGAAGTGGGATGGGAGTCCGATGAGCTGGCTAAGGCGTGAAAGCCCAGCGAGCCAGCTGAGGCACGCCTGGTTCCATCGGTGACGGCACCCGGACCCGACGTCACCAACAAAACAAAAAAACAAAAACCTCCCTGATGCTTCGTATAGTGTTGTCAGCATTCTGTAAGGATCGACGCTGGAGACGAGAAACAGGTCAGGTACAGGGAGTGAACATTTCATGAAACACGGACATGAAACAGAACAGGAACAGCATCTGGACATGGGGAAAGTAACGACATCAATGCTGACACAGGGAACAAACTGAGGAGCAGACAGATATAGAGGGGGTAATCAACAAAGTAATGGAGTCCAGGTGAGTATTGTGTAGCTGCGCATAATGATGGTGACAAGGGCAGCCTTGCGGGGGGTGGAGATCGGATGCAGGTGTGACAAGGAGTGCTGGGGGATTGCTATATGAATATCCACAAGGGAACCACAATTCATCCCATAAACACAAGCTTCTTGCTTTTAAAAATAGATAATTAACCCAGTGTTAACTAACATTCAGTGCATTTGATAAACCAGCATAGCAGCCAAACGCAGCATGTCATGTTGACACATGAGAAGCATCCTAATAGCGCCCTTTATGCTTGCAGGATCGTTGTAATTTTCTGGGATAAAGGCTAGTCATTTCTCGGGCAGGGAGAGAGCGAAGGGAGGGAAAAAAGAAGGGACAATCATAGCCCAAACCATTGCAAACTTGTCTTTGGAGTGGCCTGGAGTGGCCTCTTCCTGAACTGTTATCAGAGACAAAGAAATTGGACAGGAGCCCTAATGTCAGCAACACAATAAATACCTATTCTCTCTCTCTCTCTCTCTCTCTGACCCCCCCAACCCCCTCTCTCTTTCTCTCACTCTCCTCCTCTTTCTCTTCCTCCCTCCTTTTGTTCCCTCCTCCTCAGATGAAGGAGGAGGAGGTGAACCAGATGCGTCAGGAGATTGCCAAACTAACAAAGATGAGAGAGGCCACTCAGCGGAAGTTCCGACAGACGGAGGATCAGAAGTTGGAAGTGGAGCAGCAGAGGGACATGCTGAGAAACCAGATCGCTGGCCTGGAGAGAGGCAAGGATACACACACACGATACACACCCCCGCACATGCACACCCTATCTTGCACTGACTCTATGCACACTCACAGGACAATAAATACACACTATATACTCACTCACACTCACACACACACTATACTGACACTCTCACACTAAACCCACACATTCACATACACTACATATGCACACACACACAACACACGCATACCAACACCACATGCACACATATACACACACATGCACACACCTTTACACTCATCCTATGCTGCTGCTACTCTGTTCTTCAGTTTATTGTTATCTATCCTGATGCCTAGTCACTTACCCTGCCTTCATGTACGTATCTACCTCTAATACCTTATTATTATCTATCCTGATGCCTAGTCACTTTACCCTGCCTTCATGTACGTATCTACCTCAAATACCTTATTATTATCTATCCTGATGCCTAGTCTCTTACCCTGCCTTCATGTACATATCTACCTCAAATACCTTATTATTATCTATCCTGATGCCTAGTCACTTTACCCTGCCTTCATGTACATATCTACCTCTAATACCTTATTATTATCTATCCTGATGCCTAGTCACTTACCCTGCCATCATGTACGTATTTACCTCAAATACCTCATACCCCTGCACAATGATCTGGTACTGGTACTTCCTGTATATAGCTCCGTTCGTGTGTATTTTATTCCTCTTGTGTTACTATTTATTACTCTGCATCTTTGGGAAGGGCTCGTGAACAAGCTTTTCACGGTAAAGTCTACACCTGTTGTATTCAGCATTTCACTGTGAGGTCTACACCTGTTGTATTCAGCATTTCACTGTAAGGTCTACACCTGTTGTATTCAGCATTTCACTGTAAGGTCTACACCTGTTGTATTCAGCTTTTCACTGTGAGGTCTACACCTGTTGTATTCAGCATTTCACTGTAAGGTCTACACCTGTTGTATTCAGCATTTCACTGTAAGGTCTACACCTGTTGTATTCAGCATTTCACTGTAAGGTCTACACCTGTTGTATTCAGCATTTCACTGTAAGGTCTACACCTGTTGTATTCAGCTTTTCACTGTGAGGTCTACACCTGTTGTATTCAGCATTTCACTGTAAGGTCCACACCTGTTGTATTCAGCTTTTCACTGTGAGGTCTACACCTGTTGTATTCAGCATTTCACTGTAAGGGTCTACACCTGTTGTATTCAGCTTTTCACTGTGAGGTCTACACCTGTTGTATTCAGCATTTCACTGTAAGGTCCACACCTGTTGTATTCAGCTTTTCACTGTGAGGTCTACACCTGTTGTATTCAGCATTTCACTGTAAGGTCTACACCTGTTGTATTCAGCTTTTCACTGTAAGGTCTACACCTGTTGTATTCAGCATTTCACTGGAAGGTCTACACCTGTTGTATTCAGCATTTCACTGTGAGGTCTACACCTGTTGTATTCAGCTTTTCACGGTAAAGTCTACACCTGTTGTATTCAGCTTTTCACTGTAAAGTCTACACCTGTTGTATTCAGCTTTTCACGGTAAAGTCTACACCTGTTGTATTCGGCAAGTGACAAATAACATTTTATTTGATTTCAACATGCACACACTAAACTAGAACTAAACAAACACGAATACACACGCCCGCACAAATGCATGCCGGGAGACACACACTTACCTGGGCTGACACTTCAACAGTCCTCTGCTCTGTTCCACTCTTCACTGTCAAAAGCACTTTTTACCCCTTTTTCTCCCCAATTTCATGGTATCCAGTTGGTAGTTACAGTGTTGTCTCATCGCTGCAACTCCCGTACGGACTGGGGAGAGGCGAAGGTGGAGAGCCGTGCGTCCTCCGAAACATGACCCCCGCCAAGCCGCACTGCTTCTTGATACACTGCCCGCTTAACCCGGAAGCCAGCTGCACCAATGTGTCGGAGGAAACACCGTACAGCTGGGTCACCCGGTCGCGGCCGGCGCCGACACAGCCCGGGATCGAACCCGGATCTGTAGTGGCGCTTCTAGCACTGCGATGCAGTGCCTTAGACTGCTGCGCCACATCGTGGTGGGATCTGTGTGCATGGTACATCAGTTATGTATACAGAATTCCTGTCATTTCTGTAAATTGTGTTCTGAACAGAAATGGAGTCCTCCAAAAAGCAGATGGAGATTGACAAGAAAGGCATTGACGAACTGGTGCGGGAAAGAGACATCCTGAACAAGGTATGTAGAGAATAATATAATTTAGCAGACACTTTGATTTGAAGTAACTTGCAGAACTGTCTGCGTTGACAGTGACACACATGCAGTGTGTACCCCATGCAGAAATCAACCCCGACAACCCCGGCATTGCCAGAACCTGCTACTACATGACATTATGTGTATAGCCTATGTTTTTTTTTTTTTTGCAGGTCTTGTTTTTAATGTGACAAATGTGCACCAAACACACTCTCATCTGCTCATAACCCATTGTGAAAGTGTGTCTGTGTTCGTTTGTGCATGTACATTTGTGTGTGTCTGTTTATTGGTTTGTTTTGTGCGTATTTGCATGCACGTGTGTGTGTGTGTGTGTACATTGTAGAACATGATCAAGGCAGCTAATGCCACGGAGAAGCAGCTGAATGTAGTGAAGCTCCATGAGCAGTCCAAGAAGAACCTGGACCAGGAGATCATGAACTACCGCGACGAGGCCCAGAAGCAGCGCAAGATCATCTACCAGCTAGAGAAGGAGCGCGACCGCTATATCAACGAGGCCAGCGACCTCACACACAAGGTGCACTAAGATAACTCAGGGATGGGTGGAGAGACCAGGGGCCTCATTTAGAAACGCTGTGTACGTACAAAATATTATATTTTGTGTGCAAAACATAACATGCACCAGTTTTCACTGCATTTATAAAAACTGAACTTGCCTGGAGAATGTGCTTACCTCCACGCAAAGTTCAGACCATGCAAATGCGCAACTTCTTGTTACTTATATTAATTATTGCATTGCAAGCAGTCAAGTACTTTGTGCAAATGAGGAATGGTTAGGTTGACACGCTATTCATAAAACAACAACAACAGAAAAACATAATGACAAAACAAATGCAGCTTTTTGTCTTACTAAGAAGAGCAAACATCTATTTACTTTATCTTTGCAATCTAAGTTGATAAATAGGAATTATTCAACCTTTATTTAGGCACGGAGCCCCAGGGATTTAAGCTGAGTTACATACTGTACCAGAAATGTAGCGCTAGCATTAATGTTGATGAAGCAGAGAAAATGGGAGGGAACTCCATTTGAACATTGCGGTTCATCAATTAGGATTTCAACACAGAAAAGATGAGAGAATGTGATATGCGACATGTGTTGATGAGGTGGAGAAAATGTTTAATATTCCAGTTTATTATTTAGGACTACTACATGCCGGTATTGTGTCTAGGTTGTCTTTTATAAACACCTAGCTATCAGCTGCTGGTTACGTAAGCCCAAATCCTATATTAAGTCCCAAACTAAACCCACTCTTGGGATGATTCTCTGTTCTCTCTGTCCTTTTCTTCCACAGGTGCTCCAACACATGGAGGACATTAAAATGAGGGAGATGCAGATCTTTGAGTACAAGAAGAAGATTGCAGAGGCAGAGACCAAGCTCAAACAGCAGCAGAACCTCTACGAGGCGGTCAGATCTGACCGGAACCTCTACAGCAAGAACCTCATCGAAGCCCAGGTTGGATTTACCTATGATTAGTCAGTCGTGTGGACTGGCAGGCGGGTGGTTGTCCGGTCTGTCGATCGGGTCAATCCTTTGCTCGCTTGCTCACCCACTCACTCATTCACTCTTCGACCCTCTCTTTCAGGATGAGATCACAGAGATGAAGAGGAAACTGAAGATCATGAACCATCAGATTGACCAGCTAAGGGAGGAGATCAACAGCAAAGAGTCTGCCCTGGTCAAGGAGCACCTGGAGTTCCAGCGAGTGGAGAAGGAGAAGGAGGCTCTGAAGGTAGTTTACTATGCCGTGCTCACTGTGTGAGTGGCTAAAGTGACTACTGTGCAAATGTACTTTTTAGTCTGGGAGCCCATTGGTGTAACTGGTCATGAGAGAAAGGAGGGTTGTAATTGAGCGTTTTTGTTTTACTCAAATATTAACACCAACCTGCTTTAGCACTTTCAATCACATCATTCTGACACCCTCACCACCAGGATGACACCCTCACCACCAGGATGACACCCATCCTGCCTTCTGGAAGCAAATGCTGCATTCCAAAATGGCACCTAATTCCCTTTATAGTGACCAAAGCCCAAAGTCTTTTTCTTTACCCCTCATTTACCTGGTTTTCAAATGGCACACTTCAAACCAGTTTGTTTTTAAGTGTAGGCCGTCTTTCCATTCCTCCCATAGGCCGAGCTCCAGAAGATGAAGCAACAGGCTCAGGAGACTAAGCAGTTTATCGACAACCAGGAGGCCGAGGAGAGAAAGCTGCTCAAGATCATATCCGACGCTGATGCTGAGCGGCTCAGACAGAAGAAAGAATTGGATCAGGTAAGGGACAGAGAGAGGGTGGAAAGGTGGCTGCCTGCTTCCACTGAGAACTCACTGCCCATTGAAAGAGACAAATAGTACTGTCATAGGGATAAAATAGTGCTGATTAGAATAAAGGGGCAGACCCTTCCCGTAGAGGCCTGGGATGGAGAGAGATGCTGTCGTCAGCCAGCAGATCGGTCATGCCTTTGTGGTCTCGCATCACATGGGTCAAAAACCATTGTGTTGATGTGGCTGCAGAATGTGACAGAGGTGCAGCTTTTCATTTCTTCCTAATGAGGTTTGTCTTTGAGTGGATGAGACATTCTAGAAATGTGACTTTCTAGGAAATAGCAGGTCATCTAGCAGTATCCATTTAGATGGAAAATAATCAAACACATTATCTCAAAGGGCCAATATCACAAATATGTTTTATTTCTAAATGTATTTTTATAGTCTTTGATCAAAGTAACCTGGGGTTTTGTTGTTTGCTCTTTTGCCATCACCGTCTTGTAGTCAAAGTCAAAATTATTAGTCAGTTGTACAACCAAATGCCTTCAACCGAAATGTGTCTTCCGTATTTAACCCAACCCCTCTGAATCAGAGAGGTGCGGAGGGCTGCCTTAATCGACATCCACGTCTTCGGCGCCCGGGGAACAGTGAGTTAACTGCCTTGTTCAGGGGCAGAACGACAGATTTTTTTCCTTGTCAGCTCGGGGATTCGAACTTGCAACCCTCCGGTTACAAGTCCAAAGCTCTAACTACTAGGCTACCTGCCTCCCCTGTAGGTGATCAGCGAGCGAGATATCCTGGGCACTCAGCTGGTGCGACGAAACGATGAGTTGGCCCTACTCTACGAGAAGATCAAGATCCAGCAGTCCATGCTGAACAAGGGAGAGATCCAGTACAGCCAGAGGGTGGATGACATCCGCCTCCTCAAGATGGAGATCAAGAAACTCAGACGGGAGAAGGGCATCCTGGCCAAGACTGTGGCTAATGTGGAAGACTTAAGGTGAGATTGAGAGAGGAATAGAGAGAGGGAGTAAGAGAAAGACAGAGGTAGAGAGAGAGAGTAAGACAGCAAGAAAGCGAGGGGGCGAGACAGAGGGTGGGAGACGCTGATATAGACGGAGAGTAGGGGGGACATAGGGAAACAGAGAAAGATCGAGACAAACTCTAGTTGGACTCTGAAGAAAGCTCAAGCTAGATTTATTCAACAATATGATGATACAAGCACATATAACCTAACCTACTAGGCGGGGTCAACTCCTTACACAATAGATCTCTGTTGCTAGACAGGAACGTAATTGGTTCCTCTCAACTGGTGTAGTCATGGCCCTGCCTGATGCTAGAACCTTCGTAGGCGTGGAAG
Organism: Brachymystax lenok tsinlingensis; assembly: GCA_030435695.1. NCBI lineage: Eukaryota > Metazoa > Chordata > Actinopteri > Salmoniformes > Salmonidae > Brachymystax > Brachymystax lenok. The sequence continues at coordinate 420,943 of CM059812.1, read as the reverse complement.
TGTATGTGTGTGTGAGAGGTCTGTAGTAGGAGGGGTCGTTGGGGTGGGCCCCTCTGGCCCCCCTCCAAGAGGTTTCTTCTCACTTCTTCTGTTGACTTGACCTCGAGCCGTATTCCTCGCTCCTCCCTAGTTCCGCAGCTGGCCTGCTTTATCAAAGACTGTTGCCCTTCGCCTCCCTCAGTAACTTTCCATACACTTTCCTTATTCACCTTTCATTGACACAGAACATAAACATAAACATAAACATTATTATATAGTGACAGGAATAAGTATATTTCAAATTAGAACCCAACACCATTCAAAGAGCGCGGCACACTAAACTCATAATCAATGTCTGTAAATTATGCAAAATTCTTAACTTTTAATTTCACATTATTTAGGGTTAGGGTTTTTGTGGTACAAAAGTGCACAGATCTGTGCAGCAGGACTATTTCTGCATTGCTCAGTTTACATTGCTGTCTTATCCATCGGAAATCATTTGCTTTATTGTGAACCTGTTGATATCTGCAGCCCACAAAAGGTTACCATAGTGGCATTTGCTGGACATCTGCCATGAACAAAACATTGAATTTATACAGGCTTGCCAATGTTTTACATCCTTAATGATGAATGAAAATAGTGAAATTAAAGTCTGTTTTCTAACTATGCCCACTTGTATTTGTTGTCATGAAATATGTGAGGAGGAAATGCCATGTGATGCCCTTGTGTGTGACAGACGTGAGGTTTACCACATGCAGAGGGAGCTACTCAAAGAGAGAACAAGGTGCAGAGCCTTGGAGGAAGAGCTGGAGAACCCTATGAATGTGCACCGCTGGAGAAGGCTGGAGGTGTGTGTGCTACTGTGTGCTACTGTGTGCTACTGTGTGTGACTGTGTGCTACTGTGTGCTACTGTGTGTGACTGTGTGTGACTGTGTGCTACTGTGTGTGACTGTGTGTGACTGTGTGCTACTGTGTGCTACTGTGTGTGACTGTGTGTGACTGTGTGCTACTGTGTGTGACTGTGTGTGACTGTGTGTGACTGTGTGCTACTGTGTGTGACTGTGTGCTACTGTGTGCGACTGTGTGCTACTGTGTGCTACTGTGTGCGACTGTGTGCTACTGTGTGCTACTGTGTGCGACTGTGTGTGACTGTGCTACTGTGTGTGACTGTGTGCTACTGTGTGTGACTGTGTGCTACTGTGTGCTACTGTGTGCGACTGTGTGCTACTGTGTGCTACTGTGTGCGACTGTGTGCTACTGTGTGCTACTGTGTGCGACTGTGTGCTACTGTGTGCTACTGTGTGCGACTGTGTGCTACTGTGTGCAACTGTGTGTGACTGTGTGCTACTGTGTGTGACTGTGTGCTACTGTGTGTGACTGTGTGCTACTGTGTGTGACTGTGTGCTACTGTGTGCTACTGTGTGTGACTGTGTGCTACTGTGTGTGACTGTGTGTGACTGTGTGCTACTGTGTTTGACTGTGTGCTACTGTGTGTGACTGTGTGTGACTGTGTGCTACTGTGTGTGACTGTGTGTGACTGTGTGCTACTGTGTGTGACTGTGTGTGACTGTGTGCTACTGTGTGCTACTGTGTGTATATTTTGTGAGTGCTTGGGCTCAAAACCATTTAGACCTGTTTCAGTACATTAACTTCTTAATGCTTCGGCCTAGCTTCTGTGAGACATAGCCAGAGAACTTTATTTAGGGTTAATACATTAATGCCTCTTATTTGACTTTCCTCAGGCCAGCGACCCAAGCACCTATGAGCTGATTCAGAAGATTCACTCTCTACAGAGGCGTCTGATAACCAAGAGCGAGGAGGTGGTGGAGAAAGAGCTGTTGTTACAGGTAAACTCAAGATAAATCTGTCTCATCCTGTTGGCTACCCAAACACCAGTTGCTCCCACAAGGAGTAGGTTGGGTCACTGCAGAAATCAATGGCAGCCTTTCAGAAATTAGCATGGACTGCACTGAGTATACCAAACATTAGGAACACCTTCCTAATAATGACTTGCAAGTTGCAACCCCCCCTTTTGCCCTCAGAGCAGACTCAATTCGTCGGGACATGGACTGTTGAGTGTGAAAGAATCCGACAGCGTTGCAGTTATTGACAAAACCAGTGCCACACCCAGTTCAAAGGCACTTCAATCTGTTGTCTTGCCCATTCACCTTCTGAACGGCACACATGCACAATCCATATCTCAATTATTATGAGGCTTAAAAATCCTTCTTTAAAACCCTTTACTGCAGTGAAATGACCTAGTGGCCTTATTTTTCATAATTTCATAATTAACAAACATTTTTTTTAAAATTACGCCGAAGATCTGGTGTTTCTATGTCAAACAGTTTTGATATATTTCAGTCTTCTGTGATTTATAAAGTGTAATATTGGAAAGCAAACTAAAAATGGAATACATTTAACTCTATATGTGGTATACAGGTGGTATAAGTTATAAGGCCATAAACATGTGTGAGGTGTATACTTTTGTTTCAAAGTAGATTTCTTTAGACTGCCAAGAAACTCTGATTTAGCCCCCTGCAGTAGAATGTTAACCTCTCCTCTCCTTCATCTCCACTGATTGAAGTGGATTTAACAAGTGACATCAATAAGGGATCACAGCTTTCAGCTAGATGTCATGGAAAGAGCAGATGTTCTTAAGGTTTTATATACTCAGTGTAGATACAGTATGCAAATACGTAGATAATGGGTGGGTCCAGAGCTGGTAAGGAAGCGCCAAGTGGGATGTGTGCACGTTTTTAAAGAGCCCATCCCTGACTGAATGTTTGGCTGCCTAACGTCCTCTCTCTTCCACTTAAATGCTCAGGAGAAGGAGAAGCTGTACGTGGAGCTGAAGCACATTCTGTCCCGGCAGCCTGGACCGGAGGCAGCCGAGCAGCTTCAGATCTACCAGCAGACACTGAGGCAGAAGACAAAACAGCTCAAGGTCCTCTGTGCCTTTCATCTTCTTTTTGTACACAACTCTCTGTCTGTCTGTCTGTCTGTCTGTTTCTCTCTCTCTGTCACTCTCTCTCTGTCTGTCTGTCTGTTTCTCTCTCTCTGTCTCTCTCTCTCTGTCTGTCTGTCTGTTTCTCTCTCTCTGTCTCTCTCTCTCTGTCTGTCTGTCTGTCTGTTTCTCTCTCTCTGTCTCTCTGTCTCTCTCTCTGTCTCTCTCTCTGTCTCTCTCTGTCTGTCTGTCTGTCTGTTTCTCTCTCTCTGTCTCTCTCTCTCTGTCTGTCTGTCTGTTTCTCTCTGTCTGTCTCTCTCTCTCTGTCTGTCTGTCTGTTTCTCTCTCTCTGTCTCTCTCTCTCTGTCTGTCTGTCTGTTTCTCTCTCTCTGTCTCTCTCTCTCTGTCTCTCTCTCTCTCTCTCTCATTCTCCACTTCCAAGAAGCTCTGACCACTGGCAGAGAAATGGACACTTCTGATACGTAGGACTATGCACAGGCTTGCCAAGCTCACAGGCCCAGAGTAGCTTTTTCCCTGGCTATGTCATTTTCAGTTTAGTCCTATGCTGCTGCTTTAGGTTGCTGTCCTTTTAATCCCCCACATCCAGGCGTTGTCATCAGAGCTGAACATGTATGAGTCCCAGACACAGGAGTACAAGTATGAGATTGAGAGACTGGCACATGAGCTGCAGAACATCAAGAAGAAGTACCTCACTCAGAAACGCAAAGAACAGCAGTGCAGGTAAAGATTACCCTGGTATAGTACCTACCAACCACGAGAATCACCCCTGAGCTCATTCTGGGGTTTCTGATCTAAACTGATTCAACTGTTCAAGTAGGGCTGGGCGATATATCAAATTAATTTGAAAGTATGTTTTTTGCGCGATATTCCAAATGTATCGCAGTAATTAAGGCTTTGTTATTTTTAGTTTTTCTGATTGTTTATGTCCGCTTGTTCTCATGTTGTGTTTTTGGTCTCTTCTGCTTCGCTCCTCTGTGCTGTGGGCAGCTTCCCATTCACACCAGAGATCTGTATGTAATGTCGAGATGCACATCTCCGCCCTAACAATGGGAGTCGTTGTCCCAAAGGTGGGAAGGCAGGTGACTAGCTAAGGTCCAAAATAAGCCCATAGAAACGTATTGGCCTTATTTTGGACAGATTTTAGCTTCGCCTCTTCCTCTATGGTTCACACACACACCAAGCCCCTCTCCCCATGCCTCTCACGCCAACAAAGTTCAGAGATCACATCTTCTCTGACAAGTGGTTTCAACTCGCTATTTGCATTTGAGGTTTTGTCCCAACAGAATGGGTCATCTGCACACCAAAACACATTTAGACATTATTTTACACCAAAACACATGTAGACATTATTTTACACCAAAACACATGTAGACATTATTTTACACCAAAACACATGTAGACATTATTTTACACCAAAACACATGTAGACATTATTTTACACCAAAACACATGTAGACATTATTCTACACCAAAACACATGTAGACATTATTTTACACCAAAACACATGTAGACATTATTTTACGCCAAAACACATGTAGACATTATTTTACGCCAAAACACATGTAGACATTATTTTACGCCAAAACACATGTAGACATTATTTTACGCCAAAACACATGTAGACATTATTTTACGCCAAAACACATGTAGACATTATTTTACGCCAAAACACATGTAGACATTATTTTACGCCAAAACACATGTAGACATTATTTTACGCTAAAACACATGTAGACATTATTTTACGCCAAAACACATGTAGACATTATTTTACGCCAAAACACATGTAGACATTATTTTACGCCAAAACACATGTAGACATTATTTTACTCAAAACACATGTAGACATTATTTTACGCCAAAACACATGTAGACATTATTTTACGCCAAAACACATGTAGACATTATTTTACGCCAAAACACATGTAGACATTATTTTACGCCAAAACACATGTAGACATTTATTTTACGCGTAAAACACATGTAGACATTATTTTACGCCAAAACACATGTAGACATTATTTTACGCCAAAACACATGTAGACATTATTTTACGCCAAAACACATGTAGACATTATTTTACGCCAAAACACATGTAGACATTATTTTACGCCAAAACACATGTAGACATTATTTTACGCCAAAACACATGTAGACATTATTTTACACCAAAACACATGTAGACATTATTTTACACCAAAACACATGTAGACATTATTTTACACCAAAACACATGTAGACATTATTTTACACCAAAACACATGTAGACATTATTTTACACCAAAACACATGTAGACATTATTTTACACCAAAACACATGTAGACATTATTTTACGCCAAAACACATGTAGACATTATTTTACGCCAAAACACATGTAGACATTATTTTACGCCAAAACACATGTAGACATTATTTTACACCAAAACACATGTAGACATTATTTTACTACAATAGAGAAGTTAACTTTTTGAACAATATCCTTTTTATGTTTCAACTACTCAAATTGCACACAGAGCAGACACTACTAAAACGAGAGTATCAGTGAACATTGATTTGCAAAAATGAATGCTCAGTTTGTCGCATGTGGCATTAGGGTACTGCCTGCAGCGTTTTAGTCAGATGCTGTTATACTAGCTGTCTAGTCTGTGTTTTAGTCAGATGCTGTTATACTAGCTGTCTAGTCTGTGTTTTAGTCAGATGCTGTTATACTAGCTGTCTAGTCTGTGTTTTAGAAATGTGCAATAAGCATAAAACACAATTATATAAGGAATTGGCAACTGGTTCTCATTCTGATAAATAAGCGAGGCCATCTGAACAACGTGGACAGGCTAGCGTGCTGTTCAAACAGTTGGAGACAGACAGAAGGGTGTGTTCATAACAATCCAACTGTTCAACCTTGTTAGCTAGCAGATAGATCCAAGTTGGCTAGACTTGAAATATAAAGATTAGCTGGCTATTCACTAGCACGTGGGCTTGGGAGATTGTTGATGAGACCTCTGTTCATTCTCTACAGCCTTATGCCTGCTACGAGAAGTTAGTCATTATTAGTGAATGTGCATTATGCATGGTTCTAGTTAAATTTATAACAAAACATGGCATTTTCATGGACAGACTTGAAAGCCAGATCAGTGATTATTGCAAAAAAAAAAAAAAAAAAATTTTTTAATGAAATAAATCAATGATTAGTGGGTCTTATGGTTGTGGAAGGTTTATACTGTATTTAGCCCAGGTATAACTTCACAAGCCATGAATTCAGTTGATTATTGCTGCCTGTTTGAAATGCAGTGTATTTCACCTTTAATTGTACAACAACACTTATTTATTTTTAACTAGATATATATCGTGAATCGCCCATAAGTATGTAGATATAAACATGTAGATATGATTTTTAGGCCGTATCACCCAGCCCTATGTACAAGGGAAAATGCAGTGAGGGTGTGTGTGCGTGATCCTAATTGATAATAACCTTCAATGTGAGGTGGATGATCAGCGATGACTTCAGACATACTGTACCATAAATTATACCTATGAATTCAAGTTTACAACGTAGGTGCACACAGGTCAGGAGAAAAATGTGAGGTAACATACAGTCACACATTGAAAACCGCTTTAAACACTCTTGCCTGCATCTAGCTGATCTGTAATCATTAGTCCAACAGTTGCAAACTAAAGTTTCTATTGGACAAATTCAGGTATGTTTATCCCCGTTTCGTTTGGGTTGCTTCCGTTTAAGAAACATTTTTCAACAGAATCGGTGGAATGAATACAACCCTGATCACGCGTAAACACACTTTCATAACAGCTCACCTTTTCCGTTCATTTCTGGACTTCAATACACAGCTGTGTTGTGACCAGGTATGTGACCAGGCAAAAAACCTTTCCAAACCATATCATAACTGCTACACACAGCCTACATTGTTGTCCCCATATTAGCTAAAGTACCGTCCTAGTCAACATAGCTAATATAACTAATGTGTTAGTAAACCTGCTACAATCATGCAGTAACATTACAGTGTACAGTCAGTAAGCAATTTAGCAGTTACACCGGCGGGCCCCGGTGGCAATCAATTAATAAAGCCAAAAGCTTACCTTGACTTGAAAGAGTTCCAGTGTTGTGTTGGATTGTCATAGCCAGCCAGCTAGCTAACATAGCATCCCTCTGTTTGAGCAGAGTGTTTGAGTAGGCTAAACTAACTACCTGCATTTGCTAGCTAAGTAAGTGAAAAAAAATGACACTCTCCCTTGAAATGAATTTGTTCAAAACTGTTCAACTATTGTCTTTCTCTCTCTTAGAGTCAACTACTCACCACATTTTAAGCACTGCAGTGCTAGCTAGCTGTAGCCAATGCTTTCAGTACTAGATTCATTATCTGATCCTTTGTTTGGGTGGACAACATGTCAGTTCATGCTGCAAGAGCTCTGATAGGTTGAAGGACATCCTACGGAAGTTGACATAATTACTCTGTAAGTCTATGGAAGGGGGTGAGAACCAAGAGCCTCCTAGGTTTTGTATTGAAGCCAATGTACCAAGAGGACGGACGCTAGCTGTCCTCCGGCTACACCATGGTGCTCCCCTACATTGTGCTGTTGAGGCTACTGTATACCGTCAATGCAAAATAGTGTGTTTTAATCAATTATTTGGTGAGGTGAATATATTTAGTATAGTTTTATCTGAAAAAATATAACTTTTTAAATGTTTTTAAATACAATTTAAATTTTTCTGAAATTCACTGAGGGGGATGGTCCTCCCCTTCCTCCTCTGAGGAGCCTCCACTGCTCAAATCCAAAAAGCTGGGAAGACGACCAGAGAATCAATTAGCCATAGCTTTGTGGATGGAGCAACTCTGAAATGCATGTGTCTGTGTGACAAATTTGCTGGAACTCTCTTGTGTGTCCGCAGGGAGAAGGAGAGGAGCCTGGCCCAGGTGGGACAGTCGGTGATCCTGCCACAGCGGAGCGACGGTCCATGCTTCACCGGTGGAGGCTTCAGTCTTAAACAGCCTGGCAAAATCACTACCTAGAGGGAGAGACAAGAAGCTCCCTCCAGCCTTACAACGTCTTGACACACTGCCTCTTATTACCCCTCATAGGACACTCATCGTTGTCGATACTGTTTTTAAGAGCTCTTATAAAGGAACAATAAATATTACCAGAGTTGGGCTGTGATTTTATTCAATAAATAGAGCTTACTTCACGTATCAGTCTGGCCTTTGTCCAATATTTATGTTTGAAGTTAGAAAATGGCCAGTTCAATCAACGTTCTCTCAGAAATGTTTTTGTGGGTTTAGGATAACCTCGGAAACACAGAACTAATATCTTGTGTAATTGCGTCAGATGCTCCATTAGGTTCTGGAGAAAGGTGAATGAGAAAATGATAATAATGAGACTAACAAGACTAGTGAAGTCCCTGCTAAACGGAAACTCAGCCGTCTGAAAACGTTCTGTTTGAAATCATTGCTTGAAACCCCCGTCCCCACTTTAAGCACCCAATCCTAATATGTCTAAATAACCAGTGATGTAAAACCAAAGCACAGGAAATACTGCACTTTAGTCGTCGCATCAGTCTTTTGACAGACGTTACAATACCATTTATGTTACGTAGTCTGTCCACGAGAGATTAGGTTTAGGACAACAACCCACACAGCCAAATACTGCACTTTTAAATATTGGTTAAAGGTGATCTAATCGCTGACAAATTAGTTTTTAATAATGCCCCCTCATTACAAGCGTGGGCTCGTAGGCTCATACTGTATGTGAAGTGAACAGAAAGGTGAGTAGCTAAACTTATTTATCTCAAATTCATAGTTTTCCTGAATTATGAAAAGCCATTTGGAAGTGTTTGCACCCTCTGTAGCCATTATGGTTCTGATCCTGCTGGTCATCTATGTCACGACTTTCGCCGAAGTCGGTCCCTCTCCTTGTTCGGGCGGCGTTCGGCGGTCGACGTCACCGGTCTTCTAGCCACCTGTCGATCCACATTTTATTTTTCTGTTAGTTTTGTCTTCATTACACACACCTGGTTTCCAATCACTAATTACATGTTCCTATTTAAACCTCCCCCCATGTCTTTGTGATTGATCGTTGTATTTTGGTTCCGTGTTTGCGGAGTGGTTGTTTTCCCACTATTATTTTGGGAAACTTGAGGAAACTTATGAACACTCATCGTTGTTGGCCTGACTCTGAATTACCGGCATTCACAGAGAGTCGTCACAATCTATTAAAGTTTGAATGTCTTTTTGTGTGCTCCATCCTGTTGTGGTTATCAGTCTGCCAGGCATGCACACCATGAACTGATTAACAATCTGGCCTTAATGGAAACATGTACTCTTTATCTCTACCCGGGACAACCAGAAGAGGACTAGCCACCACTTACTGCCTGCTTCCTCTTTGGTTCCTTCTTTCTAGGGTGGTCACTTAGTATCTGCTTCTGCATTGCTTGCTCCTTGGGGTTTTAGGCTGGGTATCTGTAAAGCACTTTGTGACAATTGCTGATGTAAAAAGGGCTATATAAAACCGATTCAAGGGGCAATCAGCAGTTGCTACATTTTTGGATTCATAAATGAATGATATGTACCCAGTGATTTTTGAAGCATAGAATTTCTAAGAACATCATAATTCAAACCAATGATGATGTTCTTTTCTACACAGAAGATCATACACAATTATTGCCTGATGATCTTCCTTGATGTTTTCCTGAACTTAACAATACCTTTCTGAAGCATTTCAGTTCCTTCAAACCATACTTCCGATTGAAATACTGTCAAAGATATTGTCAGACTGATTTGTAATAGACTGCTATAGCCTCAAACAAAAAAGTAAATATTGGCTGTTGATTACATAATTCTTTTCACATGGTGGGGTCATGATAAAGTTCTTATATCAAAGTGGGGTTGTGTGCCAAAAAAGTTAGGAACCCCTGTTCTAGCTGTTTGTGACAAACAGCGCCAGATACCATTACAAACTAGGAGAGATTACCTCAACACTGTCATGCATGGATAGAATAAAGCTTATATCAAATTGACGTCAAAAGTGGAAATGTTTGTATTTTAGCTAACTCAAACCCTTTTTTCTAATCGTAACCTAATTCTCCTAACCTTCTACATTAATTGTCCTGACCTGCTGCGTAAATTCTCCTAATCTTGCCTGACGACTCGCCTGAATTTAATTCCGCTGCTCTTTCGATCGCTATATACTGTACAGTACATTCATTCGGAATCTGCCGAAGTAGAAATCCTAGAAGTATTTTGTGTGACTTCAAACTGACAAACACAAATTCATAAGCGATCGGATTGTCTCTAACAAACTGGCTCTGGCCCAACCCATCGGTTTCTGGGACCAATTAGAACGGTCAGAATGTATTCACATTCTAGAAATCGTAGGGGAGGCAGGCAAATCCGCGATGTGGAATTCTGGTCAATTTTGACAAACCTTTATACTATCTAGTCAAAACCCCACAACCCAGATAACCCCTGATCGAAAAGTGAATTATACAGTCTTTTGGGCAATGTTATTTTTACAAGTTTTAAGTTTGTTTTGTTTTACGACAGCAAGTGTTTATCAGCAGCACAGTGTTCCAAGTTTTTTTTGTTGTTGTCAAAATCCGTGTGGAGACTGATTTGGTTGATTCTGAGATCCAAGCGACGGTGATTCTCCGATCCCAAAGAACGGTGAGTTACTAACACCCATTCGACTCGATAGGCACGTGCAAGCTATACTGCTTCATCCTTCATCCATTCATCCTTTCCTTCTGGAGTACGCTTCTTCATCAGGGTTTGGAACCAAAATTATTTTCCAATCGTTTCGTTCTGAACAAAACTACAGTACCAGTAAAAAGTTTGGACACACCAACTAATTATTATTTTTTTTTTACTATTTTCTACGTTGTTGAATAATAGCGAAGACATCAACACTATGAAATAACACATATGGAATCATGTAGTAACCCAAAAAAATGTTAAAAAAAATCTAAATATATTTTATATTTGAGATTGTTCAAAGTAGCCACCCTTTGCCTTGATGACAGCTTTGCATACTCTTGGCATCCTCTCAACCAGCTTCATTAGGTAGTCACCTGGAATGCATTTCAATTAAGCATGAGGTAGTCACCTGGAATGCATTTCAATTAAGGTGTGCCTTGTTAAAAGTTAATTTGTGGAATTTCTTTCCTTAATGCGTTTAAGCCAATCAGTTGTTTTGTGACAAGGTAGGGGTTGTATACAGAAGATAGCCCTATTTGGTAAAAGACCAAGTCCATGTTATGGCAAGAACAGCTCAAATAAGCAAAGAGAAACGACAGTCCATTATTAAGACATGAAGGTCAGTCAATACGAAAGAATTCCAAGAGCTTTGAACATTTCTTCAAGTGCAGTCGCAAAAACCATCAAGCGCTATGATGAAACTGGCTCTCATGAGGACCGCCACAGGAAAGGAAGACCCAGAGTTACATCTGCTGCTGAGGATACATTTATTAGAGTTACAGTACCAGCCTCAGATTGCAGTCCAAATAAATGTTTCACAGAGTTCAAGTAACAGATACATCTCACCATCAACTGTTCAGAGGAGACTGCGTGAATCAGGCTTTCATGGTCGAATTGCTGCAAAGAAACCACTACTAAAGGACACAAATAATAATAAGAGACTTGCTTGGGCCAAGAAACATGAGCAATGGACATTAGACCGGTGAAAATCTGTCCAAATTGGAGATTTTTGTTTTCAACCGCCGTGTCTTTGTGAGATGCAGAGTAGGTGAACGGATGATCTCCGCATGTGTTGTTCCCACCGTGAAGCATGGAGGAGGGGGTGTGATGGTGTGGTGTTGCTTTGTTGGTGACACTGTCTGTGATTTATTTAGAATTTAAGGCAGACTTAACCAACATGGCTACCACAGCACTCTCAAATGGATGAGAGAGCTTCCTACTGCCTGAGATAAGTTGTTATGTAAATTGAGAAGAGCATGGGGCCTAGGATCAAGCCTTGGGGTACTCCCTTGGTGACAGGCAGTGGCTGAGACAGCAGATTTTCTGACTTTATACACTGCACTCTTTGAGAGAGGTAGTTAGCAAACCAGGCCAAAGCCCCTCAGAGACACCAATACTCCTTAGCCGGCCCACAAGAATGGAATGGTCTACCGTATCAAAAGTTTTGCCCAAGTCAATAAAAATAGCAGCAAAACATTGCTTAGAATCAAGGGCAATGGTGACATCATTGAGGACCTTTAAGGTTGCAGTGACATGTCCATAACCTGAGCGGAAACCAGATTACATACCAGAGAGAATACTATAGACATCAAGTAAGCCAGTCTGTTAATATTTGACAAGTTTTTCCATTACTTTTGATAAACATGGCAAAAATATAAATAGGCCTATAACAATTAGGATCAGCTTGATCTCCCCCTTTAAAAAGGACGAACCGTGGCTGCCTTCCAAGCAGTGGGAACCTCCCCAGAAAGGAGAGACAGGTTAAAAAGGTTGGAGATAGGCTTGGTGATGATAGGGGCAGCAACCTTAAGGAAGAAAGGGTCTAAACCATCTGACCCAGATGTTTTTTTATGGTCAAGTTTCAGGAGCTCCTTCAGGACCTCGGACTCAGTGACCGCCTGCAGGGAGAAACTTTGTAGCGGGGCAGTGGAAAAAGAGGGAGAAGCATCGGGATAGTCGCATTAGAATGGGTGGGAGATGAGGAAATGTTGGATGGGCAAGGAGGCATGGCTGAGTCAAATAGGAATCCTGACTTAATGAAGTGGTGATTAAAGAGCACAGCCATGTGCTTCTTGTCAGTAACAACCACATCATCAACATTAAGGGACCTGGGCAGCTGTGAGGAGGATGGTTTATTCTCCAGGTCTTTAACCTTTGTCCAGAACTTCTTGGAGTTAGACCCACAGAGAGAGAACTGCTCCTTAAAGTAACTAACTTTGGCCTTCCGGTAACCAGAGTCTGATAATGGGCAAGTTAGTTTTGCGGCGCTCCGGTGCACTATTATCGTTTGTCAACTACTGCTTTAGACTGCCTTTAGATGACGTCCCTCCCTGTTTCGTTCCGTTTTCTCTCTTCGCTTCCATTTGACAGTACGTCCAACCAGCCCTACAACCGCAGACCACGTGTATGGCGCTGTGTGGGTGAGTGGTTTGCAAGGCCACCTGTCCAGACGGGCCGCAAGGCCACCTGTCCAGACGGGCCGCAAGGCCACCTGATGTTTTAATTGAAACCGACAGTGCGTCAGGTGAAGATGAGAACACAGAGTGAGAATAAGTGGGTTACAGTTGTGAAAAAGAAAGGAAACAAGAGAAGTAGAGGTGTGGTAAAATCCAAGCCTAGTCTAGACACATGTTTAGATTGTGTGTCTGCAGAGCAGAAGAAGTGTGCTTTGCATCTCAAAAAGATATCGGAGTGGAATGTTTTGTGTATGGATTTTCTAAGCAGGGCGCATATCAAGAGGGTTATCTCTGGGGTGGGGCATGAAGTAAATGCAGATTGTATAACGGAAGACCTAGATGGAGTGCTTGGTGCACATCAACTAACCCATATGGTGGATGGAGTAATGAAATGTGCTTAATCAAACTCTTGTTCTTTGATGAAGAGTCTCTCCTTTCTCATGGAAAGTTCGGATTCATGGGATACCCTGTAAGAGCTTTTGTGCACAAGCCCCTTCAGTGTCATAACTGCAAAATATATGGTCATGTGTCAAGTGTATGCAGACGGGAAGAGTATCGTATGCCAGCTGAGTTGAAATGCTGCAATTGTGGAGCCGAACATACGCCCAAAGCAGACAGAGGTGGTAGGAGTAAGGGCTGTTCAGAGGGTCTCCTATCTGGACGCGATGAGAAGAGGGAAGGAGCGAGTGGTGGTGAAGAAACAATGGTAGTAGAGACACCACCACCAGTGAAGGATTCACACCAACTGAGGGATCATTATATATTAAATGTTGAAAAGGTGGGCTTTGTGTCATTTATTGCAATGGTCATAAACTGTAAAGCACAGGAAAAAGTCAGAGAACTTGGATTGGACTGTGACTGAATAAGGGGGATGGGTTTTTCTTGTTGATGCGTCTGTCTATTTTTGTATTTTGCTGCCTATGACCCCAAGAACACCATCCCCACCGTCAAACATGGAGGTGGAAACATTATGCTTTGGGGGTGTTTTTCTGCTAAGGGGACAGGACAACTTCACCGCATCAAAGGGACGATGGACGGGGCCATGTACCGTCAAATCTTGGGTGAGAACCTCCTTCCCTCAGCCAGGGCATTGAAAATGGGTCGTGGATGGGTATTCCAGCATGACAATGACCCAAAACACACGGCCAAGGCAACAAAGGAGTGGCTCAAGAAGAAGCACATTAAGGTCCTGGAGTGGCCTAGCCAGTCTCCAGACCTTAATCCCATAGAAAATCTGTGGAGGGAGCTGAAGATTTGAGTTACCAAACGTCAGCCTCAAAACCTTAATGGAGTGGGACAAAATCCCTCCTGAGATGTGTGCAAACCTGGTGGCCAACTACAAGAAACGTCTGACCTCTGTGATTGCCAACAAGGGTTTTGCCACCAAGTACTAAGTCATGTTTTGCAGAAGGGTCAAATACTTATTTCCCTCATTAAAATGCAAATCAATTTATAACATTTTTCACATGCGTTTTTCTGGATTTTTTGTTGTTATTCTGTCTCTCACTGTTCAAATAAACCTACCATTAAAATTATAGACTGATCATTTCTTTGTCAGTCAGAGAACTTGGATTGGACTGTGACTGAATGGGGGATGGGTTTTGCTTGTTGATGCGTCTGTCTGTTTTTGTGATTTGTATGATATCGTTTCCCCCCTTTTTGCCTCAATATATTTGGTATTTTGTCGTTCAACAGCCCGTCCAGTTGGAGGCGGTAAGGCCCCGTTAACATTTGATGCCAACCGCCGTTAAACTCCACCGAAGAAGAAGAGCTGCCAACATGGCGGCGCACATGAGACGCTTGTCACATCGGTACAGAACAGTGATAAACAAGAATTTAACATCACTTATAAGCCTCAGAGGATATTTATCAAGGTCATATTCTCAAACAGACTTTTCGTCTAATCGTGTGCGGCGTACGTTCACCGGGTTTTTTCATGAACTGTACCAACACATGATTGTTCCATCCTCGCCTGTTCGTCCGCGGGGAGACCCGAGTCTCCTGTTTGTCAACGCTGGCATGAACCAGGTAACTGGAACAGCCCTCGGTTGGTTTTCACATGAACTATTAGCTGTCTGATTAACTACAGTAGGCACTCGTTTGATTATGGCAAGTAGCGTAGAAAGCGAGCCTCATGCATGCCACTGGAGATTTGACCCCTCTGACAGTTCCACGTGAACAGCAAGGAGCGAGTATAGGCAATACGTAGGCCTACTAACTAGCTATCTAAAGACAATTCCAGTCAAATGCAGATTTGTATCTTGTTGACTGTCAGTAGATTGCATACTGCTTAGTTATGCAAGTGAAAAGTTGTGTATACATACCATACCTTAGGCCATACATCAAATGCCTTCATAGCTTTTTTGGGGGTGCTCCAACTTCACTGGCTCTGAGTTGGAATGATTCCTCTCTTCTCCTCTTCACTTAGTTCAAGCCCATTTTCCTGGGAGCAGCAGACCCGCGCAGTGAAATGGCCACATACCGGCGGGTGGTGAATAGTCAGAAGTGTGTCCGGGCTGGGGGTAAACACAACGACCTGGAAGATGTTGGTCGAGATGTCTACCACCACACCTTCTTTGAGATGTTAGGGAACTGGTCCTTTGGCGATTACTTCAAGGTGTGTGACATACATGTATCTATGATCTGATGCCGTAGCAGTTTAAAAGGCAGGTGTAACAATGCATGTAAGCCTACTACAGAGAGGTCATTTAAAGGTCTACTTCATGGCAATTTGCTACAATGTAAAAAGATAGTCTAGATGAGCAATTCATGTTTCATGAAATAACTAGTATGGGGGTAATAGGTTAAGGGACCACTATGGCATTTATGCCCCTTCAGATTAGTGCCATAAGCACTCTTATGTCTCTGCAGGAGGAAGCGTGCATCATGGCCTGGCGTCTACTCACAGAGGAGTACAGGATTCCTCCAGAACGCCTCTACGTCTCATACTTTGCCGGTGATGCCACCTCTGGTTTGCCAGCAGATGAGGAAACGCGCCACATCTGGCTAAGCATGGGGTAGGAAAGCCATAGTTTCCTCTCCAAGATAATAACAACTTCCTGACTCGTTTGTGTTTTCATCCTTCGCCATTCTCTTTCCTGGTTGATGTTTTTGTTTGTAGAGTGCCCTCTGATCACCTCCTGCCATTTGGGATGAGGGACAACTTTTGGGAGATGGGGGAGATTGGCCCCTGTGGCCCCTGCACAGAGATCCACTATGACCACATTGGGGGCCGTAACGCAGCCTCGCTGGTCAATGCGGACAGTCCCGATGTGGTCGAGATTTGGAACCTGGTCTTCATGCAATACAACAGGTGCTATACCTACTACCAGGGGCTTGTAGTTTGGTTTTTAATTAACTAAATACTATTTTAGAACATGCTGTTTAGTATAAAAACGTTGCAGTAAAGCAACAAATATCAACATTCTAGACTCGTTCATAGGAATGCATCATCTAATGCACAGCTGTGTTGTTTCCCACCGTACGTACATGTTGGTACATCCCGTCCTCTTTACTGATTATCAGCTGTTGTTTCCCACCGTACGTACGTGTTGGTACATCCCGTCCTCTTTACTGATTATCAGCTGTTGTTTCCCACCGTACGTACGTGTTGGTACATCCCGTCCTCTTTACTGATTATCAGCTGTTGTTTCCCACCGTACGTACGTGTTGGTACACCCCGTCCTCTTTACTGATTATCAGCTGTTGTTTCCCACCGTACGTACGTGTTGGTACATCCCGTCCTCTTTACTGATTATCAGCTGTTGTTTCCCACCGTACGTACGTGTTGGTACATCCCGTCCTCTTTACTGATTATCAGCTGTTGTTTCCCACCGTACGTACGTGTTGGTACATCCCGTCCTCTTTTCTGATTATCAGCTGTTGTCAAACACACGTGGGTCTGAAAAGGCACTTCTCTTCCTAACTTATGTACAGTGAAATTAGTATGACTTCCTGGCATTTAAAACATAATAAAGTTTCGAAATGTAACATACATAAAACTTTATATTTTTGCATACCCAATCAGAGTACTATTTAGAATGCATGTTTGGGTATTCAGACAAGCCCACTTGCGAACTCATTTAGTTTTTATTTCAGCCAAGGTCTCATGTATCAAAGATAAACAAACACAAGAACCTTTAGCACACACAGTTAGCTAGTTAGGAGCAATTTCTGCTAATGCTCATGCACTCTAACCTTGACAGAGGATGTTAGCAAGACGACAACATCTTTACATTATTGTGTGATGAAAATATATTCCGTTCTGGAGTCCACCATGACTGAATCACATTACTAGGGTGGATTGTGTGTCTGTGTTTACAAGCCTGTGTCTGACTCTGGAGTCCACCATGACTGAATCACATTACTAGGGTGGATTGTGTGTCTGTGTTTACAAGCCTGTGTCTGACTCTGTGCATTTGGCTGTTGTAGAGAGGCAGATCACAGCTTGCGGTTACTTCCCCAGTTCAGCGTGGACACTGGCATGGGTCTGGAGCGACTGGTGACCGTTCTCCAAGGACAACGGTCCAACTACGACACTGACCTCTTTACCCCTCTGCTGTCTGCTATACAACAGGTACGTTTAGTTTCTTTACAGATAATCAGGTATAATAAGATAGAGGATAGAAGAAAAACATTTTAAGAAATTTAACAAAGTACATGTGCAGGTGAGGAAGAGAAGCAGACATTTGATTGAACCTTTATTTTATCAGGGAGTCCTACTGAGACCAAGGTCTCTTTTACAGATGAGCCCTGAATTACATGCATTACAGAAAATGCACATCAATGTGTAAATACAAAATGCAAGCAGAAAGAAAAACACAGCCATATAAAACGAAGACATTCATGAGTAGTAAGATCCTTAATCAGCTTTGTGTTCTATCTGTCTAGTAATTATTATACAGCAAAAGTTTGGACACACCTACTCATTCCAGGGTTTTTCCTTATTTTGACTATGTTCTACATTGTAGAATAATAGTGAAGACATCAAAACTATGAAATAACACTTATGGAATCATGTAGTAACCAAAAAAGTGTTAAACAAATCAAAATATATTTTATATTTGAGATTCTTCAAAGTAGCCACCCTTTGCCATGATGACAGCTTTACACACTCTTGGCATTCACTCAACCAGCTTCACCTGGTGCAGAAGCCGGATGTGGAGGTCCTGGGCTGGCATGGTTACACACGATCTGCGGTTGTGAGGCCAGTTGGAAGTACTGTCAAATTCTCTAAAACTAGGTTGGAGGCGGCTTATGGTAGAGAAATTATCTGGCAACAGCTCTGGTGGACATTTCTGCAGTCAGCATGCCAACAGCATGCCAATTGCGTGCTCCCCCAAAACATCTGTGGCATTTTAGAGTGGCCTTTTTTGTCCCCAGCACAAGGTGCACCTGTGTAATGATCATGCTGTTTAATCAGATTCTTGATATGCCACACCTGTCAGGTGGATGGATTATCTTGGCAAAGCAGAAATGCTCACTAACAGGGATGTAAATACATTTGTGCACCAAATTTGATAGAAATAAGCTTTTTGTGCATTCAGCTCATAAAACATGGGACCAACACTTTACATGTTGCGTTTTATATTTTTGTTCAGTATAGAATACATTTCAAAGATAAGAAGGATCTTAGCTGAGAATTAATCAAGATACTTTTTTTTTTTTTAGCTTGGCAAGAAAGATGAATAATGAGCTAAACCTTCCCTACATATGTAAAAGGTTGCTCTATTTGTGTGATTGTCCAAATTATGTGTCATAATTAATTTCACAATGAACTGCTATGGCTCTGTTGCTCCAAAGGGATTAAATTAATGTTCACTGACTTCTATATCTTTCTTACAGGAGAGTATTAGTGCCAAATGATTTGTTTGTTTGGTAGTTTGGTTTTGTTTCTTTTTCTCATTTCTTTATCATCTAAATCCATCTAGTTCTCCAATTGCCCTGAGTATAGAGGGAGGACTGGAGAGGCGGATGTGGGCAGAGTGGACATGTCATACCGCGTCGTTGCTGACCATGTGCGCACCCTTTCTGTCTGCATTGCTGACGGAGTCTACCCAGGCATGTCTGGGGCCGAGTGAGTCAAACTGCTCTTAGTCTCTTGCTGCACCATGCTCAGATTTTGGCTCTTGAAAAATGCCAGACTTGCTAAGCATTTCCTCTTCATTGAGGAAGGGAATGATATCACCTAAAGGTATAAAACCGGTAGTTAGCACTAGAACAGCCTGGCCTTTAAGTACCGCTAGAGAACGTTGACAGCGTTACTAGGCATCCCCTTTAGCATCAGATGCATATCAACCCGCAAGGTGCCCAGATGTAACCACCAACACGTGATGAATAGAGCATTATCATTTGTGAAGCATGAATAAATATTCAGGGGAATATATCCATGTAAGAATATAACAACAACCGTTATTTGTTAAGATAAAGTCAAGGATATGTTTTGTGTAATTCTACAAAGTTCTAGTGAAAAACATGCTGTTGGAAGAATATGAATTTGGTTGTGTTTATAAAGGTCTTAGGTAACATTAGAATACTAAAAAACAATTATTTCAAAGAACATAATAGCATTTTCTTTTGTTTATGTTACTCTAGGCTATAAGTAAAAACTAAAAACCACTAGTTCAAGTCCATCACAAAGAAGTCCATTTATAATTTCATTTAGGCAGATATAAAGAAACATTGTGTAAAATAAGAAAATGTATTTAATAAAAAACAGAATAGAATATTTTAAGTTTATTATGTTACTAGTGTCGTGACGTTGTATTGATTGTGACGACTGCTGTTCATCGAATGATTAACTGTTTATAATTACGTGATTAAATGAATCAGGTAATCATTAACTCAGTAACCTGGGGCACCATGGGAAAGTTTGGTTTTATTGAGTTTCTATTTCCCCTAATTAACTCAGAATATCAGAATATCGATTTTACAACAGTCGCTAATTAATCAATTTCCTCTACAGTCTTATCCTGAACGTCGCATAATCCGGGAATCTGCACAAACCCGAGTCCCACTAAATGAGTCCGTACCACACCAATTGAGTTGATTATTTATTTACTAACAAGCTAAAATTATAACATAAGATACACACAGTCTAGGCTATTGATTAGAACTTAGTACAATGAAACAGGTCAATAGCGGGCCAACACAATGTGACACACAAAATGTGAATATAGAAAGAGAGAGTTCACGAGAGAAAAGCACACTTGCATACATTTGTAAACTATGCTTACTTTAGCCCTAAACCCTTGCCCCGAACTGCCGCTCTTATGGGTCAGAATATAATGATGTAATTATCTCCTCGTGGACCAAGTTCCGACTTCTCTTCTTATGTAGACACTTCTGTTGTTACCGAGTGTAAGTCTCTGATTGTCCAGACGATGTCATTGTCCTTTCTCTTAATGGTCTGTTTCCTCGCCCCCGTTCTGTAAGTGGGGTCTTCTGAGGACGATCAGCCGTGTAGATGGTTTCAGCGTGGGAATCTTGGGGTTTTGGGGTTGCGACTACTCGGACCTTGGCTGCAGCACGTGGTCACCTAGTCTGATATGTAAATTCTTAACTCACATGTTTTATACCCTCGGGTCAGAAATGGGCGTTTCCGTCTTTATGGCAAGATCTCTGGGCGTCGCTAGTTACGAGGCTGGAGGTCTAGATTTAACTAGTTACGAGGCTGGAGGTCTGGATTTAACTAGTTACGAGGCTGGAGGTCTGGATTTAACTAGTTACGAGGCTGGAGGTCTGGATTTAACTAGTTACGAGGCTGGAGGTCTGGATTTAACTAGTTACGAGGCTGGAGGTCTGGATTTAACTAGTTACGAGGCTGGAGGTCTAGATTTAACTAGTTACGAGGCTGGAGGTCTGGATTTAACTAGTTACGAGGCTGGA
The DNA here is from genome assembly GCA_030435695.1 of Brachymystax lenok tsinlingensis. NCBI lineage: Eukaryota > Metazoa > Chordata > Actinopteri > Salmoniformes > Salmonidae > Brachymystax > Brachymystax lenok. The sequence goes on along the minus strand of CM059812.1, from coordinate 399,956 downwards.
GGTTTAGATTTAACTAGTTACGAGGCTGGAGGTCTGGATTTAACTAGTTACGAGGCTGGAGGTCTGGATTTAACTAGTTACGAGGCTGGAGGTCTGGATTTAACTAGTTACGAGGCTGGAGGTCTGGATTTAACTAGTTACGAGGCTGGAGGTCTAGATTTGTCATAACCCCCCCCCATCTCCATATCTCTTGTTCTATCCCCCACTGGTGGGTGTGAGAGATGTCTCTGTAGGATTGTGGTCCACGGTAACCTGACCCGAACAGGCCAGTCATGACACTAGTCTTTGCTTAGTATCCAGAGCAATGCTGCTGTGTGATTGGTCATGTGCTGAAGGAAAAGACAGCACAGATATTTGGAAATAGAGCTGCACCTCTTGAATTTTTAGTTATTTGACAAAGATAGAAACTGCAGAATATGCTCTTTCTGATACTATATAGAAATCAAAACATTTTACCTGCATGTGACTGATGGAGGATTTGATCAAATGATGCTCCTTTCCCTGCATTTGTCAATTACAAGATGTGTCTATCTCTTCATGTACAATTTGACAACTGATAATATTGTCACTCATCAGAATATTGTCAATTGAATCTTGTCTATAGGCTAACTGTTATCGTGTGTTAAATGAGTTTCGGTATAGTTTGTGTAGTTTCAGTGGGCCGGCTGTGCAGGCATTTATTTTCCCTCGCTCATCAACTTGGATAGAGTCAAGGATATGTTTAGCATTATTCTGAAGGCCTACTGCAACACACAGCATGTTATCGTTTCCCAAAGAATAAATGTGATTCACAATAGTTATAGTAAATAAAATGTGAAAGAGAACGGTATCAACCCACAAGGTCAAAATCAAATTTTATTTGTCACATACACATGGCTAACAGATGTTAATGCGAGTGTAGCGAAATGCTTGTGCTTTTAGTTCCGACCGTGCAGTAGTATCTAACAAGTAATCTTGCACGGTGAAATTATTAACATGAGCGCCAACACTGATGAATAGACATAATACAAACTCATCATTACACTATTGTTGTTGTTCTAAATTAAATCTACAGTGAGGGAAAAAGTATTTGATCCCCTGCTGATTTTGTATTTGCCCGCTGACAAAGAAATGATCAGTCTATAATTTTAATGGTAGGTTTATTTGAACAGTGAGAGACAGAATAACAACAAATCCAGAAAAACGCATGTGAAAAATGTTATAAATTGATTTGCGTTTTAATGAGGGAAATAAGTATTTGACCCCCTCTCAATCAGAAAGATTTCTGGCTCCCAGGTGTCTTTTATACAGGTAAAAAAAGCTGAGATTAGGAGCATACTCTTAAAGGGAGGGCTCCTAATCTCAGCTTGTTACCTGTATAAAAGACACCTGTCCACAGAAGCAATCAATCAGATTCCAAACTCTCCACCATGGCCCAAGACCAAAGAGCTCTCCTAGGATGTTAGGGACAAGATTGTAGACCTACACAAGGCTGGAATGGGCTACAAGACCATCGCCAAGCAGCTTGGTGAGAAGGTGACAACAGTTGGTGCGTTTATTCGCAAATGGAAGAAACACAAAAGAACTGTCAATCTCCCTCGACCTGGGGCTCCATGCAAGATCTCACCTCATGGAGTTGCAATGATAATGAGAACGGTGAGGAATCAGCCCAGAACTACACGGGAGGATCTTGTCAATGATCTCAAGGCAGCTGGGACCATAGTCACCAAGAAAACAATTGGTAACACACTACGACGTGAAGGACTGAAATCCTGCAGTGCCCGCAAGGTCCCCCTGCTCAAGAAAGCACATATACATGCCCGTTTGCCAATGAACATCTGAATGATTCAGAGGACAACTGGGTGAACGTGTTGTGGTCAGATGAGACCAAAATGGAGCTCTTTGGCATCAACTCAACTCGCCGTGTTTGGAGGAGGAGGAATGCTGCCTATGACCCCAAGAACACCATCCCCACTGTTAAACATGGAGGTGGAAACATTATGCTTTGGGGGTGTTTTTGCTAAGGGGACAGGACAACTTCACCGCATCAAAGGGACGATGGACGGGGCCATGTACCGTCAAATCTCAGCCAGGGCATTGAAAATGGGTCGTGAATGGGTATTCCAGCATGACAATGACCCAAAACACATGGCCAAGGCAACAAAGGAGTGGCTCAAGAAGAAGCACATTAAGGTCCTGGAGTGGCCTAGCCAGTCTCCAGACCTTAATCCCATAGAAAATCTGTGGAGGGAGCTGAAGGTTCGAGTTGCCAAACGTCAGCCTCGAAACCTTAATGACTTGGAGAAGATCTGCAAAGAGGAGTGGGACAAAATCCCTCCTGAGATGTGTTCAAACCTGGTGGCCAACTACAAGAAACGTCTGACCTCTGTGATTGCCAACAAGGATTTTGCCACCAAGTACTAAGTCATGTTTTGCAGAAGGGTCAAATACTTATTTCCCTCATTAAAATGCAAATCAATTTATACATTTTTTTCACGTGTTTTTCTGGATTTTGTTGTTATTCTGTCTCTCACTGTTCAAATAAACCTACCATTAAAATTATAGACTGATCATTTCTTTGTCAGTGGGCAAACGTACAAAATCAGCAGGGGATCAAATACTTTTTCCCTCACTGTACTACTTTACCCTCCTTATCATTCAATTAGGACTATTTTAAATTTGACCGTGAAGTAACGTGCACAATTATTGCCCAGTCATTCAGTGGGCTGGCATCGTTTGCTTTCCTTCGCTCATCAACTCAGATTGTCAAGGATATGTTTTGCATTATTCTAAAGGCCTACTGAAACAACACAAAAGGCCTACTGAAACAACACATAGCATGTTTTTGTTTTCTCTTACAATACATTTGAATAGTTATAGTAAATGAAAGTCCCATAACAGCTTCTTTTTAACAACGTAAAATTTCAAAGAGAATGATATCAACCCACAAGGCACAGTCAAATGATTTGCCTTAAACATGAGCGCCAACGCTGATAAATAGGCATAACACAAACTCATCATTACAGTATTGTCTTTGTAAGGTGGTGATTTTTCTTTTGTTTACAAAATCAAACGTCAGTTGCCATTGGCCTATGGCGGTTCTAGTGTTAAAGGTTAAATTAACTGAGTAAAATTTACATCTGAAATGAACATATCTCAATCCCAAAGATTGAGAAAGAAGATTGAAATGGTGAAATTTGTTTGGGATTGAGACATATAGCTGAATCTACAAAATAGACTGTCGGAGGTCTGAACACATCTGACAATTGTAATTCTCTTTCAATGATTGTGTTTGTGTGTGCCTGCTGCAGATTGGTTTTACGCCGTATCCTCCGGCGAGCTGTGAGGTTTAGCACTGAGGTACTGCAGGCCCCTGAGGGAGCGCTGGCAAGCCTGGTACCCACAGTTGCCCATATCCTGGTGAGTTGGGCTGTGATATCAGACTTGTGACCTTTCATCATGGTCTTGATCCTTTCTCATCCACGTATTTTCTACAGGGTGATGCTTATCCTGAACTGCATAAAGAGACCGATAGGGTAAGTTAATTACCATGAAATGAGAGAAATTACATCAACACGTTTAATGACCGTTATACACCAAGAAGTAAAGTTCCGGCAGATAAAATAAAGTCTTGCATATACAAACTTCCTGACATTTCGTACACAGCCATTCACTTAACACACTTTCTCAGATGAGTGGCAAGGAAGGTATAGTGATAAACTATTAAGATCTATTTGATTTATTTTCAGATCATGGATATAATCAATGAAAACGAGGCCCAATTCCTGTCCTCTCTGAAGCAGGGACGCAGAGTGATTGACAGGACACTCCAGAGATTGGAGAAAAATGACACTCTATTCCCAGGTCAGCTTCAGTACTAGAATACAGTACTGGGATAGGGTAGGGTTTGTAATAGGGTATTTATGGTATACATTTTGGGGGGAATTTATTTCAGTAGTCAATCCTTGGTGTGTGTGTGCTTATCTCCTAGTGCCTGTGGCCTGGTCTCTGCATCGTAACCTGGGCTTTCCTCTGGATCTCATTGGTCTAATGCTGGAGGAGCAGGGCTTGAGTGTTGACCAACGGGCCCTTGATGTGTTGGCCATTGAAAATGAAAAGGTAACTACAGTCAGTGCTTTTCCTCTCCTTTTCTCTACATGAAGCAAATATTGATAGTCTAATCTAGCTTTATGAAGCTGCATAGCAAAATACTAAAAAGTAACTGTCCAGTGTTCCCAGATTTCTATGAAATATCACCTATAATTACTTACTACGAGTGAAATTGTTTTCCTTCCAAAAAATGGTAATGAAGTATTTCTGTGTTTGGTGTGGACATACCCCAACAACAGTATGGTGTGGGCGTATAACGGTCATTCAAAATATTCATGTGAGGAGACCGCTGATTGGCCAGCTCAGCCAATGAGCCAACTTGACATCATGTTCTATGAGGATATTGCAAGCATTTTTGAAACGGCCTGTTTGAGATTCAACTTTAGGTTCTTGTGTCTTTTCTACTACTTATGCTTCGGCCACACCTACGAGTGTAGGACGAGTCAAAACAATATTGGGTATGAGTTGAATGTGAGATTTTCACTGGACAGTCAACACTTACACTATGATTTTACCATACATTAGTTTGTTCCATTACTCAACACTGAATTATTTCATGAGTACTACATTTTACATTAAAAGCATGAATTAATGCTTGAGAATAAATTATTTATGGTTTTAATCTATTGAAACTAAATGAGGCTGTCCAGCTTTTTCAGCAGCCTTTGCAGATAACTATTTTTACTGAAAATGATCCACCCCATTCCATGTTCGTCTCTCCTCTCCCCACCACCAGCTTAGGTGTCCGGTGCAGACCTCTGTTGGGGATACACTGGTCCATCTGGATCTGCACAGCCTAGCCCAGCTGCAGAGTGGAGAAGTTCCCCACACAGACGACTCTCCCAAGTACCACTACAGCTTGACACAGGATGGCAAATATGGTATGGATGAGTTCTTGAGATTGTAGACAACATGCTCACACACAATTCCAGTAATTAGTCTAAAACGGTTGGGTGCTGGATCCTCGCTAGTAAAATCCTTAGAGGATGAGTTAGACAGCACTCCAGTAATTAGTCTAAAACGGTTGGGTGCTGGATCCTCGCTAGTAAAATCCTTAGAGGATGAGTTAGACAGCACTCCAGTAATTAGTCTAAAACGGTTGGGTGCTGGATCCTCGCTAGTAAAATCCTTAGAGGATGAGTTGGACAGCACTCCAGTAATTAGTCTAAAACGGTTGGGTGCTGGATCCTCGCTAGTAAAATCCTTAGAGGATGAGTTAGACAGCACTCCAGTAATTAGTCTAAAACGGTTGGGTGCTGGATCCTCGCTAGTAAAATCCTTAGAGGATGAGTTAGACAGCACTCCAGTAATTAGTCTAAAACGGTTGGGTGCTGGATCCTCGCTAGTAAAATCCTTAGAGGATGAGTTGGACAGCACTCCAGTAATTAGTCTAAAACGGTTGGGTGCTGGATCCTCGCTAGTAAAATCCTTAGAGGATGAGTTGGACAGCACTCCAGTAATTAGTCTAAAAGCGGTTGGGTGCTGGATCCTCGCTAGTAAAATCCTTAGAGGATGAGTTGGACAGCACTCCAGTAATTAGTCTAAAAGCGGTTGGGTGCTGGATCCTCGCTAGTAAAATCCTTAGAGGATGAGTTAGACAGCACTCCAGTAATTAGTCTAAAGCGGTTGGGTGCTGGATCCTCGCTAGTAAAATCCTTAGAGGATGAGTTAGACAGCACTCCAGTAATTAGTCTAAAGCGGTTGGGTGCTGGATCCTCGCTAGTAAAATCCTTAGAGGATGAGTTAGACAGCACTCCAGTAATTAGTCTAAAACGGTTGGGTGCTGGATCCTCGCTAGTAAAATCCTTAGAGGATGAGTTAGACAGCACTCCAGTAATTAGTCTAAAGCGGTTGGGTGCTGGATCCTCGCTAGTAAAATCCTTAGAGGATGAGTTAGACAGCACTCCAGTAATTAGTCTAAAACGGTTGGGTGCTGGATCCTCGCTAGTAAAATCCTTAGAGGATGAGTTAGACAGCACTCCAGTAATTAGTCTAAAACGGTTGGGTGCTGGATCCTCGCTAGTAAAATCCTTAGAGGATGAGTTGGACAGCACTCCAGTAATTAGTCTAAAGCGGTTGGGTGCTGGATCCTCGCTAGTAAAATCCTTAGAGGATGAGTTAGACAGCACTCCAGTAATTAGTCTAAAACGGTTGGGTGCTGGATCCTCGCTAGTAAAATCCTTAGAGGATGAGTTAGACAGCACTCCAGTAATTAGTCTAAAGCGGTTGGGTGCTGGATCCTCGCTAGTAAAATCCTTAGAGGATGAGTTAGACAGCACTCCAGTAATTAGTCTAAAGCGGTTGGGTGCTGGATCCTCGCTAGTAAAATCCTTAGAGGATGAGTTAGACAGCACTCCAGTAATTAGTGTAAAACGGTTGGGTGCTGGATCCTCGCTAGTAAAATCCTTAGAGGATGAGTTAGACAGCACTCCAGTAATTAGTGTAAAACGGTTGGGTGCTGGATCCTCGCTAGTAAAATCCTTAGAGGATGAGTTAGACAGCACTCCAGTAATTAGTCTAAAGCGGTTGGGTGCTGGATCCTCGCTAGTAAAATCCTTAGAGGATGAGTTAGACAGCACTCCAGTAATTAGTCTAAAACGGTTGGGTGCTGGATCCTCGCTAGTAAAATCCTTAGAGGATGAGTTAGACAGCACTCCAGTAATTAGTCTAAAACGGTTGGGTGCTGGATCCTCGCTAGTAAAATCCTTAGAGGATGAGTTAGACAGCACTCCAGTAATTAGTCTAAAACGGTTGGGTGCTGGATCCTCGCTAGTAAAATCCTTAGAGGATGAGTTAGACAGCACTCCAGTAATTAGTCTAAAACGGTTGGGTGCTGGATCCTCGCTAGTAAAATCCTTAGAGGATGAGTTGGACAGCACTCCAGTAATTAGTCTAAAACGGTTGGGTGCTGGATCCTCGCTAGTAAAATCCTTAGAGGATGAGTTAGACAGCACTCCAGTAATTAGTCTAAAACGGTTGGGTGCTGGATCCTCGCTAGTAAAATCCTTAGAGGATGAGTTAGACAGCACTCCAGTAATTAGTCTAAAACGGTTGGGTGCTGGATCCTCGCTAGTAAAATCCTTAGAGGATGAGTTAGACAGCACTCCAGTAATTAGTCTAAAACGGTTGGGTGCTGGATCCTCGCTAGTAAAATCCTTAGAGGATGAGTTAGACAGCACTCCAGTAATTAGTCTAAAACGGTTGGGTGCTGGATCCTCGCTAGTAAAATCCTTAGAGGATGAGTTAGACAGCACTCCAGTAATTAGTCTAAAACGGTTGGGTGCTGGATCCTCGCTAGTAAAATCCTTAGAGGATGAGTTAGACAGCACTCCAGTAATTAGTCTAAAACGGTTGGGTGCTGGATCCTCGCTAGTAAAATCCTTAGAGGATGAGTTAGACAGCACTCCAGTAATTAGTCTAAAACGGTTGGGTGCTGGATCCTCGCTAGTAAAATCCTTAGAGGATGAGTTAGACAGCACTCCAGTAATTAGTCTAAAACGGTTGGGTGCTGGATCCTCGCTAGTAAAATCCTTAGAGGATGAGTTAGACAGCACTCCAGTAATTAGTCTAAAGCGGTTGGGTGCTGGATCCTCGCTAGTAAAATCCTTAGAGGATGAGTTAGACAGCACTCCAGTAATTAGTCTAAAACGGTTGGGTGCTGGATCCTCGCTAGTAAAATCCTTAGAGGATGAGTTAGACAGCACTCCAGTAATTAGTCTAAAACGGTTGGGTGCTGGATCCTCGCTAGTAAAATCCTTAGAGGATGAGTTGGACAGCACTCCAGTAATTAGTCTAAAACGGTTGGGTGCTGGATCCTCGCTAGTAAAATCCTTAGAGGATGAGTTGGACAGCACTCCAGTAATTAGTCTAAAGCGGTTGGGTGCTGGATCCTCGCTAGTAAAATCCTTAGAGGATGAGTTAGACAGCACTCCAGTAATTAGTCTAAAACGGTTGGGTGCTGGATCCTCGCTAGTAAAATCCTTAGAGGATGAGTTAGACAGCACTCCAGTAATTAGTCTAAAACGGTTGGGTGCTGGATCCTCGCTAGTAAAATCCTTAGAGGATGAGTTAGACAGCACTCCAGTAATTAGTCTAAAACGGTTGGGTGCTGGATCCTCGCTAGTAAAATCCTTAGAGGATGAGTTAGACAGCACTCCAGTAATTAGTCTAAAAGCGGTTGGGTGCTGGATCCTCGCTAGTAAAATCCTTAGAGGATGAGTTAGACAGCACTCCAGTAATTAGTCTAAAGCGGTTGGGTGCTGGATCCTCGCTAGTAAAATCCTTAGAGGATGAGTTGGACAGCACTCCAGTAATTAGTCTAAAACGGTTGGGTGCTGGATCCTCGCTAGTAAAATCCTTAGAGGATGAGTTAGACAGCACTCCAGTAATTAGTCTAAAACGGTTGGGTGCTGGATCCTCGCTAGTAAAATCCTTAGAGGATGAGTTGGACAGCACTCCAGTAATTAGTCTAAAACGGTTGGGTGCTGGATCCTCGCTAGTAAAATCCTTAGAGGATGAGTTGGACAGCACTCCAGTAATTAGTCTAAAACGGTTGGGTGCTGGATCCTCGCTAGTAAAATCCTTAGAGGATGAGTTGGACAGCACTCCAGTAATTAGTCTAAAAGCGGTTGGGTGCTGGATCCTCGCTAGTAAAATCCTTAGAGGATGAGTTAGACAGCACTCCAGTAATTAGTCTAAAACGGTTGGGTGCTGGATCCTCGCTAGTAAAATCCTTAGAGGATGAGTTAGACAGCACTCCAGTAATTAGTCTAAAGCGGTTGGGTGCTGGATCCTCGCTAGTAAAATCCTTAGAGGATGAGTTAGACAGCACTCCAGTAATTAGTCTAAAACGGTTGGGTGCTGGATCCTCGCTAGTAAAATCCTTAGAGGATGAGTTGGACAGCACTCCAGTAATTAGTCTAAAGCGGTTGGGTGCTGGATCCTCGCTAGTAAAATCCTTAGAGGATGAGTTAGACAGCACTCCAGTAATTAGTCTAAAGCGGTTGGGTGCTGGATCCTCGCTAGTAAAATCCTTAGAGGATGAGTTAGACAGCACTCCAGTAATTAGTCTAAAACGGTTGGGTGCTGGATCCTCGCTAGTAAAATCCTTAGAGGATGAGTTGGACAGCACTCCAGTAATTAGTCTAAAACGGTTGGGTGCTGGATCCTCGCTAGTAAAATCCTTAGAGGATGAGTTAGACAGCACTCCAGTAATTAGTCTAAAACGGTTGGGTGCTGGATCCTCGCTAGTAAAATCCTTAGAGGATGAGTTAGACAGCACTCCAGTAATTAGTCTAAAACGGTTGGGTGCTGGATCCTCGCTAGTAAAATCCTTAGAGGATGAGTTAGACAGCACTCCAGTAATTAGTCTAAAACGGTTGGGTGCTGGATCCTCGCTAGTAAAATCCTTAGAGGATGAGTTAGACAGCACTCCAGTAATTAGTCTAAAGCGGTTGGGTGCTGGATCCTCGCTAGTAAAATCCTTAGAGGATGAGTTGGACAGCACTCCAGTAATTAGTCTAAAACGGTTGGGTGCTGGATCCTCGCTAGTAAAATCCTTAGAGGATGAGTTGGACAGCACTCCAGTAATTAGTCTAAAAGCGGTTGGGTGCTGGATCCTCGCTAGTAAAATCCTTAGAGGATGAGTTAGACAGCACTCCAGTAATTAGTCTAAAAGCGGTTGGGTGCTGGATCCTCGCTAGTAAAATCCTTAGAGGATGAGTTAGACAGCACTCCAGTAATTAGTCTAAAGCGGTTGGGTGCTGGATCCTCGCTAGTAAAATCCTTAGAGGATGAGTTAGACAGCACTCCAGTAATTAGTCTAAAACGGTTGGGTGCTGGATCCTCGCTAGTAAAATCCTTAGAGGATGAGTTAGACAGCACTCCAGTAATTAGTCTAAAGCGGTTGGGTGCTGGATCCTCGCTAGTAAAATCCTTAGAGGATGAGTTAGACAGCACTCCAGTAATTAGTCTAAAGCGGTTGGGTGCTGGATCCTCGCTAGTAAAATCCTTAGAGGATGAGTTGGACAGCACTCCAGTAATTAGTCTAAAAGCGGTTGGGTGCTGGATCCTCGCTAGTAAAATCCTTAGAGGATGAGTTAGACAGCACTCCAGTAATTAGTCTAAAACGGTTGGGTGCTGGATCCTCGCTAGTAAAATCCTTAGAGGATGAGTTAGACAGCACTCCAGTAATTAGTCTAAAGCGGTTGGGTGCTGGATCCTCGCTAGTAAAATCCTTAGAGGATGAGTTGGACAGCACTCCAGTAATTAGTCTAAAGCGGTTGGGTGCTGGATCCTCGCTAGTAAAATCCTTAGAGGATGAGTTAGACAGCACTCCAGTAATTAGTCTAAAACGGTTGGGTGCTGGATCCTCGCTAGTAAAATCCTTAGAGGATGAGTTAGACAGCACTCCAGTAATTAGTCTAAAGCGGTTGGGTGCTGGATCCTCGCTAGTAAAATCCTTAGAGGATGAGTTAGACAGCACTCCAGTAATTAGTCTAAAACGGTTGGGTGCTGGATCCTCGCTAGTAAAATCCTTAGAGGATGAGTTAGACAGCACTCCAGTAATTAGTCTAAAACGGTTGGGTGCTGGATCCTCGCTAGTAAAATCCTTAGAGGATGAGTTGGACAGCACTCCAGTAATTAGTCTAAAGCGGTTGGGTGCTGGATCCTCGCTAGTAAAATCCTTAGAGGATGAGTTAGACAGCACTCCAGTAATTAGTCTAAAACGGTTGGGTGCTGGATCCTCGCTAGTAAAATCCTTAGAGGATGAGTTAGACAGCACTCCAGTAATTAGTCTAAAACGGTTGGGTGCTGGATCCTCGCTAGTAAAATCCTTAGAGGATGAGTTAGACAGCACTCCAGTAATTAGTCTAAAACGGTTGGGTGCTGGATCCTCGCTAGTAAAATCCTTAGAGGATGAGTTAGACAGCACTCCAGTAATTAGTCTAAAACGGTTGGGTGCTGGATCCTCGCTAGTAAAATCCTTAGAGGATGAGTTGGACAGCACTCCAGTAATTAGTCTAAAACGGTTGGGTGCTGGATCCTCGCTAGTAAAATCCTTAGAGGATGAGTTGGACAGCACTCCAGTAATTAGTCTAAAACGGTTGGGTGCTGGATCCTCGCTAGTAAAATCCTTAGAGGATGAGTTGGACAGCACTCCAGTAATTAGTCTAAAACGGTTGGGTGCTGGATCCTCGCTAGTAAAATCCTTAGAGGATGAGTTGGACAGCACTCCAGTAATTAGTCTAAAGCGGTTGGGTGCTGGATCCTCGCTAGTAAAATCCTTAGAGGATGAGTTGGACAGCACTCCAGTAATTAGTCTAAAGCGGTTGGGTGCTGGATCCTCGCTAGTAAAATCCTTAGAGGATGAGTTAGACAGCACTCCAGTAATTAGTCTAAAACGGTTGGGTGCTGGATCCTCGCTAGTAAAATCCTTAGAGGATGAGTTGGACAGCACTCCAGTAATTAGTCTAAAACGGTTGGGTGCTGGATCCTCGCTAGTAAAATCCTTAGAGGATGAGTTAGACAGCACTCCAGTAATTAGTCTAAAGCGGTTGGGTGCTGGATCCTCGCTAGTAAAATCCTTAGAGGATGAGTTAGACAGCACTCCAGTAATTAGTCTAAAACGGTTGGGTGCTGGATCCTCGCTAGTAAAATCCTTAGAGGATGAGTTAGACAGCACTCCAGTAATTAGTCTAAAGCGGTTGGGTGCTGGATCCTCGCTAGTAAAATCCTTAGAGGATGAGTTGGACAGCACTCCAGTAATTAGTCTAAAACGGTTGGGTGCTGGATCCTCGCTAGTAAAATCCTTAGAGGATGAGTTAGACAGCACTCCAGTAATTAGTCTAAAACGGTTGGGTGCTGGATCCTCGCCTAGTAAAATCCTTAGAGGATGAGTTAGACAGCACTCTAGTCAGTGCTTAGTCTTAACGTCTATTGGTGCTGGATCCTCGCTAGTAAAATCCTTAGAGGATGAGTTAGACAGCACTCCAGTAATTAGTCTAAAAGCGGTTGGGTGCTGGATCCTCGCTAGTAAAATCCTTAGAGGATGAGTTGGACAGCACTCCAGTAATTAGTCTAAAACGGTTGGGTGCTGGATCCTCGCTAGTAAAATCCTTAGAGGATGAGTTAGACAGCACTCCAGTAATTAGTCTAAAACGGTTGGGTGCTGGATCCTCGCTAGTAAAATCCTTAGAGGATGAGTTAGACAGCACTCCAGTAATTAGTCTAAAACGGTTGGGTGCTGGATCCTCGCTAGTAAAATCCTTAGAGGATGAGTTGGACAGCACTCCAGAAGATAATCTTCAATACTGCTCCAAAGGATAATATCCAGTCAATATATTATATTCAGATCAATTATCCTTTGTTTTGCTGTCCATTTTATTCTCTCTGAAAAGAGCCCTGTGTCTTTTCTCCAGTGTTCCAGCCCTGCCATGCTACCGTGCAGGCCCTGTACTGTGGACAGACTCTTGTCTCGGAGGTGGCCGGGGGCCAGAGGTGTGGTGTGGTGCTTGACCGGACCTGTTTCTATGCAGAGCAAGGGGGGCAGTCCCATGACCAGGGCTACTTCATCAGATATGGACTGCCGGTCAGCATTAGCTACACCTTTTTTAGGACACCATGTTTAAGTACACTGTGTCACAGCATGTGTCTGTGAGCTGCTTGTTAGGGATGTACCTGAAAATGTGTGGTCCAGACATTGAATGTTTCTGATGTCAACTTTCCTGCGTATGAATGTCCTATCCCTCAGCAACATTTCTACTAAGCTATTGAAACTACATTCATTGAATCATTCCATTCAAAGTATATTTACTAGCCTAGTTGGGATGTTGTGTGTGTTCCCTCAGGATGTCCTGTACCCTGTTGAGGCTGTGCAGCTTGCTGGGGGATATGTGGTTCATCAGGTCACCGCTGCTGAAGTGCTAAGAAAAGGGGACCAGGTCCAGCTCTACCTGGATGAGGTATAGCATTTTCTACAGGTCGACTCTTAGCTTACACAATGGACCTTATTTACACAGCAGTCATGATCATTTGAAATCCAGGCTAGTAGGAAGAAAAAGTGTTATTTTGAAGTCTATGGAAAATAGTGCTGAAACTATCCTCAAGTTCAACCTTTAAATGAACAAATAAGCCATAAATCAACAGAGAATCTATAGTCACACTGACTGCCAACCCTGTCTAAACACATGTTGGTTACCATGGACCAGGGGTGTCAAACTCATTCCATGGAGGCCCTAGTGTCTGCAGGTTTTTGGGTTTTTCCCCTTTCAATTAAGCCCTAGACAACCAGGTGAGGGGAGTTCCTTACTAATTAGTGACCTCATTGATCAATCAAGTACAAGGGTGGAGCGGAAACCCGCAGACACTTGGCCCTCCATGGAATGAGTTTGACACCTGCCATAGACAAACAAAAAATATTTATTCATAAGGCTTCTGCAACAAAATAACTGTATCTGTGTGTGTTATTTATGATATATATGCTCTTTAAAGCTATCCCACGGGGGCAAAAACTGGTTGAATCAACGTTGTTTCTACATCATTTCAACCAAAAACGACAATGTGAGGATGTTGAATCAATGTGGATTTACAAAAAGGGAATTTTGTATTTTTTTCATCCAACTTTTAACCTAAATCCAATGACAGGGTGACATTTTTGTTTGATTTCGCGTTGAATTCATATGAACGTAAATCAAAACTAGACGTTGAACTGACGTCTGTGCCCAAGTGGATGTTTGTGACGTGTACTTTGTCATAAATATGATTATGTTAATAGCATATTACATGTCAGAATTGAATTTGCTAAGAAAAGCCATGTTTATTCACATCCAGCCACAGAGACTAGCCTGCATGGTCAAGCACACCGCCACACACGTCCTCAACTTCGCCCTCCGTCAGCTGCTGGGTCCTTCTGTGGAGCAGAGAGGCAGTCATGTCGCTGCAGACCGCCTACGCTTTGACTTCAGCGTCAAGGTATACAGTATGACCCGTGAATCTGATCATCTGTCCTTGTCCTCTTGGATTTTCTTTATACTCATAGCAACCTTGGGTGATTCAGCGTATAGTATGACAAGTATCTTTATATTATCTATCCACACATTTAAAACTAAGGGTGACATTTTTTGTCATTGTAAAAACAGACCGAAATCGCTGACTACTCAGCACAAAATTTCAAAAAAACAATTTTTATTAGCAACATTATTAGGATTGCATCAATCATTAAGTCACTGTTTAATCTCGACCCCTTGTGGCGCTTTCACATATCTCTGTATGATCCGGATCCTGGAGTGTTTATAAAGCATATGTGAAACATAAACGAATCCTGGACCCTGCCCTGGCTGTGGGCCGAAGATCCAGGACCAGGGTACCGGGTATTGATGTTCGACTGCAGAAACTTGAAAATATAAAGTTGCAACACGAACGGTTTTCGTCATTCAACTTTTGTTAGCCAGCTAAGGTTAGCTAGAAATACTATTAACTAGCTTAATTAGGAACATCCGCTCAAATAAAAAGACAAAATAAGGAGAAGGGGGGACATGGACTGTCTGAAACCGAGACCTTACTGGAGATCTGGGGAGATGAGTATCAAAGCAAATTGGTAAACACTCACAAAAATAAAGTGTTGTGTGGGAAAATGTGCAAATGTATGGGGGCAAAAGGCTACACAAGGAATGCAGAGCAGTATAGGACAAAGATTATATATTTAAACTACGCTTACAGTACATTTCAGGGAGGGATTCACTCAGCAGTTCGGGAAGCTCGTCGGATGAACAGGACTACTGTCAATATTTCGACATGATTAACCCTATCATTGGCTCAAGACCAGCAAGCAACCCAGTCGGAAATGTGGATACATAATCAGAAACGAGTCCTGTGCCTGCTGCAAGTCAAAGTCCAAACCAGACACAGTGAACAGTTCCTCATCTGAAATGGATTCCTTCCCCAGTGGTAAGTTGACAGTAGGCTTTGCATAGGAATGGTGTACTCTAACGTTAGGCTTGTAAAATCAGCCTGTGATTAGTTCACTGATGATGCACATGTTCATTGCTAACAATATGTAGGCAATGCATAGTAATGGTAAACTGTAGCAATAGCAATGATGCACTGTAGGTTAGCTAGCTAGTAAAATAATAACAGTAGCCCATGTAATGTCAGGCTAGTCTGTGAGTACTGTAGTAGTCCCATTGATGATGAGCCATTGCTTACAGTACAAAACCTTCTCTCTGACCAACTAGCTAGCTCAGTCACATTTTCACTTATTTTTGTTACAGTAAACACTACTTCAAATGTATAAAATCTTTGAATCTTTGTTTTTCAGATGATCCTGCTTGTGCCTCCAGGGGACATTATCCAGCCAGTGGGGACCTGTACCACCAGTGAGGATAGGAGGACCAAAAGGAAGGCACCTGACACACACAGCACCATGGCAGCAATTTCAGACACACAGAAGAAACAATTTGAGTTCATGAAGTTGTTGACTGACCGCCTCTTGAGCGAGGAGGAGCGGGAAGATCATCGGGTGGCATGTACAGCAAATGAGGAAAAGAACAGTGAAAGGCAGCTTCAACAAATGGATGAGCTCCTCAGTGAGCAGCTTTCTTACTGTGTTTCAGCAGCTGTCAAACACATTTAAACATGTGGCAAGGGCCCCCCACCTCACCAAAGCTGTCCCCCAACAACACAAAGCAAGCACAACAACACAGCATGGAATCCCCCAACGACACCATTTGGATCCTCAGTGTACTCACCTATACACCATTTTGAATGAGCCATCAACATCCACCACGACCACATATTGTCGTCTGTAGCCGTGCTTTGCAGAACTTTTGTCTTGTCTGATTTGATCAAACACATAGAATTCTAATTAGTTCAGTTTGGTTTTTAGATAATAAATAATGTATATTATTTATTTGATCAGATTTAACAAACATCAATTGATGCAAATATGTATTATGTAAGGGATAAACGCCGATGTTCTCTACATTACCTTGGAAATAATGGCCGACGCTGCAGAACGAGGTGGAGCCGTTCGTTCTTTATGTTCCGTTGCAACATTCGTATCCCTTGATTGCTGCTAGCTAGCCAGCTAGCTACGGCTACATTACCTCGGCAGCCAGAATAACAGCAACGCTTATTCCGTTGCATTTGTTTAAGCTGTTTATCCCGCTTATACCACAGTTGCCAAAGAAAACAATACTAAGTACACTTACGGTAGTATTATTAGATTTTTAAAATATTTTCATTTAAATAAGAAAATTCATACTTTCTCATCTTTTGGTTGCTAGAGTGATGCGACCCAGTCTTCCTTCGATTAGTTCAAGATTTATGGACGCGACCCAGTCTTCCTTCGATTAGTTCAAGATTTATGGACGCGACCCAGTCTTCCTTCGATTAGTTCAAGATTTATGGACGCGACCCAGTCTTCCTTCGATTAGTTCAAGATTTATGGACGCGACCCAGTCTTTCTTCGATTAGTTCAAGATTTATGGACGCGACCCAGTCTTTCTTCGATTAGTTCAAGATTTATACATACATCCATAACATTGATGTGTGATTTTCTTTTGGGGGAGGGGTACATCCATAACAACGATGTGTGATTTTCTTTTGGGGGGGAATACATCCATAACAATGATGGGTGATTTTGCCTGTATAACGTTTGCCCTCTTGCCAGGCCACTGTTCAGAAGAGAGAGCCAACTACACAGCTTACACAATCACTTCAAACTGAAGCTGGAATGACCAACTAGCTGCATTTTGTGTTTTTTATTTACATTTCTTTGTATACAGTATATCCATAAAAACTACGCTGATTCATGATTTCGACTGGCTGAGAAAAGCTGCCAGCCAGTCTGTCTCGTCCCAACTCCCGACGCGTTCATTACCATAGGACTGCTAGAGATGGAATTTCAATATTGAAACGATGTTGCAAATGTGGGAGAGGCAGGTTATTACTAATCTCCCCTGTTAAAAACCGAATGCTATTCTAAAAGACATGGGACATAATGTCTAGATGCTTTTTACAGTACACTGCCTTCGGGAAGTATTCAGATCCCTTGACTTTTTCCACATTTTGTTAAAAAAAGTATCCTCAGCAATCTACACAAAATACCCCATAATGACATCACAATACCCCGTGATGACAAAACGGAAACAAGTTTTTAGACATTTTAGCAAATGTATTATAAAATCAAAAATAGAAATACCTTTTACACAAGTATTCAGACCCTTTGCTATGACACTCAAAATTTATCTCAGGTGCATCCTGTTTCCATTGATCATCCTTGAGATGTTTCTACAACTTGATTGGAGTCCACCTGTGGTAATTTCAATTGATTGGACATGATTTGGAAAGGCACACACCTGTCTATATAAGGTCCCACAGTTGACCGTGCATGTCAGAGCAAAAACCAAAGCCATGAGGTCAAAGGAATTGTCTGTAAAGCTCTGAGACAGGATTGTGTCGAGGCACATATCTGGGGAAGGGTATGAAATGGCTGCAGAATTTAAGTTATTTTTTTGGGATATAATATTAATCATTGATTTTTGGTGGTCACTCTGTAGGGATCATTGAGTATTCCTCAGCTCCAGGAGATTGAGAAGAGCATCCACAACATTATCACAGAGAATAATGCGGTGTACATAGAAGAGGTTCCCCTGGCCCGGGCTAAAGACATCCCAGGTCTAAGGACTGTGGATGAGGTAACTGGGTGTTGATTCGGGGACACTCCTACCCAGATTAAAAGGAATAATGATGATCATAACTGTGTTTTGTAAAGTGTTGTTCATTCACTTAGCAACATAATGCATTAACTATGTATAAGTTAAGTGTCAACCCAATGGTTGCAATTTGTAAGTGTAAGATATACTGCATAATAGTGTATTGGCATTGGAGGATTTAGGAATGAATATAATTCTTCCTAGGTGTACCCTGATCCAGTGAGAGTGGTGTCCGTGGCTGTTCCCCTAGCAGACCTGTACGATTCTCAGACGGACAGATGGACGTCAGTGGAGCTCTGCTGTGGAACGTAAGTGTCTGTCTCTCTCTCACTCAATCACTCTTTCTCCCTTTCTATGATAGATTCAAAAGGCATTTTTAAATGTAGGACTTAACATGTTATTTACCATAACATTACGAAATGACAACATGCACTGCCTCACCTTTCGGCATGTGAGGATGTGGCAAATTGTACAATATACTGTAAAAAATATGAAAATGCCAAAATATGAAAATGAGAAGAGACGGTAAAATGTATACGTTTTATCGTGGGTTAAGGTTAGAAACGGATCATATATTTGGAGGAGTAGATTTGACAATTCCTATAGTAGTGAACAATGTTAAATATTATATGTTCATTGGCTGTTCCAAAAGGGCTACTTGACCAAGCGTTTTTCTATTTTTCAGGCATTTACTGAGGACCGGGGAGATCGGGGATTTGGTTATACTTTCCGAGAGGCAGATGGTTAAAGGGATCAGCCGTATCGTGGCAGTCACTGGAGACGACGCCAGAGAGGTGTGTTTTATATAAAAGCAAGAAGGCGTAAAACTAAATAGGCCGTGACTTATTGTGAATATACCAGAGGTGCATAATAGCGGACTATATACAATCACGTCACTTTATCCCAAGTATTCTCATGTTTTACAACACCAGTTAGTCCCCCGCTCAAGACTTTTGCGTTGCTTATTAAGTATTAATTATGTACATTTTCCTATTTAGGAAGTCATGTATCACTGATCTTTTAAACAACACTCCATGATCAAATAAGCATTGGATTGTTGGAGGCATGGGCTTGTGGGAGTTTCCACCATATTTCTTAAACCAGTCATTTCCTTTCAAATTAGTGAAGGGAAGTGAATAAGTGCACACTTTGGAGGAAGGAGAGATAATTGGGACATAGCCCAAGTTTTTGAAGTTTTACAGAATCACAAGTAGCTTTCAACGAGATCCATTCTGATATTTGTCGTTGTTTTGTTGGCTCACAGGCTCGAGAGGCGGGACAGGTCCTGACCCAGGAAGTGGAGTCTCTGTCAGCACGTCTTGTAACGGTCGCCAGCCCCTCCCTCGCAGATGCCAACCGGCTGGCCAAAGAAGTGGGCATACTGACAGATGTATGTATGCTTTTCCACTCCCTCCCCACTGACCTAACTGATGGTCATTAGACAGACAATATGGAAAATGCTTAAATTATGGCCTGAGTGTTTGAATAGCCGAGAGCATGGGACCTGCATTGTATTTATATTTTGGTTATTAACATGGCCTTGTTATGTTCAATGTTCTCCACCTGTATAGTACTCTACATACCCTAATTCATGTGGTTAAGTTCAAAAGAATACAAGATAAAATTGCTTACACCATTCAAACCAATGATGGTTTGAAACTTTAAAGCCAATTTTCTCCGAATCATCTTTTTGCAGATATAACCTTATAGTCCCAAGCTACCACATTACTTTAAATAGTTCGAATTAATTGTAAATATTACACAAATGCTTAGGCCGTATTTGTGTTTTGTCCCAGGCAGTGGATTGCACTCCCATACCACAGTGGAAGCGGAGGGAGCTTCAAACTCGCCTCAAAGGTCTACAGAGGACGACCAACACAAGCATAAGGAAACTGGAGACCAAAGAGGTAACACAAGCACACAACTCCATTGTCCTTCCAAACATGTATTAAATCCCCCACAATAACTACTTGACAAGTAAAAATACATCAAAATGATCGATGTACAATAAACAAAGTTTATCCTATTGTCAAACTGTTTGTATGCAGGAAGACACATGAGTCACAACAGCATTCTAAGACAATCACAATAGTTAATGCATGATAAATAACGGTAATGTACATTATACTATTGTACTTTTAACTACTTTCTCTTTCTTACTTTCTTTTGTTCCGTTTGCAGGCTGCTGTGAAAGCCCAATCACTGTTCAAAAAGAATGGCAACAAGAATATTGTAGTGGACACTGTGGACACAGACTCTATATCAGTATGTTTTCATCTGAATTTCTGACGAGGCTCAGTAGGTCTTTAACATCCACAATTAGATCACTTTGCCCCATATAAAACTAATGCGTCAGTATTCACAGAGAGTGAGTTACTATATTTTATCAATCGCTTTTAGTGCAACCATCGTTTCTTTGGAAACAGCTTAGATTCTAATGATCTAATGAGGAACGTACCGTTACTAAGGCTCTGGGAAACTGAACCTCGATGTAGTTGATCCCATTGCTCTCATTGTAGGTGCTGATGAAGACAGTGAACCAATACAGTGACAGAGCCCCAGGGACCCTGGTCATGCTACTGTCCCACCAGCAGCCATCGGGGAAGGTCCTGTGCGCGTGTCAAGTGCCCAAGGTATAGGGTCTAGCTCTTACATCACTGTATTTACTGATACTGCATTGTCTCTCAATAGGTCACGGGTGGTGGGGGGGGACTAAATACATAAAGTGCTTTCATGTCTTAATGGTAAAATAAAGTAGGGGAGAGTGGGGTAAGTTGTGCCAAAGGGGTTAGTTGAGCCACCCCTTGTTTCTAGGAAACCATACACAAAATGAATCATGTGACAAGATTTAGGAAGAGGTCATTATTTCATGGAGTCTGAAGGAAGAAACCACATGGAAAAAGTTAGGTCTGAAAAAAATCCTGATTTTCACAAAGTCAAATTGATTTGTTTTATAGGTTTCATGATCCTTGTATCTAAACCAAAGTAGATTGTTTTAACTGTTTTATACATCAGTTGGGGTCTCTACAAGCTGCAATATGAGGTCCTAAACCTAGCATGGAAGTGCATCCTTGTCGCTCTATGGGCTAATTTAGTCAAAATGATTGCTTTGTGGGTAATTGATCCAATGGCTCATCAATATACCTCAAATGAAGATTACATTTAATATGCATAGTATTTTGAAGACAGTTCGTGTGATTAGTCAAAATTCAAATGATGAGAAAAGCCTTCCTCAGTTGGATTCGCCCCCTCTAGGCCACAGTTTAAGTATTGTCTTCCCAGGTGTAATGCAGGGTATTATTGCTGGGATACGAGGTTACACCAGGAACTGAGTCTATGTTAAAAGTGCAAAGTTTTAGAAATGTGTCCCTATGCTCAGTTTTCCCCATAATCAGGGTAAGTTGTGCCAAGAGACCACTTTTTTTGGACAACTATGTTTTCAAAACTTACATGAATTCTGATTATTTTCAGGGATGAACAATATCCTGAGATATATGTAGATATCTTTGTTAGAAAGAATAGTATATTTCCTTTGATATAGTGATCCTGAATGTAAACAATGGCTCAACATACCCCACTCTCACCTACAATGCATTTGGAAAAGTATTCAGACCCCTTGACTTTTTCCACATTTTGTTACGCTACAGGCTTGTTCTAAAATTGATTCAACTATTTATTTTCCTCATCAATCTAAACACAATACCCCATCAAGACAAAGCGAAAACAGTTTGTTTCTTTATTTTAGCAAAAATAAATGAATACCTGATTTACATAAGTATTCAGACCCTTTGCTAGGAGACTTGAAATTGAGCTCAGAGGCATCCTGTTTCCATTGATCATCCTTGAGATGTTTCTACAGCTTGATTGGAGTCCACCTGTGGTAAATTCAATTGATTGGACATGATTTGGAAAGGCACACACCTGTCCATATAAGGTCCCACAGTTGACAGTGCATGTCAGAGCAAGAACCAAGCCATGAGGTTGAAGGAATTGTCCGTAGAGTTCAGAGTCAGGATTGTGCCGAAGGGTACCAAAACAATCATGCAGCATTGAAGGTCCCCAAGAACACAGTGGTCTCCATCATTCCTAAATGGAAGACGTTTGAAACCACCAAGACTCTTCCTAGAGCTGGCCGCCCGGCCAAACTGAGCAATCGGGGGAGAATGGCCTTGGTCAAGGATGTGACCAAGAACCCGATGGTCACTCTGACAGAGCTCCATGAGAAACAAGATTCTCTGGTCTGATGAATCCAAGCTTGAACTCTTTGGCCTGAATGCCAAGCGTCACTTCTGGAGGAAACCTGGCACCATCCCTACGGTGAAGCATGGTGGTGGCAGCATCATGCTGTGGGATGTTTTTCAGCGGCAGGGACTGGGAGA
This sequence comes from Brachymystax lenok tsinlingensis, assembly GCA_030435695.1. Classification (NCBI taxonomy): domain Eukaryota; kingdom Metazoa; phylum Chordata; class Actinopteri; order Salmoniformes; family Salmonidae; genus Brachymystax; species Brachymystax lenok. Next base: position 377,773 of record CM059812.1, on the reverse strand, counting down.
CAAGTCAGGATCAAGGGAAAGATGAACAGAGCAAAGTACAGAGAGATCCTTGATGAAAACCTATTCCAGAGCGCTCAGGACATCAGACTGGGGCGACGGTTCACCTTCCAACAGGATAATGACCTTAAGCACACAGCCAAGACAACGCAGAAGTGGCTTTGGCACAAGTCTCTGAATGTCCTTGAGTGGCCCTGCCAGAGCCTGGACTTGAACCCGATCGAACATCTCTGGAGAGACCTGAAAATAGCTGTGCAGCAACTTTCCCCATCCAACCTGACAAAGCTTGAGAGGATCTCCGGAGAATAATCTGAGAATCTCCACAAATACAGGTGTACCACGCTTGTAGCGTCATACCCAAGAAGGCTCAAGGCTGTAATCGCTGCCAAAGGTGCTTCAACAAAGTACTGAGTAAAGGGTTTGAATACTTAAATAAATGTGATATTTAAGTTTCTAAAAACCTGTTTTTGCTTTGTCATTATGGGGTCTTGTGTGTAGATTGAAGAAGGGAAAAAAATGATTTAATACATTTTAGAATAAGGCTGTAACTTAACAAATTGTGGAAAAAGTCAAGGGGTCTGAATACTTTCCGAATGCACTGTATGAAAATACTCTGAATAAAAGTTTATTTATTTTTAGTTTTTTACTGTCGCCTTTATATGAAACATTTGATCTCAAATCCCAAAATGCTGCAGTATAGAGCCAAATTAAAACATGTAGCTTCACTGTCCAAATGCATGTGTTTATTCACACACTCTTACCCACCTGTTCTCTCTCTCTCCATCACACCAACACTCACCACAGCTTTGTCTCTCCATAGGGCTTTAGTGCTCTCTCTGCCAGTGACTGGGCCCTGACAGTGTGTGGTCGCCTGGGAGGGAACGCGGGTGGCTCTGCCACTGTGGCAAAGGGCACAGGGAGTGTGGCCAACCTCACTGAGGCACTCAGGTGTGCTGAAGAGTATGCACAGGACAAGACCCAAAACAGACGCTGAGTACAAACATCCAGGGATCACAAGCCCACATTTACCATAAGGTGTAGGCAAAATACCCCCCTGTTCAATGGAAACGTTGTCCAACTGCCACATGGGGTGTTGATGACAAAAGTACATTTTACAGCATACTACAGGTTGGAAGAACCTACCATTTGTGAGGGGAGAATGACTTTTATAAGGACAGCCTAGTCTAAAATGAAATGATACTGACATCTAAAATATAATTTCCCCTGATGTAGCTATAAATAAATAGGCTGAGGGTTACCCATCTGCATTCACCCCATTGGGCTAATGTCACGAGAATTTCATTCTCAATTGTTGACATAAACTATCAATCAGGCTTTGAATAATTCCCAGAGGTTGTAAAGCTCTAGTTAATGATAAATTAGACAAAGTCCCATATCTGCAATTTGGTCAGGTTGTTTATTCATGAGAATTCTGGACTCAAAATGTGAACACAGTCTTTTTATATTGTATAAGCTTTAAGCTGAACACAAATGATACCAAGGCTCCACCCTCTCTAGGAAATAGTACTTTCCCACAGTACACATTCATCGGTATATCACAATCTTGCCACATAAATCAATCTGGACAGCTCCTTTCTGTTCCTCGCTTCCCGAGGACAGGGAGGCCTTATCTAGTTGTTCTCACAAGAAGTTCCTGTTCTTAGTTTCACAGTGGTCACAAGTTGTCTGTCACAAGCTGTTCCTTTTTATCAGTTCCTACTTTCCTACACACAAACATTTTAAGCCATTATACAGAGACAGGGTAAAAAAACTGTTAGTTATTGTCTTATCATTACTTTAAACATATAAATCATTTAGTCATCATTAAACATATGAATTGATTCATAACAGCTAATCATTAGCTATATCACAAACTCTAAACATTATCTTGTTGCTAGTTAGCAACATATTGATGACTTGAATGTCCCACTGGCACTCATCCAAGGATCATGTGCTGTGAATACCACCTGCCCCATGGTGCGTTTAGCCCTGGTCTTTCCTATGCGTTCAACACCATTGGCGAGTGCTAACGCGCATAAACCATGCCACTGCTAAAAACTCTGGTTCTAAAATGGTGCAGTTCACACATTTTGGGGATTTGAGAAATACGTTGAGTAACACTAGAAAGCTCTGTGATCCTCCTCTTTTAACAGTGGCCATCAAAACTGATTTCAGAGGTGTGTTTTCCAGCGACTACATTAAGAATGTTGTAGGCTACAATGACTTGGCATGCATGTTTTTTTGAAAGCACTTTGAGAGGGATTTTCTTTTCTCTCATAGAATGTGACGAGCTGACCAATTGAATATGTAAACTATTCTACTATGGAGTTGTCTTATTTTGCTGTTGCTTTACTTGTGTTGTTGGCAGAGGAAAATTAAATGTGGACAACAAGTTTTGATTAGATAATTCAACATTTGCATAACCAAAGGTACCGGGTCTCAGCTGGCTCTTATTTGGATCATAGGTACCGGGCCTCAGCTCTGCCTGGCTCTAATTTGGATCATAGGTACTGGGCCTCGGACCCAGCGTGATCTGGCCCAATTTAACCCCTGCTCCTATTTATTATGGATGCAAGTGTCTGAAATGTCTGTCAGGACTCAGTATGTACATATGTATGATAAGCATTATGAATTGGTAGTCAAGACAGTGTTTGGAGATTTGTATTGTTGTATTGTGCCTCTGTCCTAAGATTGTGGAGAATGAGGAAAGTCTAGTTTGTCCTGCGATGTACTGAATGCCAGCCCTGTAAAAATTAACAATGTATATGAGTGTAAGGATTATGCATATTCCAGTTGTCTACTTTCTTTGTTTTAGAAGGAATAAAGACATTTGAGGTCATTTATTATTGTACAATGTTCACTAATTATTCACTTGATACCCTTGAGTAACTCAAAGCTCACATTTTTACAATGGGTATAATTGTTTATTTAAATCGTAAAGGCATAATGGCAGTGTTATTGAATCCTAAATTGTTGTACGACTTTTTTGGTAATTCTCTTGTGCTGTAAAACAACATAGAAACCCATCCAAAACTCCACATATATTGAATTCATATACTAGATGGAAATTCTCATTACTTTCCTATGTGTAAAGCCTGTGTCTATGTATGCTGATGACTCAACATACACATCAGTTACCATAGAAAGTGAAATCACTGCAACACTTAACAAAAAGCTGCAGTCAGTTCTAGAATGGGTGACCAGTAATAAGCTAGTACTAAATATTTCAAAAACCAAAAGTATTGTATTTGGGACAAACCATTCACTAAACCTCAACTCAATCTTGTAATGAATAATGTGGAAAGTGAGCAAGTTGAGGAGACTAAACGGCTTGGAATAACCCTGGAAACGGTCATGGTGAAAACATTTTGATGCAACGGTAGCTAAGCTGGGGAGACTTCTGTCTGTACTAAAGTGCTGTTCTGGTTTCTTGACATGGCTATCAACAAAACAAGTCCTACAGGCCCTAGTTGTTGCACCTGGACTACTGCCCAGTCATATGGTCAAGTGTCACAAAGAGTGACATAGACAAGCTACAGTTGGCCCAGAGCAGCACGGCTGGCCCTTAAATGTACACTTGAGCTGACATCAATCCTCAAAGTAGAGGAGAGATTGACTGCATCATTACTTGTCTTTGTGAGAAGTATTGACATGTTGAAAGCACCGAGCTGTTTGTTCAAATGACTAGCATACAGCTCAGACAACTATGCATACCCCACAAGACATACCACAAGGGGTCTCTTCACAGTCCCCAAGTCCAGACAGACTCCGGGAAATGAACATTACTACACGGAGCCATGAATACATGGAACTCTATTCCAGCCTTTCTCAAACCCTGGTCTGTGGACCAGTGTTGCTCCATGGAGGAATGCTTACCATTCCGTGGCATATTTGTCTTGAATATGATCGCTTTTGGGGGTCCACAGCATATTTGACTCTAAATCTTGCCATACTTGAAGGAGGCTTCACTGAGGTATAATAAGAACTGGAGACTGCGTCCAAGGTGTGTCCGCCTGCTGTTTTCAAGCTAAGCTACTCATGTTTGCCTACACTGATTCATGGACCGTCTATATCCGGGTTGCATCCAGTTTATACGGACCAACATCATGTGGAGCAGCGACGACGTCATCACATGAATATAAACTGTTAATGTCTTCGGCTGTGAGTGATAAAAACAAAATCGTCCTCAACGTCAATTATACACTGAACAAAAATATAAAGTTAACATGTAACAATTTCAAAGATTTTACTGAGTTACTGTTCATATAAGGAAATCTGTCAATATTGAATTAAGTTTATTAGGCCCTAATCTATTGGTTTCACATGACTGGGAATACAGATCTGTATCTGTTGGTCCCAGATACCTTTAAAAAAAGGAGGGGCGTGGATCAGAAAACCAGTCAGTATCTGGTGGGCCCACCATTTGCCTCATGCAGCACAACAAATCTCCTTCGCATAGATTTTGATCAGCTTGTTGATTGCAGCTTGTGGAATGTTGTCCCACTCCTTTAATGGCTGTGCGAAGTTGCTGGATATTGGTGGGAACTGGAACACGCTGTCGAACACGTCGATCCAGAGCATCCCAAACAGGCTTAATGGATGACATGTCTGGTGAGTATGTAGGCCATGGAAGAACTGAGACATTTTCAGCTTCCAGGAATTGTGCACAGATCCTTGTGACATGGGGCTGTGCATTATGCTGAAACATGAGGTGATGGCGGCAGATGAATGGCACAACAATGGGCCACAGGATCTCATCACAGTTTCTCTGTGCATTCAAATTGCCATCAATAAAATGCAATTGTGTTTGTTGTCCGTAACTTATGCAAGTCCATACCATAACCCCACTGCCACCATGGGGCACTGTTCACAACGTTGACATTAGAAACCGTTCGCCCACACGTTCTGCCTAGTACAGTTGAAACTGGGATTAATCCGTGAAGAGCACACTTCTCCAGCATGCTAGTAGCCATCAAAGGGGAGCATTTGACCACCACTGAAGTCTGTTACGATGCCGAACTGCAGGCAGATCAAGACCCTGGTGAGATCGTTTGTGCAGAAATTCTTCAGTTGTGCAAACCCACAGTTTCATCAGCTGTCCGGGTGGTTAGTCTCAGACTATCCCGCAGGTGAAGAAGCCGGATGAGGAAGTCCTGGGCTGGCGTGGTTACACCTGGTCTGTGGTTGTGAGGCCAGTTGGACGTACTGCCAAATATCTAAAACGACTGTTCTACACAGCGACACTCAAGGTCAATCTTAAATGTATCAGGCTTTATTGTCATCAATCTGGAGAAGTCACAGTCAAACTTAAATGCCTAAAGTACCAGTCTGTCAGGAGCTCTAACGGGGCAGTTCCGTTAGTTTCCTTATATACTGACAAGTTATATTTGCATGATTTTGCTTATTCATCATTCATAATTAATGTTTTCTTCATTCATGGGATGACCAATACTGGGTCATGCATGTGACAGACCAATACCTCACGAGGATTCTTCTTTCTAAGCTGTGACCTTGAAACTGAGATAAATCTTTCTCTAAGCAAGGTCCTGGGCGTACTGCCAAATTGCAGATATTGATAGTGAGGATTTGATCGATCAGTCACTTGCATGAGCACAGAAATTGGTTATTATAAAAGCACAAACATAAAATGTTCCATCACTGTACAGGCTTCCTGCATTTCACTCTGTCATTTAGGTAAGTGTTGTGGAGTAACTACAATGTTGTTGATCCATCCTCAGTTTTCTCCCGTCACAGCCATTAAACTGTTTTAAAATAACCATCGGCCTCATGGTGAACTCCCTGAGTAGTTTCCTTCCTCTCCAGCAACTGAGTTAGGAAGGATGCCTGTATATTTGTAGTGACTGGGTGTATTGATACACCATCCAACGCCTAATTAATAACTTCACCATGCTTAAAGGGATATTCAGCATCTTCTTATTTTTACCCATCTACCAATTGGTGCCATTCTTTGCAAAGCATTGAAAAACCTCCCTGGTCTTTGTGGTTGAATCTTTGCTTGCAATTCCCTACTCGATTGAGGGACCTTACAGACAATTGTGTGGGGTACAGAGATGAGGTAGTCATTCAAAAATAATGTTAACCACTATTACTGATCACAGATTGAGTTCATGCAACTTATTATGTGATTTCATTTTTACTGCTGAACTTATTGAGGCTTGCCATAACCGAAGGGTTTTATACTTATTGACTCAAGACATTTCAGCTTTTCATTTTTTATTAATTTTAAAAACATTCTCCAAACAAAATTCCACTTTGACATTATGGGGTATTGTGTGTAGATCAGTGATACAAAATCAAAATGTAATCAATTTTAAATTCAGGTAATGACACGTGAAATTAAATCATATATGAGTATAGCACTAGAGCGATATTCGATGCAGAATAGATTTTATAATTGCGCTTTAATTCCAATTGAATTCTTGAATTTGAATAAGGCTATATGTAGAATTGGAATGAAAGGAAACTGAATGTAATGAAATTAAAATGTCTTATTCTACACATCACTATATAATTTCAATTATATATTGTTATACTATGTATAACATATGGTTGAAACATTTAATGAAAAATATATATATAGCCTAAGAATTGCAGTAGTCTTTGTCTAAATAGTCTGTCATTTTGTAGGCTGTCTATAATTAAGCTATACAGCACAAGTGGTTGTGATACAGTGAGCTCCAACAGTATTGGGACAGTGACTAATGTTTTGGCTCTGTACTCCAGCACTTTGGATTTGAAATTATACAATGACTATGAGGTTAAAGCACAGACTTTAATTTAAATTACAGCACTTTTTGTACATAGTCAATAGAAATGAATGGTCAATAATGTATTGTCTCATTTTGGAGTCACTTTTATTGTAAATAAGAATATAATATGTATCTAAACACTTCTACATTAATGTGGCCCCTACCATGATTACGGATAATCCTGAATGAATCGTGAATAATGATGATTGAGAAAGTTAGACGCACAAATATCATACCCCCGAAGACATGCTAACTTCTCATCATTACAATAACAGGGGAGGACATCATTATATATCATACCCCGAAGACATGCTAATTTCTCATCATTACAATAACAGGGGAGGATAGCATTTTTTGGGGGGGTAGGATACTTGTGTGTCTGTATTCTACATTAATGTGGATGCTACCATGATTACAGATAGTTCTGAAGGAATAATGAATAGTCATGATTAAGGTTAGTCCTTAATAGATAGGGAATAATGAGTGAGAAAATTACAAACGCACAAATAGCATACCCCCCCCCAAAATGCTAAAATCCTTATTGTAATGGTGAGGGGTTAGCATGTCTGTATTTGTGTGTCTTTCTCACTCATCATTTTTCCTTAACCATGGTAGCATCCACATTAATGTAGAAGTGTTTAGAAACATATTATATTCCTATTAACATTAAAAGTGACTCAAATCACACAATACATTATTTACCATAAATTTCTATTTGGCACAAAATAATCTGAAACACAACCAAAACATACAGCAAATGCATCCAAGAAGTTTGTAGAGTCACAACCTTGATGTAATCATTGTGTGCTAGTAATATGGGACCGATACTAAATGTTTGACTACTTTAATACACATACAGTATAAGTTAATTTGTCCCAATACTTTTGGTCCCCTACAAATGATGTATTTTCTTAACAGTTCACCCGATATGAATGAAAATACCCTCAAATTAAAGCTGACAGTCGGTACCTTAACCTCCATAGTCATTGTATCATTTCCAAACAAAACAAATTCCCAATACTGTTGGAGCTCACTGTATATCATGAATATAGTAACAACCTAACATCTAAAAAACAAAACATAAAAAAAACATATTTAAGTGATTATCAAGTTATTATTTGAAATGTTATACTCAATATTTGCAGTGATATGGCTAGTGGCAGATGCTTTTACTAATCTGAATATATGTATTAATATGTCTTATGGTAAAATATAAATATTTTTTTAATCTGATTGACCCCAACCCTGGTGTAAAGTGATTCATAGACTACTGTAGACAAGAGCCCTATAAAGTTATTTTCAAGTCTAATTCAATAAAAGCAACAGTAAAATAACACATTGAGAAATCTTAGCTGTAGAGTCCAATGCAATTGAGTTGTACGTCTTCATCTGTCCCCTGTAGTAGATTATTATCTCTGGAATCTTAACTGAGGCCCAGGCAGACCCACTGAAAAACATCAACACAAACCGGTCAGAATTGCTTGGAAACAATTTCAGGAAAATATTTATTAAATGAATGAATTAACGGTTAGATGTGAAGACATACCTGCAATGCATCCAATTCAATCTTCCCACTGTCATGTTTATCAAGCGTTTTGAAAATTTCTAGGAGAGAGAGAGAGAGAGCGAGAGAGAGCGAGAGAGAGAGAGAGAGAGAGAGAGAGAGAGAGAGAGAGAGAGAGAGAGAGAGAGAGAGAGAGAGAGAGAGAGAGAGAGAGAGAGAGCGAGAGAGAGAGAAACTTTTATAAATATAAAGTTAAAACAATATCCTGAGCACACTCAGTTCATGGGCTTTCCCCAGATAGTTATTTTTGTTTTTTTAAAGAATGATAATGATAATGGTCATGGAACAGACACTTATATCCAAGGAAATATATATTGTACAATATCCAGAGATGCAAGTACCATGCTCTGGATTGAGTCATTGGAACCACCTCTATTAGAAGGCATTATGAAGTCAAAAACCACTCACTAAATAGCATTTCCAGTTGTATCAGGCAGGCCATGAAGCAGTCAAAGTCCATGGCGTACTCTGAGTTAGCGTAGCGCGACACAATTAGTTGGAGCACCTCGCTGTTAAGCTGAAATCCTGCGATAATTATAAACATAACAATAAAAAACTGGCCCAGCATTTCAACCAAAGTCCTAATACAACAATTAGTTATGGACTGACCCATGTAAATGTTGTGTGACATGGGGGTAAATAAACCAGCGTGATGCTGCATTCTAATACATATTTTCAGTTAACAAATACATTTGAATTGATAATATTACAATAGTAGGAGTGTTGTGGTAGTAGTAGTTGTGGTAGGGGTAACATACAGTAAGTAAGTGGTAGCCGCATGAATGTGACTTTAAAGGGATACTGCGAGATAGCATACACAAGCAGCTAGCATACACTAGTGAGTACACTAGCGTACCTGTAGACTTCCAGTCATTGTGCTAACACTAGTTAGCATTGGCTTGCGAAACTACCACTAATTGTCTGAATCTTGCAATATCCCTTTAAATGTGTTTTAAAGAAGTTCTCCAACTCTCCATAAAGGAAAGATTATGTTGTGTTGCAATGATGCTATTTGTTCTATTGACCCTAATATGTCTGTGCTAGTGTACAGTTGGCAATGTTTTCCCGCAGGGCAATACTCCATTACATGTAGGTAGATGTATTTCTACCCCCTTTTTCTCTCCAAAGGGAGAGCAAAAGTAAAGTTATGCATCCTCCGAAACGTCACTTGCCAAGCCACGCTGCTTCTTAAGGTTTGCTTGCTTAACCCAGAAGCCAGCCGCACCAATGTGTCGGAGGAAACACAGTTCAACTGACAACAGCTGAAGTCAGCCTACAGGCGCCCGGCCCTCCACAAGGAGTTGCTAGAGCGCAATGAGCCAAGCCCCCTCGGCCAAACCCTCCACTTACCCGGACGAATTGTGCGCCGCACTATGGGACTCCCGGTTGGCTATGACACCTCAAAACTGTGATGCAGTGCCTTAGACCATTGCACCACTCGGGAGGCCCACACGTAGGTAGATTTCTAATACACTTTCCTAATATTGAATTGCACCCCCTTTTGCCCTCAGAACAGACTCAATTTGTCAGGGCATGGACTCTACAAGGTGTCGAAAGCGTTCCACAGGGATGCTGACTCATGTTTACTCCAATGCTTCCCACAGTTGTGTCAAGTTGGCTGGATGTCCTTTGGGTGGTGGACCATTCTTGAGACACACGGGAAACTGTTGAGTGTGAAAAACCCAGCAGCGTTGCAGTTCTTGACACATTCAAACCGGTGCGCCTGGCTTAGCCACGGGTAGGAGTGCTGAGGGTGCTGCAGCACCACTGATAAATTACAATTAAAACAATAATTTATATATTTTTTAAAGTAATAATAATGGGAGAAAAAAATCCCATTTAGTGCACTAGGACTTTATTACTCCTGTATGAGCAGAAAACAATTGTCGTCAGCAGAGTGGGGAGAAAAATACCCCCCAATACATGGGAACCTTCCCATTCACCCTCTGAATGGCACACATACACAATCCTTCTGTCTCTTCATCTACGTACACTGATTGAAGTAGATTTAACAAGTGACATCAATTAGGGATCATAGCTTTCACCTGGATTCATCTGGTCAGTCTATGTCATGGAAACAGCATGTTTTGTACATTGTAAATGAAATGGTTGAATAAGTCAATGTTTCTTAACAATACCTGCTTCAGTCAACGCCTGCCTCATCTCGTGGGTGCTTATCGTGCCAGAGTTGTTAGAGTCGTGACTTTTGAAGATTTCCTACAGGACATCAAAATTATTGACAGACTCGAATACCAGTAATAAGTTTCAATATTGTACACTCAGCACAGTCTCTGCCTTTAATCTTACCAAATACTTCTGGATCTTAGTCCACAAAGTATGGAACTCAACCAGGCCCAACTTTGCATTGCCATCCGTCTGATTGTGGTCAAAGCAAATATAATATATGCCAGTTAGCAGACATTTTTATTCAAAGCGGCTTACAGTAGTATGTACGTACATTTTCCCCTGTGGGAACCGAGCCCATGACTTTGGCGTTGCAAGCGCCATGCTCTACCAACTGTGCCACACAGGAACAATTTCCTAATGCCACATGTTGAAAAGTAAAATGTGTATTTTTTTCCATATCATATCGAGAATGAATGGCTCATGCTACTGTAGGAAAGGATACATCCAACAGACTGATGATGCGACGACAGGTCTCGAGGCTAAATCCATCCGTTTTAACGTGAGATCCTTGAAAACAGAGTGGCAAAAAGATAAAGATACCGAACTGTTAACACATACTGGGTCCATACTGGTGAATATTTAAGTTGACATTTTTCTGTCTCAAAATGCACATCAGCCAATTCAAAAATATAGTTGCACGTGATACAATACTACATGTGTATTTTAGTCAGTTATCCAGAGCGACTTAAGGGAACATCAACAGATGTTTTACCTAGTTGGCTCAGGGATTCGAACCATTGACCTTTCGGTTACTGGCCCAACGGTCTTAATCACTAGGTTACCTGCCACCCTGTATAGCTGTTCCCATAAGATAAACTGACAAATTTAGCGTTTCATGGCCACCAGAGGGATGTATGTGAAGTTGGCTTTTGTTTCACTTGGTCTGTAAAGTGTAGTGTCCCAATCCTTGACTATGAAAGAAAATCACACGTTTTTGCTTATCCGTTTCACACACATCCATGTGTTTTTACATTTCAGTTTATCGTACATTGTAAAATAAAGTGTTATTGTTGAATAGCTGTCATGTACCTCCATTACAGTCACTGCCAGGTGGCATACACGCTACACCGGTTAACTGGCAATCTGTGGGGTACAGTATCAGTTGGTTTGAGGCCCACTCGTGTCAAGCTTTTTTGTTAAGGAAAAAACTGTTCTCTGCTGGTCCTCGATGATCGATTCAAATATGTGATGAAATGGATGATTATAATGCATGTAAAACGTTGTAGGTTTAGCCTACGTAAGAAATGAAGACGTTTTGGTCTAACAGTAACGTTATACTATGCTATTATATTTGGTATGCTAGGCCTATATAGAATACTAATTCATCATTAAAGGTAAGTGTCCAGTGAAAGTCCTTTTAAAAGTTAATATTCTTTTAACTCATACCCAAATAATGTTGTTGACTCGTCCTATAATCGTATTTGTGGCCAAAGCATAAACTGGAGAGAAAAACCTCCCACCTCAAACATGTATCTTAAAAACACTGTTTCAAAAATGCTTGCTATTTCGTCATAGAGTATGATGTCATACTCCTGAGAAGGATAGACTGGCCAATCAGCGGTCTAGAGGTGGATGAGCTGGGCAATCAGCGGCCTATTCGGATAAATATTTTTAATGACCAGTATACCAACATACCATTCAGTTGTTGAGGTACACCTACACCATTCCAACACAGAAAAGCTGCTTTTTAACATACTTAATTGCCAATTTTAGGAAGAAAATCTATTTCACTCATAATGTAAGTAATTATAGGTGATATTTCATAGAAATCTGGAAACACTGGACAGTTACTGTAGGTGATCTTGCGAGACATTGATTCAGCTTTGATCTTAACTTTATTAAACAAGCACCATTCTGAGAAGCGTAGCTTCGGTGCACTCCCGGCAGCACTAATGTTAACGTTACACACCTGTAGCAGTAGCTTACGTGTTGGTCTGCAATAGGGACTCCGAGAAGCTCCTCATAAAAAATATTTGTAATCTTAGTTTACGAGGTTTTGCCCGTACTTTGCAACACACTATCACAAAAAATGTAATTCTACATTTCAAAGGAAAAAACTCTCCTGGGATTCCAACTTGCCCGCAAACGGCGAAAATTACCCAGGAGCCAGGCTCGCTACACTGTGTGCTTATCGTTTAGTTGAGATTTAGTAACTGTTAATATTTTTATTTTTTTCTTCTGTTAAGAACATTTTCATGAAAAAGTGTTAGATCACGTCCACCTACGTCAACATTTGTAATTGGCCGATGAGGAATTTGTGACCGGACATTATTCACTGCCACCTGGTCAGGTTAGCATGGGGTTAAATGTGTCAGGTTATGTAATGGAAACAACTAAAATGTAGCGTTTTATCACGTGCAACTAAGCCAAACATTTTTATTGGGATGGAGAAAAAGTTTAAATGTGAACTTTTTCTAATGTTCATAAATATAGACCCACTGTATCTCATCACAGATGATGCATCACAATGTCTACAAATCTACTTTACTCACTCTGAGTGACCACTCTGTTTAAAATCTGTTGAAGTTCTAAGGCAGAAACTTCGGAATCCTGTCAAGATTATATTCATATATTAGAAAGGAAAATAAGATTGTTATGTGAATAAATAAATAAATAATAATTAAGTCAATAAAGAACAAAAATAATATAGAAATACATACGCTTCCAGCAACCTGCAAGAATAGACGTTTGAAGTAGGGATCCACATCACCCTCTGTAATATCAGGCTAGAAAGGGTAAAAAAACCAAAAAACATTCATAAATCTCTTTAAATATTATGTTGCACTTGGATTTTGCAGCCGGAAACATACCTCAGTAAACATAAAAACAAAACTGCGTTGGAAGATGTTGAGATCAAAAGACAAGAAATAACAATGATGTACCTCTTCAACTTCCACACTGATATCCTCTTCCATTGGACTGCAACAAAACACAAGATATACATATAACATACACCATATGATAAACACGTCACATTTTTACATATGTTTGTCATTGTGCCCTGGTAGCAAAGCTACATTTTCAAATTTAATTAAAATGTATGATCGAACTCATCTACAGTTGAAGTCGGAAGTTTACATACACCTTAGCCAAATACATTTAAACTCAGTTTTTCACAATTCCTGACATTTAATCTGAGAAAAAATTCCTGTTTTAGGTCAGTTAGGATCACCACTTTATTTTAAGAATGTGAAATGTCAGAATAATAGTAGAGAGAATTGTCTTTTTCAGCTTTTATTTCTTTCATCACATTCCCAGTGGGTCAGAAGTTTACATACACTCAATTAGTATTTGGTAGCATTGCCTTTAAATTGTTTAACTTGGGTCAAATGTTTCGGGTAGCCTTCCACAAGCTTCCCACAATAAGTTGGGTGAATTTTGGCCCATTCCTCCTGACAGAGCTGGTGTAACTGAGTCAGGTTTGTAGGCCCCCTTGCTCGCACACGCTTTTTCAGTTCTGCCCACAAATTTTCTACAAGATTGAGGTCAGAGCTTTGTGATGGCCACTCCAATACCTTGACTTTGTTGTCCTTAAGCCATTTTGCCACAACTTTGGAAGTATGCTTGGGGTCATTATCCATTTGGAAGACCCATTTGCGACCAAGCTTTAACTTCCTGACTGATGTCTTGAGATGTTGCTTCAATATATCCACATCATTTTCCTTCCTCATGATGCCGTCTATTTTGTGAAGTGCACCAGTCCCTCCTGCAGCAAAGCACCCCCACAACATGATGCTGCCACCCCCGTGCTTCACGGTTGGGATGGTGTTCTTCGGTTTACAAGCCTCCCTTTTTTCCTCCAAACATAACGATGGTCATTGTGGCCAAACAGTTCTATTTTTGTTTCATCCGACCAGAGGACATTTCTCCAAAAAGTACGATCATTGTCCTCATGTGCAGTTGCAAACCATAGTCTGGCTTTTTTTATGGCGGTTTTGGAGCAGTGGCTTCTTCCTTGCTGAGCGGCCTTTCAGGTTATGTCGATATAGGACTCGTTTCACTGTGGATATAGATACTTTTGTACCTGTTTCCTCCAGCATCTTCACAAGGTCCTTTGCTGTTGTTCTGGGATTGATTTGCACTTTTCGCACCAAAGTACGTTAATCTCTAGGAGACAGAATGCGTCTCCTTCCTGAGCGGTATGACGGCTGCGTAGTCCCATGGTGTTTATACTTGCGTACTGTTGTTTGTACAGATGAACGTGGTACCTTCAGGCGTTTGGAAATTGCTCCCAAGGATGCACCAGACTTGTGGAGGTCTAAAAAAAAATATTCTGAGGTCTTGGCTGATTTCTTTTGATTTTCCAATGATGTCAAGCAAAGAGGCTGAGTTTGAAGGTAGGCCTTGAAATACATCTACAGGTACACCTCTAATTGACTCAAATGATGTCAATTAGCCTATCAGAAGCTCCTAAAGCCATGACATCGTTTTCTGGAATTTTTCAAGCTGTTTAAAGGCACAGTCAACTTAGTGTATGTAAACTTCTGACCCACTGGAATTGTGATACAGTGAATGATAAGTGAAATAATCTGTCTGTAAACAATTGTCATGCACAAAGTAGATGTCCTAACCAACTTGCCAAAACTATAGTTTGTTAACGAGACATTTGTGGAGTGGTTGAAAAACTAGTTTTAATGACTCTAAACTAAGTGTATGTAAACTTCCGACTTCAACTGTAAGTGTAAATAATGTCACGTTGCTTCCTTAGCGAGTACTACTTCCTCCTGATTCGGCTCATACCGAGCAGTGGAGGTTCTAGACCCTTTCAACTGGGGGGGCCAAGCTGGGGCCAGTTGTACTGTTAGAGGGGCCAGTTACATTAGACGTTATTGTTGTCATATCGTTTTCTTCACTTCATTGCAGGCATTAGTAGGCAAAAGACCATGTCCCTCTTAGCTATATAGGCCTACATTATTTTAAAAAAGACTACTGTGTTTGCTACATAGGCCTACATGATAGAAAACGTGTTCACAACAGCATCTAGAAACATAAAACCAAGAATGTTAATAAAACAATAAGACACATATGGATCTATTCACATGCAACATTTAGAAAGGCTTTATCATTTATTCCAAAGAATCACGATAAAATGGTTTAGTCCCACTCTATTGCAGGCTGTATAACCTCTTTCTGAACTCGGGCCCCACCTGGTGGCAGCATGCTTCTCGGAGAAGACTCTCAAGAGGAAGCTGCCCTTCTTGTGCGGCTCAAACGTGGAGGGGATGATGACGTACTCCCCGGGGGGCAGCTTGAAGCGGTCACAGATCTCCCGCAGGTTGATGAAGGTGCTGCTCATTGCCACAGACTTCTGTCTCAGCAGCACATCTGGGCCCAGGTGGATGTTGGTGCGGCCCTTATACTGCCATCAAACACAGAGGATAGGGCCTTTTCACTGTAGTCTACATTGTGGCATTATACATTGGTTTCAAACAACATATTACCTTACTTTTTGTGCATTAGACACTGTACTCATATTTTGGCTTATAATAAGTTGAGAATGTGACATTGAACAGACCAGCATAAAAATGGCCTTATACTGTATCTATAATTATGCTTGAGTTTCTTTCTTTGTATGTGTTTATGTACCATACATACCTCATCAGGAACCTGGATAACAAACAAAAACAAAACAAACATCAGAATATTAACACATTTTATTTTAAAATGGATTAAGTCAGGGGTCCTACTGGGTATGCATGCTTTGCTCCAGCCCTGCTCTAAAACACCTGATTCAGCTAATTCAGGATATCATAAGCAGCTGATTCGTAGAAATTCCGTTTTTTCTGTGTTCTGTATCATATTGTACAACAGCTGATTAAACTAACACGGTAAAAGTGTAAAACAAATGTTATCAGTGTTATTTTCTGATAGTTGCTGGTTGAAAAAACAATTTTAACAGGACCTTCTAATAGGCAGGTTTTGCATGGGTGGAGTTTTGGCTTGCCTGGTGTCATCACCAGGCGGTGTAAGTTTATAGACCAATAACAAAGAGAGTTCCAAACCTCTCTGCCGATAACAGCTAGTTTTCAGGTTACATATCCCTCCCATTAGTAGGTTGGACACATTACATTTTTAACAATGCTTTTTTCGAATAAAAAGTAGTTCATTGCATCTGCGGTGGAGCCCAGTTTCATAATATTACCATATATCCCAGCTTCCTGGCGTAGTTTTGAAGTAATCACGAAAAAAAACAGGCCTTATTTTAGGGCATTTTTAACACTGCCAGCTTCTATTAGTTCTATTGAGCACCGTGGCACCAACTCGCCTTCCGAATGTTCTAATCCCATTTTGTTGTACTATGTCACAATGGCAGCTTCGCTATAGTTGGCAATGGAGACCTGCTCACGTTGTTTATAGTTAAAATGTAAAGAACAAAAAATTACTCATGGAACTCTGAGGTCGTCCCATTGTTTACTATAGGGAAATATAGGTGTGTCTGTCTATTTTGCAAAATATCTTGCAATGTGTATATTTAGATTTTTTTTACATTGGACACCATTTTAATCATGAGAATCTCCTCTTTCTAATTATGTAAGGCTGGGCAGTGTATCTCGTTGTCATCAAACGCTAGCCCAGACATAGTCAGAAGTTTTTTTCCTACTTCGTCGTTATGCAGACATAAGCACACTTGGCACCATCGAGGTGCGGATGTTAACTTTCTACACCAGTTGTTATTTTTCAGTTTCGTCCTGAGAACAGATTGTAGTGGTAAAATAAAAAGGGATATATTTTTTGGTGCCATTTAGGCTAAATGGATTTCTAAGCGTCACTTCAGTCAAAACAGGCTATGCGGACGTTTGATTCCATTCATTTGCTACGGGCTCGCGCTAATGTTCCAGCTTAGCCAACGTTCTTTTGCAATTTTCAGCCTTGGGTGAATTTTGACTCGTTCTATTGTCCAGCCTACCATTAGGCCCCTCCAATTAGGCCCCTCACTCAGACCACTCCCAGACAGTTCTAGCAAAAGTCTTGCTTATGAAATTGTTTTTTTCTAAAAAAGCTCTGTTGTTTCTTTTTTACCATTTTAATGGAAAACTATTACATTAAGGTACATCATTGTTACCCAGAAATGATTTGATATTGAAATAAAAATGGCTGCATTGGCCCTTTAAGGCAGGGCTGGAACAAAAGCCTGCATTCCCAGGTGGAGGGTTGGCCAGTTCTGGATTAAGTGGATAAATTCACTCTGGGGTGGTGATGTTGCCTGTGGTATATAGAAAAGCCAATGGTGTTGAGGTCCCGGCCGAACCTCTTCTCTTTGCGGCCGTCTTTTTGCATGAGGCCCACCAAGAAGGTGCAGCCATCCTTGCCATCATGAGGGTCATCATCCACATCATCCAATTTAATGGCAAACTGGGGGTTAGAGCAGAATGTGGCTGCAGAGAAAAAGATGAGTGAAAAAGATGAGTGACTAATCGAGGCAACACTATCAGACTTGGCAGGTTTAGGTAAAATGTCCAGTTCAATGACCACTCAAAACCCAAAAGGCCTGAAAACTAGCTTCAAGCGACGAGCTGCCACTTTTATGGAATAAGTGTCTCCATACTAGCTAGCTAGTGCTGTTAGTTCGTTGTTCTCACATCACTTGTCATGGCGTGTGCGCGTGCTGATCTCCTCTTTCCCGCCGGTGCCTAATATTCTAAGAGTTGATTGGGCCGGCCCGGGTTTATGGTTTGCACAACATTGTAACCTATGTTTGAGACCAACGCCCAGCCGTGGCTGTGTGTGAGAAGCGTGCCAGTATCTCTCACATAGGTAGAATGAGATTCACTTTCTATGATCCTCTTTCTGCTCTGATAGACATGAATGAGCCTGCAACTCTCATCTCTCTAGCGTTGCACTTCATCACTGTTTTCCTTCTAGAATCATCGCCACGCGAAGGGTTCTGTAGGAACTACAGCACCCCTGATACATTGAAATTCATTTGCCAAAGTTATAGAACTACTGCTGTCTGTTCAGAATAGCCTATGACACAATGATAAGGCCTGTAAAAAATTGTTATTGCCGTGGATTGTAGCCACGGCAATTCCTGCCTGGGGAAAATCTGTCAGTGAAAAAACACCATGCAGACAAAAACAGGGCCTGATCAAATCAAATCAAACTTTATTTGTCACACGCGCGCCGAATACAACAGGTGTAGACCTTACCGTGAAATGCTTACTTAACTACTTAGGGATCAGCAGCAATGGTGTCGGTTTTGGAGAGTCTGGCGTGCCCAAAGTAAAATGTCTGCCAGGATAGGCACATAATTAGTACTATTGGATAGAAAACACGCTGAAGTTTCTAAACCCATTAAAATAATGTCTGTGAGTATAACATAACTAATATAGCAGGAGAAAACCAGAGGAAAATATATACGGATTTGCAGTTTTTTTTAGTTGACCTTTTTCTCCTGGCTGCCTATTGGATTCAACGTTATCTAGGACCTAGACTGCAGTACCTATGGCTTACACTGGATGTCAACAGTCTTTAGACAGGGTTTCATGACCTTAGGTTGAATTAGAAGCCAATAGAAGAAGAATTTAGAAGTGGACCCCGGAACTTAATAGAATGACATGCGCGTTCACGGTCTCGCGTGCTCTGTGGTTTTTTTCCTTTCCTATCGTTCAGGCTATAATCCGGTTGAAATATTAAAGTAAATATACATAAAAGGATACCTAAGGATACATTAAAAATTATGTTTGATTTGTTTGGACAAAGTTGATAGGTATATTTTGAACGCGTTCTCTTCACGGTTCAATGGGCGACTCGACGGTGGATTTCCTGAACATAGCGCGCCAACCAAACTGAGATTTATGGATATAAATGACTTTTTCCAACAAAAGAACCATTGGATGTCTTCGTTGGACACTTGGAATGCCCTCAACAGAAGTTCTTCGAAAGGTAAGTGATTTATTTTAGCTCTTATATGGGTTTTGTGTGACCTGCGCTGGATATGAATTTATGCAAACAATCAAATGTTGTGCTTTCACCGTAAAGCCTTCTTGAAATCTGACAACGCTGTGATATTGCCAAGAATCAGAGCTTTTTGATGACTATGCAACACTTGTATATTGATGAATGTTTAATAATTCAACTTTTGGATTTTGAATTTGGCGCCTTACATTTCACCGGGTAGTGTCGGGAATGGGGCGTTAGCGCCACAGCGCTAACTTAATTATCCCCAAGAGGTTAACCAACAGTGCAGTTCAAGAACGAGTTAAGAAAATATTTACCAAATAAACTAAAGTAAAAAGTAAAACAATAAAATAACAATAACAAAGCTATATACAGGGGGTACCGGTACCGAGTCAATGTGTAGGGGTACAGGTTAGTCGAGGTAATTTGTACATGTAGGTAGGGGTGAAGTAACTATGCATAGATAATAAACAGCGAGTAGCAGCAGTGTAAAAACCAAATGTACTGGGCCGTACGCAGTACCCTCTGTAGCGCCTTACAGTCAGATGCCGAGCAGTTACCATACCAGGCGGTGATGCAACCGGTCAGGATGCTCTCGATGGTGATTTTTTAGTATCTGGGGATCCATGATAGTTTGTTGGTGATGTGGACACCAAGGAACTTGAAACTCTCAACCCGCTCCACTACAGCCCCATCGATGTTTACGGGGGCCTGTTCGGCCCACCTTTTCCTGTAGTCCACGATCAGCCCCTTTGTCTTGCTCACATTGAGGGTTGTCCTGGCACCACACTGCCAGGTCTCTGACCTCCTCCCTATAGGCTGTCTCATCATTGTCATCATTGCCTGCCACTGTTGTGTCGTCTGCAAACTTTATGATGGTGTTGGTGTCGTGCCTGGCCACACAGTTGTGGGTGAACAGGGAGTACAAGAGGGGACTAAGTGCACACCCCTGAGGGGCCCCAGTGTTGAGGATCAGCATGGCAGACGTGTTGTTGCCTACCCTTACCACCTGAGGGCGGCCCATCAGGAAGTCCAGGATCCAGTTGCAGAGGGAGGTGTTTGGTCCCAGAGTCCTTAGCTTAGTGATGAGCTTTGTGGGCACTATGGTGTTGAACTCTGAGCTGTAGTCAATGAACAGCATTCTCACATAGGTGTTCCTTTTGTCCAGGTGGGAAAGGGCAGTGTTGAGTGCGATTGAGATTGCGTGGGTCTAGGTTATCCGGGAGGATGCTGTTGATGTGAGCCATGACCAGCCTTTCATAGCACTTCATTGCTACCAACGTGAGTGCTACGGGGCGGTAATAATTTAGGCAGGTTACCTTTGCTTCCTTGGGCACAGGGACTATGGTGGTCTGCTTGAAACGTAGGTATTACAGACTAGGTCAGGGAGAGGTTGAAAATGTCAGTGAAGACACCTGCCAGTTGGTCCGTGCATGCTTTGAGTACACGTCCTGGTCATCTTTCTGGCCTCGCGGCTTTGTAAATGTTGACACGTTTAAAGGTTTCACAATATTTTTAATTGAGGGAAAACACAGGTTGTAAGGCGAATGGCTACTACTGAAAATAGAAGACTATGCCTGTAGGTTACCAAAATATTTGATCAACTTCCAAATATTGTTTTACGAAGAGAGAGAGAGAGAGAGAGAGAGAGAGAGAGAGAGAGAGAGAGAGAGAGAGAGAGAGAGAGATAGGCTTTTGGCATGAGCGCATCGGCCATCACCAGCAAATGAGCTGTGCATCATTGGGTGAGTCAGTGAAACTGGAAAGCATTTTTAGGACAATCATTTCCTCTTCATATTGTAGCCTATGATATGTGTCTCCACACACCTGGGCCTAGGCTATTGATGGATTCAAGACAAGGTCATTTTATTTATCTCATATTTTCTGTTTGTCAGTGTCAACGTAGCCTGCCATTTCGATTATTTTTTGTGGTATTAAAAAATATTCTGCCGAAGTCTCCAGTTATTTAAAATGAAGTAGAATTGCATGAAATGCGTTTATAAAATGCCACATTTTTCCCGGACCCTAGAATACAAAAAAAAATTCTCCATGTGTGCAACTTCTGTAAGTGCCTCTACTTTACTGCTCTATGCCACTGCGCAAATGCGATGATATGCATGCAATGGTTTATTCTAACGTTTTTGTTATGCATTTCGGCACTCCACTACTCCCCAGGTCACCCCACTCTCGCGCTCACTTTTTGTTCCGGAACCTCACAATTTACAAATTAAGCACTGCTCTTACCATAATGGTAACCATAATGTAATTCATCAGCTGTCCATGAATATAGCCGATAGGATTAGGGCAAATAGGCAAGCAGCACAAAATATCTTACAAGTAGTTTTAATACCTACTGAATATAATGTTATATTATTAGAGATTGACAGGTACTGTACCGGCATTGTTCCTGCATCCTCCGGCGGTAGAGCCTACCCTCCACATCCCCTCAAACTGGTAGTGGTTCCAGTGACCCACTTCATCACTGACCAGTGTGTCTGGAGTCAGGTTGCAGATCTCCAGCTTGGAGTACTGCCTTAGGAAATCAGAGTAGGCCATCCTGGATAAGGAGCAAGGAGTAGGTTGGCACCCATGCACATAAAATATAAAGGAAGATGTATTTTATGTATGACATTTGAAAGAGACAAGAATGGGAAAGAAACACTTTTTTTTATGTTACAATCAAAAGTTATTTTATGCCAGCTGTTAGACTATATCATTCTAATGAAAGTGTTATACTGTAGCAAACAAAATCATTGGGGTGTTTAATTACAGTGCAATACCAATAGAAAAAAAAAAACAGTTTCACCAAAACTCTCCATCTTCTGCAGAGTGGTCTAGCTTGGATTTCTCCTCCGGCCGTACTCCATCCCATTCTCTGGAACTGATGAGAGAGAGAGTTTAAGCTTGTCAGGTGGCTTCCCCAAGTGGTATTACAACATCAGGGAATTTCACAACCAAAAAAATATGCTTTCTTAGAGGCTTACCAACAGCTTTCTCCCAGAAATTGTCAACACAGTATCACTATTTTTAAAGCTTACAGTGCATTTGGAAAGTATTCAGACCCCTTAACTTGTCAAATCAAATTTGATTTGTCACATGCACTGAATACAACAAGTGTACCCCTCACAGTGAAATGCTTACTTACAAGCCCCCTTAACCAACAATGCAGTTTTAAGAAAAATAAGTGTTAAGTAAAAAGTAAAAAATAAGTATGTTTAAAAAAATTAAAAATACTACTAATAAAGTAACAAATAATTAAAGAGCAGCAGTAAAACAACAATAGTGAGGCTATATACAGGGGGTACCAGTACAGAGTCAATGTGGAGGCTACAGGGGGTACCGGTACAGAGTCAATGTGGAGGCTATATACAGGGGGTACCGGTACAGAGTCAATGTGGAGGCTATATACAGGGGGTACCGGTACAGAGTCAATGTGGAGGCTATATACAGGGGGTACCGGTACAGAGTCAATGTGGAGGCTATATACAGGGGGTACCAGTACAGAGTCAATGTGGAGGCTATATACAGGGGGTACCGGTACAGAGTCAATGTGGAGGCTATATACAGGGGGTACTGGTACAGAGTCAATGTGGAGGCTATATACAGGGGGTACTGCACAGAGTCAATGTGGAGGCTATATACAGGGGTACCAGTACAGAGTCAATGTGGAGACTATATACAGGGGTACCGGTACAGAGTCAATGTGGAGGCTATATACAGGGGTACGGTACAGAGTCAATGTGGAGGCTATATACAGGGGGTGCCGGTACAGAGTCAATGTGGAGGCTATATACAGGGGGTACCGGTACAGAGTCAATGTGGAGGCTATATACAGGGGGTACCGGTACAGAGTCAATGTGCGGTGGCACCGGTTAGTAGAGGTAATTGAGGTAATATGTACATGTAGGTAGAGTTAAAGATAATAAACAGAGAGTAGCAGCAGCGTAAAAGAGAGAGAACTCTGCTCCTGAGTGGCGCAGAGGTCTAAGGTACTGCATCTCTGTGCAAGAGGCGTCACTACAGTCTCTGGTTCGAATCCAGCCTGTATCACATCTGGCCATGATTGGGAGTCCCATAAGGTGGTGCACAATTGGCTCAGCGTCGTCCAGGTTTGGTCGGGGTAGGCCATCATTGTAAATAAGAATTTGTTCTTAACTGACTTGCCTAGTTAAATAAAGGTTTAGGGCCTTCCTCTGACACCGCCTGGTGTAGAGGTCCTGGATGGCAGGCAGCTTAGTCCAAGTGATGTACTGGGCTGTAGACACTACCCTCTGTAGTGCCTTGCGGTTGGAGGCTGAGCAGTTGCTGTACCAGGCACTGATGCAACCAGTCAGGATGCTCTCGATGGTGCAGCTGTATAACTTTTTGAGGATCTGAGGACCCATGCCAAATCTTTTCAGTCTCCTGAGGGGGAATAGGCTTTGTCGTGCCCTCTTCACGACTGTCTTGTTGTGTTTGGACCATGATAGTTTGTTGGTGATGTGGAAACCAAGGAACTTGAAGCTCTCAACCTGCTCCACTACAGCCCCGTTGATGAGAATGGGGGCGTGCTCGGTCCTCCTTTTCCTGTAGTCCACAATCATCTCCTTTGTCTTGATCAGGTTGAGGGAGAGGTTGTTTTCCTGGAACCACACGGCCAGGTCTCTGACCTCCTCCCTATAGGCTGTCTCATCATTGTCGGTGATAAGGCCTACCACTGTTGTGTCATCTGCAAACGTAATGATGGTGTTGGAGTCGTGCCTGGCCATGCAGTCATGAGTGAACAGGGAGTACAGGAGAGGACTGAGCACGCACCCCTGAGGGGCCCCCGTGTTGAGGGTCAGCGTGGCAGACGTGTTGTTGCCTACCCTTACCACCTGGGGGCGGCCCGTCAGGAAGTCCAGTTGCAGAGGGAGGTGTTTGGTCCCAGGGTCCTTAGCTTAGTGATGAGCTTTGTGGGCATATTGGTGTTGAACGCTGAGCTGTAGTCAATGAACAGCATTCTCACATAAGTGTTCCTTTTGTCCAGGTGGGAAAGGGCAGTATAGAGTGCAATAGCGATTGCGTCATCTGTGGATCTGTTGGGGCGGTATACAAATTGGAGTGGGTCTAGGGTTTCTGGGATAATGGTGTTGATGTGAGCCATGACCAGACTTTCAAAGCACTTCATGGCTACAGACGTGAGTGCTACAGGTCGGTACCCTTTTGGTACCCTTCCCCAGATCTGTGCCTCGACACAATCCTGTCTCGGAGCTCTACGAACAATTCCTTCGACCTCATGGCTTGGTTTTTGCTCTAACATGCACTGTCAACTGTGGGACCTTATATAGACTGGTGTGTGCCTTTCCAAATCATGTCCAATCAATTGAATTTACCACAGGTGGACTCCAATCAAGTTGTAGAAACATCTCAAGGATGATCAATGGAAACAGAATGCACCTGAGCTCAATTTGGAGGCTCATAGCAAAGGGTCTGAAAACTTATGTAAATATGGTAGTTATGTTTTTTAATTTTAAAACATTTGCAGCAATTTCTGACAACCTGTTTTCGCTTTGTTATTATGGGGTATTGTGATGTCATTATGGGGTATTGTGATGTCATTATGGGGTATTGTGATGTCATTATGGGGTATTGTGATGTCATTATGGGGTATGGTTATGTCATTATGGGGTACTGTGATGTCATTATGGGGTATTGTGATGTCATTATGGGGTATTGTGATGTCATTATGGGGTATGGTTATGTCATTATGGGGTACTGTGATGTCATTATGGGGTATTGTGTGTAGATTGATGAGGACATGTTTTTATTGAATCCATTTTAGAACAAGGCTGTAATGTAACAAAATGAGGAAAAACTCAAGGGATCTGAATACTTTCTGAATGCACTGTACATACCTGCAATTAACTGTTTTATAATTGTTTGTTGTGTGTGTGCCACAACCATCCGAAAGGGTTATATGGTCAATAATGTTGCTCACCACTGCTACTAATTTAGTTATTTACTCACTCATCACTCCAGGCACCCGTCCACTCCACCTGACCCCAGGGGTTTCTGATCCTCACCAGCTCAACTGGAGTCCCATGCAGGTGCACCTTCATTCAACATGAACATTCGACAGACTGTTACGATTGACAAGAGGCTACCCTGCTACCTTATCTTGTTGCAAAACACACATCATCTATTAACTTCATGCATCATGATCTGTTGTCTAAAATACATATATTTTTTAAATGATCTAAGTGTCATAAAATGACAAAGTAATAATAGTATGTCAGGTAGAGTACTTCTAATAATATCATAGTCTTTTTTTATGACATTGTTACAGAGACAACATTACGTTTAATGTTACCAAAACTTTTTAAAACAGTTTAACTCAATGAACTGCTAAAAAGGGTGAACACATTATATTAACTTATTTGACTTCTCCTGGATAGTTTTATGTACTGAGAAAATGATTATTCTTACCTCTTCTGCTGCAGTGATTGAGTATGCATGCCCCTTCACCAGCTTCTGACGAGTAACTGCCTCCGTCTCGTACGCACTTGTTATCTACAGTACCCCAGAACACTACATATCAAAAATGTTTACCGCTACTGCATACTCTAATTTATTCATGTAGGACAGATCCAAATAGATGTATAATTGTATAATTTGTCTTTTCATGTAAATAAGAGATGTATGTAGTTACACATGCCAATCTTAAGGTAGGGTTTTGCCCTTTCCTTTGTCTGACAAAGAAAAAAAAACTGTCATGACATCAGACCTATATTCAAAAAACTGTTACTATGGACACTGGGATTCTGGGATCAAGGTGTATAGTCTGCTCACAATTAAAAAGCATTTTGGTGTGTCCCAAAGGTACAGTAACACGTCAGGACCTTGGCAGCATTATATTTCTTGGTTCTTGTAATGTACAACTGGAATATTATGTATTTAAAAACACCCTTACATCAATGGAGCAGCCTAAAAGAGAACCCAGCCCGAGGGCCTTCTTCATGATTTTGAACAGGTACCGTGGGGCTTTGCTAAGATTATATGTCTCAGCGATGCCCCCAGTGAAGTCCTCAAAGCCTTCTATGGTGGAACCCCCAGACAAGGCCTCATAGGAACTGTTGACTCTACAAAGAAAATAAGAGTTTGATTATGGCGGAGGGTAGCCTAGTGGTTAGAGCGTTGGACTAGTAACCGAAAGGTTGCAAGATCAAATCCCCGAGCTGACAAGGTTAAAAAATCTGTTGTTCTGCCCCTGAACAAGGCAGTTAACCCACTGTTCCTAGGCTGTCATTGAAGATAAGAATTTGTTTTTAACTGACTTGCCTGGTTAAATAAAGGTAATAAAAAAAACGTTTTGGTTATATATCAGGGAAGGTAAAAAATGTGGGGAACTTGAGACAAAATCACTTAAAAGTGAGGTGGAGAACCATGGTGGAATCCTTATTCTTCCAAGGAGGCCAAGATGATTCCTAAGATTTTATAAGCAATTATTAACATTTATATGCATTATCCCTCATACTACCAACATGTTTTACAACAAGGCAAAGTGTGGCTATCTAAAATATATTTTGATTTGTTTAACACTTTTTTGGTTACTTCATGATTCATGTGTTATTTCATATTTTTGGTGTCTTCACTATTATTCTGTGTAGAAAATAGTAAAAATAAAGAAAAACCCTTGAATGAGTAGGTGTGTCCAAAATTTGACAGGTACTGTGGCAACATTGTGCAGTTAGACTACTTTTCAGGGCAATTCAGTATCATGCTCAATGAAAGACATGTCATTTGATGTCAAATAAAATCTGCCAACATATCCCCTGACATTCACAGGCAATGGACACAGGGATATTCTATGGGTGAAAGGAGCCTAATCGAACAGTTAGGATCATACCCTCTGGTAGTGAGGACAGTGAGCTTGGGGACCGTGACAACGATGAAGAATGGGCCCCAGAATCAGGTTTGAGAGGCTGTGAAATTCTAGTTTATGCCCAACTTGTATTATTTCATGAAAAGAGTGCTTGTTTCTGATATACAATATTTCACTTCATAAATGTTCAGAAAATATCAGATTTTGCTTGGTGTTTTAGTAAAATCCACCCTCTGGTGGTATGGATAACTTATTGTGTCTCCAGAGAAACCTAGATTCAAATAAAGGTCCCATCTATCAAATTACTACAGGTGGAATTAGGTGTTTTTAGCTAATGACCCCTAAATGACCCCAACGTTATAATTAAGAACAAGGTTATTGACAAAGTCCGGGAAAAGTTTAAGAATTGAATAAACCACCTTTGAGCTATGATAATAAATATGCCTCTGCGGTCAAATGACCCCAGTCAGTAGTATGAGAGTTGATAATAGTTTATTCTTCCAAATTAATCGTTTTACAATAAAATAACTTCTTTTTTAAGAAGCTAAAATAAATACATTTAAATTATAGCAATAATATTGCTAAACAAAAGCCATGCTAACAAGGTTTTCAAAATACTGCAATAGGTGTTGAGGTTTTTGTACAGGGATGTTTTGTAAAAGATATGAAACTGGCATAACAAACACAGTAAGTAAAGAAGGTGAGGGGAGCAATCTGGTGCCATGTTTACATTTTAGGCTGTGGCTGGTGGCTACAGGTACACTTCAATATTTATTCAACAGTCACTCTATGACTAAAGCCTCTGCTGGTCACCACAATGGTCCATCTAATCAGATCAAAATTAGACTATAGTGATTGTTCTGTAATTCATTCGGAACACATCAATTTAAATGTATGTCCTTTGTGTTATTCCCTTTGTGCAGGTTCAATGCCTTGGGCCCTATTCAATCAAACCTAGTCACTGGGTTTATGGGATAAGTCAAAAGCCACATTTTTCTTGAATTGCAGAGATGCACATTTGAATAAATAAAACAAATCTGACTGCAAAGTACCCATAGACTGACAACAACAGAAACACGGTAAGAAAACTTGTTTTTATGTGTGGTTATCAATTCTGATTGAATAGGTTCCCAGTTACCAACCATGACGGGTGAATGATGTTTACTCACTTGGCGTAGGCCTTCTCCAGCAGGGCACTCCAGAACTCCGAGCCCTCAGCTGAGTGAACAAACAGCAGTTTCCCCTCTCTTGTGGGCAGCCTATCGTCAATCACAACATCCACCCACTGTCCATACTGCCAAAACTGTAAACAAGGAAATCTGAGCAGAGATAGAACACGACTTTCCCTTCCTGTTCAGCTTCATGCTTTTTACCACTCTTCACAAATAAATCATTAAAGGTTGAACAATTCTCTAGGACAGAGTTACCCCCAATCCTAACTTTTGGAGTGAACATTCACTTTAGGAGGTAAAAAGACAAATTGATCTTAAATCAGCACTTAAGATCAACCTCATCCATCACTACTAAAAACACATTGCTCACCTGGAAGTGAAAGATGCCAGCGTAATTCTCCTCAAAGCTCTGCCCAGGGGGTACCACTCGAGCCAAGATGTCTTTGTCCAAGGTAAGAGAGGCAAGGGCTGCCAGCAACCAACAGTCACCTGTATACATACACCAGAGGGAATAAGAATATGTTTACTCTCTATAATAAACAACTAATACAAAATGTGTATACATTCTTATGAATGTTTTATGTACCGGGAACATTCTAGGGAACTTTGAGATTCTTCTGGATATTCATTTGTTTATTTCATTTGTTTATTTCATTTGATTATTTCATTTGTTTATTTCATTTGTTTATTTTTATTTTGGTAATAATCCAACTTTATTGAATAACTTAATTTGTTGAACACTTAATATCTTACACTTAAAGTGCTAATAGTAAAATCATTGCATTTTAATACTTCAGTGTGCTACCAAGAAATGGGTCTGTGACTTGGTAGAGTAATCAAGTATAAATTACCAAAGTTACCATAGATTACCTCTTAATTACCAACATTACAGAAAATGCTGGTAACTTTGGTAAATTACAGGTCGTTTTGTATCCCTTATTATGATATTAATATATTATGAAATACTAATATACCATGGTGCAATATAGTGATACATAAATGCTGAATGGTTTAAAGACTGCAGATATGTCAGCTCCGGGTATCAGTTTTTTGGAGAGCAAAATCAAAGTACTGTAAAAGCAAGGCAGAGTTAAGTGTACAAACATGCAGCCCAAGCAAAGGGAGTACACAACAGTGAGCAAACATTCTCAGCATGAGTAACTCTTCAGAACTTTACGAACGGGTGTATACCACCCTACAGTGGGGCAAAAAAGTATTTAGTCAGCCACCAATTGTGCAAGTTCTCCAACTTAAAAAGATGAGAGAGGCCTGTAATTTTCATCATAGGTACACTTCAACTATGACAGACGAAATGAGAAAAAGAAATCCAGAAAATCACATTGTAGGATTTTTTATTTATTTATTTGCAAATGATGGTGGAAAATAAGTAATTGGTCATAACAAAAGTTTATCTCAATACTTTGTTATATACCCTTTGTTGGCAATGACAGAGGTCAAACGTTTTCTGTAAGTCTTCACAAGGTTTTCACACACTGTTGCTGGTATTTTGGCCCATTCCTCCATGCAGATCTCCTCTAGAGCAGAGATGTTTTGGGGCTGTTGCTGGGCAACACGGACTTTCAACTCCCTCCAAAGATTTTCTATGGGGTTGAGATCTGGAGACTGGCTAGGCCACTCCAGGACCTTGAAATGCTTCTTACGAAGCCACTCCTTCGTTGCCCGGGCGGTGTGTTTGGGATCATTGTCATGCTGAAAGACCCAGCCATGTTTCATCTTAAATGCCCTTGCTGATGGAAGGAGGTTTTCACTCAAAATCTCACGATACATGGCCCCATTCATTCTTTCCTTTACACGAATCAGTCGTCCTGGTCCCTTTGCAGAAAAACATCCCCAAAGCATGATGTTTCCACCCCCATGCTTCACAGTAGGTATGGTGTTCTTTGGATGCAACTCAGCATTCTTTGTCCTCCAAACACGACGAGTTGAGTTTTTACCAAAAAGTTCTATTTTGGTTTCATCTGACCATATGACATTCTCCCAATCCTCATCTGGATCATCCAAATGCTCTCTAGCAAACTTCAGACGGGCCTGAACATGTACTGGCTTAAGCAGGGGGACACGTCTGGCACTGCAGGATTTGAGTCCCTGGCGGCGTAGTGTGTTACTGATGGTAGGCTTTGTTACTTTGGTCCCAGCTCTCTGCAGGTCATTCACTAGGTCCCCCGTGTGGTTCTGGGATTTTTGCTCACCGTTCTTGTGATCATTTTGACCCCACGGGGTGAGATCTTGCGTGGAGCCCCAGATCGAGGAAGATTATCAGTGGTCTTGTATGTCTTCCATTTCCTAATAATTGCTCCCACAGTTGATTTCTTCAAACCAAGCTGCTTACCTATTGCAGATTCAGTCTTCCCAACCTGGTGCAGGTCTACAATTTTGTTTCTGGTGTCCTTTGACAGCTCTTTGGTCTTGGCCATAGTGGAGTTTGGAGTGTGACTGTTTGAGGTTGTGGACAGGTGTCTTTTATACTGATAACAAGTTCAAACAGGTGCCATTAATACAGGTAATGAGTGGAGGACAGAGGAGCCTCTTAAAGAAGAAGTTACAGGTCTGTGAGAGCCAGAAATCTTGCTTGTTTGTATGTGACCAAATACTTATTTTCCACCATAATTTGCAAATAAATTCATAAAAATCCTACAATGTGATTTTCTGGATTTTTTCCTCATTTTGTCTGTCATAGTTGAAGTGTACCTATGATGAAAATTACAGGCCTCTCTCATCTTTTTAAGTGAGAGAACTTGCACAATTGGTGGCTGACTAAATACTTTTTTGCCCCACTGTATATGGTAATAGAAATTGAGTCAAATCTGTATTCCAAATAAGTGTCCTATTTAATTTCCAATCAGTAGCTAGCTGTGAATATAATCTTGTTTGCTCAGCGTTGAACACTTGAGTTTTCCATGTCTGTGTAAATTAGGGGTGGTGTATGTTTACTACAAAGGGTGAACCTAGTGTACCATTTCTTCAAGTAGCAGTATAGTAGTCAAATGAGAACTTGTTCTCAACTGGCCTGCCTGGTTAAATAAAGGTGAAATAAAACAATAAAATAAAATACAGAATGACGCTAATGTGTACTGTAGGCCTATATATTAATGTAACATTTTGTGAACATTTTTGGGTCACAAAAGTGAAGTGGGAACCTACCACATACAACAAGTGTATAGACACTATTTGAAAAGTAAGAGGTTTTGCACAATTGGTTCCACTTCCATTTCATTCCGAATGATGACTAGATGACTACAGTACACACACCTTTGTCACTGGATACAGATAAACATACAGTATGTGAGATAACTTATCCTTAATAACCATTCTTTGGGATGTACACTACAGTATGTTGTCTGGAAGAAACTAGTGACAACAATATGTGATTTAATGTTTTATTAGAATTTTTTGATTTAATCAAAATACATATCTGTAGTAAAGGTGCTGTTTGAATATGTAAAGCTAACTTATTTTCAAATAAACAATAAAATATAATCTCATCACACCTTATCCGATGTTATGGCAAACATACAGAACAATATACATATGGCGGTTTGGTGTCAAACTCACCCAAAGCCCCTTGGCAGATGTCAGTCCTCGTGGCTCCTTCAACAATGAACTGAGGGCTAGAGCACAACTCCTGTTTGGAAAACGCATTGGTTGTTTAACTAACAGAATGAATAGGAGGAATTTGATTCATTTAAAAAACACTAAGCAATTGGTACTTTGCTCCACATGATGCTAATAGGCATGAATTGTTTCCCGACATTAAGACAAAATGAGTGTAATTTGTTTCATGGGCAGAGCAAAAACAGTGACAGAAAATAGGTACAGTACATGGAATTTGCATGCTTGAGACTGGGTGCCAGCACAAATACAGGCAGTTAGTTGCAATTAAATGTTTTATCAAGACTTAATTTTCCTTCCAATCAGTCTTAATTATTCCCTGCACTATGGTTAATCTTCAATCGAGAGTTTTGAGACATAGACTGGTGAAATGTCACCCAAGATCACATTTTCAGTTATTGACTAAATGAGAATTAAGCCTATCTATGCCTGAATATATTCCACCTGTCTGTGAAAGTAAGTAATTGGGGCATAACATAGTCCTATTCATGACTGCCACCACCCCTAAATGCTCCAGTGCAACTTGTTAGAAACCTGAGCTATGAGGAGGTTACCCTGGTGACATGGACAGTAGGAGGCAAAAGACACAAGTTATTTGGGAGGAGGAGGGGTTGGGGGTGTTAATTGTTTCATTTTAATCTGTCAATTCATGGGAAGAAAATGTTGTCCATCCATGTATTTTTGTGAACAAATCCTGACCAATCCCGATACACAGAATATTAAATAAGCACACAGAAAGTAAGAGAAGGGTAAAGTAAAACAAAAGCCTGAATCAAGTTATTAATCCAAAAGACATGCTGTGAGTTCGATACATATATCTTAAAGCAGAAATGGCTAATATCATGTGAGACGTGGTTAGCCTACCACATCCTTGTGGATAGACCTCCTTCAGCTATCCTCCTCACACTGAGACAAAGTCCTTACCTTTGGTCTTTTCCACTCCACGCCCCGGGTTTTTGAAGAGTAGCGACCCAACTCATTGTACCCCAGAGAGTTCCAATCAGCAGGGAAGGATGGGTCACTGAAGAGTTTCCCGCTCTCCAGACACTCTCTCCTCAGGGTCTGGAAGTCTTGCTTGTTAAAGGGGATGGCATTGTCATTGCTGCCTTCACCTTCCTCCCTAGCTTTCCTCCTGGCCAAGTGGTTAGCTATACTGGACATGGTGCTGTGAACTAAGATGACTGCAGTGTGTGAAGTGTGACTGTGTGAACTGTGCCGTAGTTGCTCCTGTGTGTATACTAAAAGGCTTTTGGGACTGGGGAGGTAGGTGTGAAGGGGTGGAGTCAATTCACCTGCAATCTGGAAAGACAGAGGTGGAGGTGTGGCATCAGTTGCCTGCACCATACAGGTACTAGCCTAAGAAGTCTCAGCATTATTGAGGAACACATTCAATTCAGTGACCTGTATTAGTTCCCAGGGGGTAATTGTAGATGACATACGACAACAGCAAAAGCAGAGTGTGTGTGTGTGTGTGTGTGTGTGTGTGTGTGTGTGTGTGTGTGTGTGTGTGTGTGTGTGTGTGTGTGTGTGTGTGTGTGTGTGTGGACATTGATGGTCCTTCAAAGGGACCCCTTTTATGCAAAGTAGACTAGTTACTATTTGCCTAGACCAGTGGTTCCCAAACTTTTTATAGTCCCTTACCCCTTCAAACATTTACCATTGTATGGCTGCCACACTCACACTATACGATACATTCATTAAACATAAGAATGAGTGTAAGTTTTTGTTACAAACCGGCTCGTGGGAAGTGACAAAGAGCTCTTATAGGACCAGGGTACAAATAATAATAATAATCAATCATTTTGCTCTTTATTTAACCATCTTACATATAAAACCTTATTTGTTCATCAAATTGTGAATAACTCACCACAGGTTAATGAGAAGGGTGTGCTTGAAAGGATGCACATAACTCTGCAATGTTGGGTTGTATTGGAGAGAGTCTCAGTCTTAAATCATTTCCCACACACAGTCTGTGCCTGTATTTAGTTTTCATGCTAGTGAGGGCCGAGAATCCACTCTCACATAGGTACCTGGTTGCAAAGGGAATCAGTGTCTTAACAGCACTTTTTGCCAAGGCAGGATGCTCTGAGCGCAGCCCAATCCAGAAATGTGGCAGTGGCTGATTAAATTATATTTTCACAGGACTGCTTGTTGCCATGTCGATGAGGCTGTCTTGTTCAGATATCGGTACGTGGACTGGAGGCAGGGCATGAAGGGGATAACGAATCCAGTTGTATGTGTCATCCATTTCAGGAAAGTACCTGCGTAATTGCTCACCCAACTCACTCAGGTGCTTCGCTATATCACATTTGACATTGTGCAGAAAATACACAAGAGTTCAGGGGCCTTTCTTTAACAAAGTTAACCATTTTCACTGTAGTGTCCAAAACGTCTGTCAAGCTGTCAGGCATTCCCTTGGCAGCAAGAGCCTCTCGGTGGATGCTGCAGTGTACCCAAGTGGCGTCGGGAGCAACTGCTTGCACGCTCGTTACCACTCCACTATGTCTCCCTGTCATGGCTTTTGCCCCATCAGTACAGATACCAACACATCTTGACCACCAAAGTCTGTTTAATGTCACAAAGCTGTCCAGTACTTTAAAAATATCCTCTCCTGTAATTGACCCCCCATAAACGTAACAAACATATACCAGGAGCAATGCCAGGCCTGCCACGCCTGTTGACTCATCCAGCTGTAACGCATAGAATTCACTGGCTTGTATGCGAAGCAGTAATTGTTTCAATACATCTCCTGCCATGTCACTGATGCCTCGTGAAACAGTGTTGTTTGATGAGGGCATTGCCTGTATAGTTTTTTTGGCCTTTTCCCCCAGCATTGTCCCAGCCATATCCGCGGCAGCAGAAAGAATGAAGTCCTCCACAATAGTATGGGGCTTGCCTGTCCTAGCCACTCGGTAGCTCACCATATAAGACGCTTCATCTTATTAATGGTATCTGTTGCTTTTATACACGTCTTACTATTCTCGCATAAAAAACTCCTGTGGCTTATTTTTCAAATTGGCATGTTTTGTTTCTAAATGTCTGCACAAGAGTGAAGGTTTCATCGAGTTGTGAGATAGTACTTTTTCACATATAATACACTATGTGGCTGAGGAAAGAAACCCCAAATCAATGTAGTTCTCATCATACTTGCGCCTCTTCGATGGTCCGTCCCTGTCTGTTGTTTGGTGCTTTCCTGGATAAGGGGGCAGTAGCTCTTCGGCTGCATCAGATTCATAACTGTCAGTGTCCATGCTAGCTGGTCCAACAACAAATGTAGAATTACTGATGCTAGCATTGGATGTGCTCGTGGAAGCAGAACAACTTGTGTCGCGGACAGGTGCAGGTGTAGTACTGCTGGTAGTAGCAGTACTGCTGGTAGTAGCAGTATTACCAGTAGAGCTGGTAGTAGCAGTACTGCTGGTAGTAGCAGTACTGTTGGTAGTAGCAGTACTGGTGGTAGTAGCAAATCAAATCAAATTTTATTTGTCACATACACATGGTTAGCAGATGTTAATGCGAGTGTAGCGAAATGCTTGTGCTTCTAGTTCCGACCATGCAGTAGTATCTAACAAGTAATCTAACAAATCCACAACAACTACCTTATACACACAAGAGTAAAGGAATGAATACGAGTATGTACATATAAATATATGGATGAGCGATGGCTGACCGGCATAGGCAAGATGCAGTAGATGGTATGGAGTACAGTATATACACATATATATGAGATGAGTAATGTAGGATATGTAAACATTATATAAATGGCATTGTTTAAAGTGGCTAGTGATACATTATTTCATCCAATTATAATTATTAAAGTGGCTAGAGATTTGGGTCGATGACCGAACGGCATAGGCAAGATACAGTAGATGGTTTAGAGTACAGTGTATACATTTGATATGAGTATGTCGGATACGTAAACATTATATACAAAATTGTTTAAAGTGGCTAGTGATACATTTGTTACATCCAATTCCTATGTATAAAGTGGCTAGAGATTTAAGTCAGTATGTTGGCAGCAGCCACTCAATGTTAGTGATGGCTGTTTAACAGTCTGATGGCCTTGAGGTAGAAGCTGTTTTTCAGTCTCTCGGTCCCAGCTTTGATGCACCTGTACTGACCTCGCCTTCTGGATGATAGCGGGGTGAACAGGCAGTGGCTCGGGTGGTTGTTGTCCTTGATGATCTTTTTGGCCTTTCTGTGACATCGGGTGGTGTAGGTGTCCTGGAGGGCAGTACTGTTGGTAGTAGCAGTACTGTTGGTAGTAGCAGTACTGGTGGTAGTACCAGTACTGGTGGTAGTAGCAGTATTACCAGTAGAGCTGGTAGTAGCAGTATTACCAGTAGAGCTGGTAGTAGCAGAACTGTTGGTAGTAGCAGTACTGGTGGTAGTAGCAGTACTGTTGGTAGTAGCAGTACTGCTGGTAGTAGCAGTACTGTTGGTAGTAGCAGTACTGCTGGTAGTAGCAGTATTACCAGTAGAGCTGGTAGTAGCAGTACTGTTGGTAGTAGCAGTACTGGTGGTAGTAGCAGTATTACCAGTAGAGCTGGTAGTAGCAGTACTGTTGGTAGTAGCAGTACTGCTGGTAGTAGCAGTACTGCTGGTAGTAGCAGTACTGTTGGTAGTAGCAGTACTGCTGGTAGTAGCAGTACTACCAGTGGAGCTGGTAAACGGAATGAGAAGCAGCTACGTTTGGCTACATATGGACCGTTAGTGGAATTCCCTTGAGAGGGTAATAGTAATGTGATTGGATGTTAATTATTTGATTAGGCTACCTGTATTTGACATTGTGTTGTTATTTCGCTGAACACTAGGGGGCGGTTTCCCAGACAGAGTTTAAAATAAATGAGGACTAGGCTAATTCTACTTAAATTAATACGGACTGAAAAAATGGCTTTCCGAGACATTGCTTTATTTGAGATTAAGTAGTACCCGACTAGGGAGTTGCAGACTAAGGTTAATAAAGACTAACTAGCTACTCTCTGTGAAGCCCGATTAGAGTAATGTTGTGCACTTGGTGCAGACCTGAGGTTGCTTCAAAAACCAGGGCTGGACCCTTAAGAAACATTAACATTGTGTGTGTGGAACTGGAGTAAATCACCCAACCAAACAATGGACAAAGGTAAAAGACAACGTTCAAAGAATTTCAGTGACTTTGAAAGGACCCTTTTGAAGCAAATTGTGTCAAACCACCCAATTATTGAGAACAAACAGCATGATTCAGCAACAGAAAACAAGAAAAAGAATGCTTGGACTTCAATTTGCAATGTTCTGGCCAGATGAGAAGGACCAAGAGGCTGACCATGCACGAGAAACTGGCCATGGAATTCCATGAGCACAAATTAAAGTATTTACAAGATGAACATGAAATGAAGATGAAAATACTTAATGTTGAGTTAGCCATGAGGGAGGAAGAGAGAAACATGAAGCAGCAGCAGTACCAATGTTCTACTGAAACCAGCACCAGTTCAGGGTCCCGATATCTCAATTTGTGAAATTAAACTTTTGTTCATCATCAATCTGTGGCAATTGTTGTCTTCAATCATCTGAGGTAACTTTATTGTGAGAAGTGCCGCCAAGCAAAAGCATCTCTGTACTCCTCAGAATCTGCAGTAGAGGGACACTTTATTGGAATATGACATCCATCAATACAGCCAATGACTCCAGGGAAGTTTCCATATTCAAAGAACTCCACCTTGTAGTTGGCTTGGCCAGCAGCATCAGGAAACTTGATGTAGTCGTCCTTCAGTTCACATATAGCTTTTCACACTTTGTGGACTATTTTGCACACAGTTGGTTCACTTACGCCACACAAATCGCCTGTTTCACGATGGAAGGTTCCACATGCCAAAAACCTTAAGGTGATCAGTACTTGTAGCGAAGGAGGGATAGGCATTCCCTAAAAGAATCAGATGAAAGCCTTGTCTCAAGCAGACTAATTATGTCTGCTACAGTTGCTTTGTACATGCAGCAGTCCACGAAAGTTGATTTCATCAAAATCATTCAGTGGGTTGCTCCTGTCCATAACCACCCTTCTGTCTGGTCTAAATGAAGCTCTTTCATCATCATTAAAATAGTCCAGGTAATCCATTTTCCTCTATTGCTAAGGTCAATCTGGAGGCCAACATCAATTAATCTGAAGTTAAACCTGCCTCTGGCCAGGTTTAGTTTAAGCCTTTACTTAAATCTAGACTAGTTCTAATCAGACTTCTGGAAATCAGACTTTGTAATTCAGGACTAGGGAAAGTCTGAGATTATTTTAAACCATGTCTGAGAAATTCTATTTCAGTTAGTCCAGCTTAAATCTCCAATTTAGTCTATGATTAGTCTTAATCAGTGTCTGGGAAACTGCCCCTAGGTGATTTAATTTTATTTTTGTCAGTGAAACAAGGCTACTCAGGCAAGAAAAAAAACTCACTCAAATGTATAGCTCCGTTGGAAAATATAAATGGACTGTTTGAAAATATATATATATACAATATGAATACCCGGCCTAGACTATGATTAGTTGACTGTGTTCATGGAAAGACTAGTAGTGTTGGCTACACTACAGAGAACGTTCAATTAATGTCAAATGCCCAATGAAATGTTAGAGATTTCTGATACAGTTTGATTGGGGAAATTGGAGCTAAATTGTTAATCCACGTGCATTGAGTTTGTTTCTTTTAAAATATGTGTTGTTAATGTGCAATTAAAGATGTGAAAATGGTATGGAGATGTTCAATTCATCTCGTTCTTTTTCCGTAAGAGATGTTGAGAAAACACGCAATAACTCTGACAAGCCACGCCTGTAAAAGTTTTGGGCGGAGAGTCACAGCAGAACTTTCCATGAACATCTGTACATTTTGGTGATAGCGACGTTGTACAGAATCTCACTGAAAATGTCTGGAATGGCGTCTAACCTAGCCAAAAAGCGGGCATTGGCTGCAGGGTTTGGCACCAATGCCAATGCGGTGAAATATCTCAATCAGGATTTTGAAGCGATTAGGGCGCAATGTTTAAGTCGAGGAGGGCTTTTCTCCGATCCAACTTTCCCAGCCGCACCCGAATCTTTGGGCTTTAATGAACTCGGACCAGGCTCGTACAAAACTAGAGCAGTGCAATGGAAAAGGCCAGGAGTAAGTCTATTTTTCCACCCATTCATGTTATATGTTTTAGTTTATCTAGAAAGTTTTATTTGAAACATTATAATATTTAGGTATTTCCAATTTCCCATCATATTTGCTACGTTCATATTGTTGCCCCGTGCGTTTTAAACTACCCCGTGCATCATTTGGCCTATAGCCTATTCTGCGATTATTTTCTAAAATATTAAGTAGAGGGGCTTTTGAAGCAAACTCAACTCAACTGCGTCAATAGCCTACTCATGCTGCAGAGACAAGATTTGTCCACCGGAGGCCAGGATAAAACCAAGCTAAGCAATGATTTATGCAGTTCAATGATTGTAAAGAATGATTGTAAAGAATTTGTAATTTGCGACAGTTTGGCAATATTGCGTATACTATGTAGATTGTGAATTTCTTAGTATACCATTTGACAATGTTACTTGATTTATCAATTTTCCTTAGCTTTTATATGAGATATCCTAAGGATAGAAAATGCTCTTGGCTTTGTTGTTTGTTTTTCTGCTCTTGTGGTTAATGCGTGGTTAAATGTGGCATATTTTCCTCAGGAGTTGTGCTCAAGGCCAGAGTTCATTGTTGGAGGGGCCACCAGAACAGATATCTGTCAAGGAGCTCTAGGTAAGTTATGTCACACTCTTATAGGCTCAACTGCAAAGCAATTGTGATTTGAAAAACGATCTTTGGAAAAAGCCCCCATTGCATCAAAACGCCAATTGGACTAGTACAGACCACACACTCATGGCTTGCTTAAAACATCTACATTCTTCATGCACTGCCTTCCTCAGCACTGTTAATCGTAGAGTTCAGTCTTCTGCCAAATAAATAATACAAACCACCTGAAACATGTAGCTGTGCCTTTTCTAGTACATATTCAGGACGGTAATAATCTAAAAGGGATAATGACGTTTTATGGCCTCCTAAAAATGCAGCTGAAATTTGATATCACCCTCATACCACAGAAAGGGGTTTGGCCATTGTTTGTTACTGGTTTAATAAATGGCACCATACACTTTTAAGGAGACTTTGCCCAAGTGGGAAGTGAAGACCACACACAGACACACACGCACGTGGGCACACACACAAAGTCTGCCTTTCCCTGTTGTAACTAGTTTGCAGAATTGGAGAATATGATTTTTTGTTTTTCACAGGCTGACTCACCACTTGTGTGCGTGCCTCTGTAAAACCACACCAGAATTCTAGTTTCTCTTTTTTCCAAGCTACCGAGAGTATTTTATTCATTCAGAGACACTACCATTTGTGTGCCAGTTTTTTGTAAACTGACAGCTCCAAGGCCAATTTTATAATGCTTAATTGTAGCTTGATTTGTTCTGAGCGTGTGTAAGTTGTTTAGCTATATCAACTTAGTTACCCTGCTGATATGAAATATTAAGTTAAATTAACTTCTATATTAAACATGTTTTCAATCGCATACAAGCATTTTTTGGAACAATGTTGATTTTCAAAACAGTGTACACTAGTTACCTTATCAAAACAGTGTACACTAGTTACCTTATCAAAACAGTGTACACTAGTTACCTTATAAAAACAGTGTACACTAGTTACCTTATCAAAACAGAAAATACATGAATCAATCGCAAATACAATCATCAAAAGAACACGACTGCCTGCAAAAGGATTAACACAACAAATACATCAAGCTGAGAAAACAGAAAGTTAGTCTTTAAAAAAAATCCCATTACATCAATATATTTTCATTGCAATATATTTTCACTTAATGATCGAAATTGGAAATTCAACTATCAATGTACAATATTAGGGGCAATTACTGTCCTTTTATGCATTTTTCACCAAATACATTCATACACATCAAGTTAAATATTGTTTCTAATCAAAAGGAAAATGGAAAATAGCACATTGTGTGCAGGATTTATTCATCGGTATAACCAGGAACCAATTCCATGTATTTAATAAGTAGGCTGGTATACATATGTCTGTAGCCTTTCCATCACAAAGCATACAATCCCCAATAGAAATAACAAAAAATACAATGGAGAAACACAACCTAAATGATGAATGTATAAGCCTCAACACACACCAAAGCAAAGCGCTGTAATGGAAGGTCACAATGTTGGAGATGACGACTTAGGACTAACCCAAAGTTACTTAGAAATAACCCAACCTTCTTTTCTGCACCTCTGCATGTCCGCTGTTCTAAAGATATACAACTGATGGTGATTTAGAATATTGTGCAGTATCATTTACTGATGATGGCTGGAAACAGTGAACACATTCAGACTTATTTCTCTTCTGATGAAAATGTGTTATGATTCGGAAAATAAAACACTTAACAGTGAACTTGACACCTAGTGGCATAACACGTTATATGTCATAACAGCTGACAGAACTTGTCATCTGTCGTAATATGGTCATAACACTGTCATGACACATATATTTAGACCTGTTGTGACATATATTGCGTTATTTTATGGCTGGTTATGACACCTACGTAAGAGTGTCAAAACCCACGTCGCAAGGCAAAACATTCCATTACACCATAGCCTATTTGTCAACAGTATTTTTACTGGTTTATATGATTCTGATGGTCATAGTGGTTCTTGACAGTGTTATAAACTGTATTTTCTTAGTCCAAGTAGAGTGACACAGGATGGTCATAGTGCTTCTTGACAGTGTTATGAAGTGTATTTTCT
This sequence comes from Brachymystax lenok tsinlingensis, assembly GCA_030435695.1. Taxonomy (NCBI): domain Eukaryota; kingdom Metazoa; phylum Chordata; class Actinopteri; order Salmoniformes; family Salmonidae; genus Brachymystax; species Brachymystax lenok. Next base: position 335,919 of record CM059812.1, on the reverse strand, counting down.
TAGTCCAAGTAGAGTGACACAGGATGGTCATAGTGCTTCTTGACAGTGTTATAAAGTGTATTTTCTTAGTCCAAGTAGAGTGACACAGGATGGTCATAGTGCTTCTTGACAGTGTTATGAAGTGTATTTTCTTAGTCCAAGTAGAGTGACACAGGATGGTCATAGTGCTTCTTGACAGTGTTATAAAGTGTATTTTCTTAGTCCAAGTAGAGTGACACAGGATGGTCATAGTGCTTCTTGACAGTGTTATGAAGTGTATTTTCTTAGTCCAAGTAGAGTGACACAGGATGGTCATAGTGCTTCTTGACAGTGTTATGAAGTGTATTTTCTTAGTCCAAGTAGAGTGACACAGGATGGTCATAGTGCTTCTTGACAGTGTTTTAAAGTTTAAAAACACAACTTTAAAGAATTTATGACAACAACAACACAGGATTTAAGAAACAAACTTTCAATCGAAAGGAAACTTCTTGGCTGTGAAAAAACACATTTGAATGTAGGTGTCATATCCAGCCATAAAATAACGCCATATATGTCACACCAGGTGTGACATATTATCACAGGTTATGACAAGTTATGTCAGCTGTTATGACATCTTGTGACCTTTTCATAATGTGTTATGACGCTAGGTGTCAAGTAAAGTGTTAATGAATTTTGTATTCACTGATTTGTATTTATTTGTATTAATAGTTTTGCAAAAGGCCGTCTAAGATATGCAATCCAGATACAAAGACAAAAAGGGATCAGAAGTTTGGCAAATTAATTTGGCCATTTGATCATTGTTGTTCTGCTATAGGTATAATATAACTAATATTTTGTTACCTAGTGGTGTTCATTTGATTTCCTCAGTTGACTTAAACTTGAAAATGTGACTCAATGGCCTATGTCCTCATAACAAACTTTATGATAGGACCCTAGTTTACAGAATTGTTTGTCTCCAGTTAATGTTTAGCCTACCATTGCAAATGTCACAACTGCATTGACAATATAATAGATAACTCAAAATCAACCAGTTAAACCACTTAGAACCAGTTATTTTATTGTCAAGTGCCTGTTGGCTTTCCGCTGTTCTCTGGATGGACTTAACAGATCTGTTTATTGTTCCCTGTCCCCATTCGAACACTATATGAGAGGAGGTTAGCTACAGACATAACCTTCCAGTGTGTTGCCACAATCTTGTTTGCATTGGGCAATAGCTTGGTGTACTCACTGCTTGTGGTAAACATTATAATGCAAATATTCCCCAAAAGTACACAACCTTAATCTATATAAATAACGCAAATAAACCCAAATATACAAACTTAGATTCTGTTCTTTGTTTTATTTTTTTTATTTAGGTGACTGTTGGCTTTTGGCTGCCATTGCCTCTTTGACGCTCAATGAAGATGTCATGGCTAGAGTGGTCCCAGTTGGACAGAGCTTTGGGGAAAGTTACGCTGGCATTTTTCACTTTCAGGTAAAAATAAATAAAATAATGTTAGGCTTTTGTTTGTAATCTACAGTGAGGGAAAAAAGAATTTGATCCCCTGCTGATTTTGTACGTTTGCCCACTGACAAAGAAATGATCAGTCTATAATTTTAATGGTAGGTTTATTTGAACAGTGAGAGACAGAATAACAACAAAAAATCCAGAAAAACGCATGTGAAAAATTTTATAAATTGATTTGCATTTTAATGAGGGAAATAAGTATTTGACCCCCTCTCAATCAGAAAGATTTCTGGCTCCCAGGTGTCTTTTATACAGGTAACGAGCTGAGATCAGGAGCACACTCTTAAAGGGAGTGCTCCTAATCTCAGTTTGTTACCTGTATAAAAGACACCTGTCCACAGAAGCAATCAATCAATCAGATTCCAAACTCTCCACCATGGCCAAGACCAAAGAGCTCTTCAAGGATGTCAGGGACAAGATTGTAGACCTACACAAGGCTGGAATGGGCTACAAGACCATCGCCAAGCAGCTTGGTGAGAAGGTGACAACAGTTGGTGCGATTATTCGCAAATGGAAGAAACACAAAAGAACTGTCAATCTCCCTCGGCCTGGGGCTCCATGCAAGATCTCACCTCATGGAGTTGCAATGATCATGAGAACGGTGAGGAATCAGCCCAGAACTACACGGGAGGATCTTGTCAATGATCTCATGGCAGCTGGGACCATAGTCACCAAGAAAACAATTGGTAAAACACTACGCCGTGAAGGACTGAAATCCTGCAACGCCCGCAAGGTCCCCCTGCTCAAGAAAGCACATATACATGGCCTTCTGAAGTTTGCCAATGAACATCTGAGTGATTCAGAGGACAACTGGGTGAAAGTGTTGTGGTCAGATGAGACCAAAATGGAGCTCTTTGGCATCAACTCAACTCGCCGTGTTTGGAGGAGGAGGAATGCTGCTGACCCCAAGAACACCATCCCCACCGTCAAACATGGAGGTGGAAACATTATGCTTTGGGGGTGTTTTTCTGCTAAGGGGACAGGACAACTTCACCGCATCAAAGGGACGATGGACGGGGCCATGTACCGTCAAATCTTGGGTGAGAACCTCCTTCCCCCAGCCAGGGCATTGAAAATGGGTTGTGGATGGGTATTCCAGCATGACAATGACCCAAAACACACGGCCAAGGCAACAAAGGAGTGGCTCAAGAAGAAGCACATTAAGGTCCTGGAGTGGCCTAGCCAGTCTCCAGACCTTAATCCCATAGAAAATCTGTGGAGGGAGCTGAAGGTTCGAGTTGCCAAACGTCAGCCTCGAAACCTTAATGACTTGGAGAAGGTCTGCAAAGAGGAGTGGGACAAAATCCCTCCTGAGATGTGTGCAAACCTGGTGGCCAACTACAAGAAACGTCTGACCTCTGATTGCCAACAAGGGTTTTGCCACCAAGTACAAAGTGATGTTTTGCAGAAGGGTCAAATACTTATTTCCCTCATTAAAATGCAAATCAATTTATAACATTTTTCACATGTGTAGTTATGGATTTTTTTGTTGTTATTCTGTCTCTCACTGTTCAAATAAACCTACCATTAAAATTATAGACTGATCATTTCTTTGTCAGTGGGCAAACGTACAAAATCGTCAGGGGATCAAATACTTTTTTCCCTCACTGTATGTGTACCCTGTGTACTCACCAAAATACAAATGGGTAACAATGTGTACCTTTACTGTAATCAAAATATTTTAAAAAAAATTTAACCATTTAAATCCATAGGTTGAAAATACACAAGGTCTAAACTGATGAATTATGGTACAAAATTGTATTGATTCATTTCTGTCCCCCATTACACAGTTTTGGCAGTTTGGGGAGTGGGTGGACGTTGTCATTGATGACAGGCTGCCCACAAAAGATGGAGAGCTGCTGTTTGTTCACTCAGCTGAGGGCTCGGAGTTCTGGAGTGCACTGCTGGAGAAGGCCTACGCCAAGTGAGTTTATATACTTGCACTGCCTTAATGATTAACTGACGGTGTAGCAGTCAAAAATCTATGTTGACAGTACGCAATATTGCATGGCAAATGCTAAGAATACAATACTTTCTTTAGGCATTGTAGGGAAAACCATTGTGTGACCTATTTTAAACATGTGTGATTTAGTTTCACAGTCTTTCTGCCTTGCCCACAGGGTGAATGGCTGCTACGAGGCCCTGTCTGGGGGCTCCACCACTGAGGGCTTTGAGGACTTCACTGGGGGCATTGCAGAGAACTACGACCTGAGCAAACCCCCTCCGAACATGTTCCAGATTATTAAGAAGGCAATCGAGTCAGGGGCTCTGCTTGGTTGCTCCATTGACGTAAGGCTCTCTTTTCTGGCCTTTTCATGTTGTTTATTTTAACAGCACAATTGTCACCATAGACATTGTTCAAATATATATATATATTTTTTAAATATCGTTAAAATATATGTTTCAAGTTATCCTGTTGGATAGTGTGTTGGGTATATAGGTTTTCTTTGCACAGTGTGTGCGTTTAGAAATGGAAAATCTATGTGTGAAATACATTACGAGAGGTAGAGTAGAAATGGGTAAATGTGTAACATAAACAGATCAATCAATCAAATTATGCAGTGTTTTTTTTTACAAGTTTGTTACAAAGTGCTTAATAATAGTAACCTAGACCTAAGCCAAAAGACCTAGCAGGCGTGTCAGTGGCAAGGAAAAAGTATATTGGTAGGAAGTAACCTGGTCAAGTTGAAGTTCAAAATATACTGTATACAGTATGAACATCTAGGTCTTGTGTAACCATTCATAGTTCATTCCAAGTTTTTTTTCTCACACCCCTACAATTCTTTGGTCTAATCCTAGTTTTTTTGTGTTGGTGCAGATAACCAGTGCCGCTGATTCTGAAGCAGTCACACGACAGAAGCTGGTGAAAGGGCATGCCTATTCCCTAACAGGGGCTGTTGAGGTGAGACCCAAAATGAAAGTAGATGATGTACAGTTGAAGTCGGAAGTTTACATACACCTTAGCCAAATACATTTAAACTCCGTTTTTCACAATTCCTGACATTTGATCTTAGTAAAAATTCCCTGTCTTAGGTCAGCTAGGACCACCACTTTATTTTAAGAATGTGAAATGTCAGAATAATAGTAGAGAGAATTATTTATTTCAGCTTTTATTTCTTTCATCACCTTCCCAGTGGGTCAGAAGTTTACATACACTCAATTAGTATTTGGTAGCATTGCCTTTAAATTGTTTAACTTGGGTCAAACGTTTAGGGTAGCCTTCCACAAGCTTCCCACAATAAGTTGGGTGAATTTTGGCCCATTCCTCCTGACAGAGCTGGTGTAACTGTGTCAGGTTTGTAGGCCTCCTTGCTTGCACACGCTTTTTCAGGTCTGTCCACTCATTTTCTATGAGATTGAGGTCAGGGCTTTGTGATGGCCACTCCAATACCTTGACTTTGTTGTCCTTAAGCCATTTTGCCACAACTTTGGAAGTATGCTTGGGGTCATTATCCATTTGGAAGACCCATTTGCGACTAAGCTTTAACTTCCTGACTGATGTCTTGATGTTGCTTCAATATATCCACATCATTTTCCTTTCTCATGATGCCATCTATTTTGTGAAGTGCACCAGTCCCTCCTGCAGCAAAGCACTCCCACAACATGATGCTGCCACCCCCCGTGCTTCACGTTTGGGAGGGTATTCTTCGGCTTGCAAGCCTCCCTTTTTTCCTCCAAACATAACGATGGTCATTATGGCCAAACAGTTCTATTCTTGTTTCATCAGACCAGAGGACATTTCTCCAAAAAGTTGCAAACCGTAGTCTGTCTTTTTTTTTATGGCGGTTTTGGAGCAGTGGCTTCTTCCTTGCTGAGTGGCCTTTCAGGTTATGTCGAGATAGGACTCGTTTTACTGTGGATGTAGATACTTTTGTACCTGTTTTCTCCAGCATCTTCACAAGGTCCTTTGCTGTTGTTCTGGGATTGATTTGCACTTCTCGCACCAAAGTACGTTCATCTCTAGGAGACAGAATGCGTCTCCTTCCTGAGCGGTATGACGGCTGCGTGGTCCCATGGTGTTTATACTTGCGTACTTTTGTTTGTACAGATGAACGTGGTACCTTCAGGCTTTTGGAAATTGCTCCCAAGGATGAACCAGGCTTGTGGAGGTCTACAATTTTTTTCTGAGGTCTTGGCTGATTTCTTTTGATTTTCCCATGATGTCAAGCAAAGAGGCACTGAGTTTGAAGGTAGGCCTTGAAATACATCCACAGATACACCTCCAATTGACTCAAATTATGTCAATTAGCCTATCAGAAGCTTCTAAAGCCATGACATAATTTTCTGGAATTTTCCAAGCTGTTTCAAGGCATAGTCAACTTAGTGTATGTAAACTTCTGACCCACTGGAATTGTGATACAATGAATTATATGTGAAATAATCTGTCTGTAAACAATTGTTGGAAAAATTACTTGTGTCATGCACAAAGTAGATGTCCTAACCGACTTGCCAAAACTATAGTTTGTTAACAAGACATTTGTGGAGTGGTTGAAAAACAAGTTTTAATGACTCCAACCTAAGTGTATGTAAACTTCTGATTTCAACTGTAGATGTGTGGCATGTTTTACATAAATTGTAACTTTCTTCTAACTATAAACATTCTGGTTATGGCATAAGGGCAACTTAATGCAAAGTGTCACCCAAATGATAATAACTATGAAGACACAATCATCCCACCACCCACATGATCCCAGTTGAGGGTCCATGAAGGTGCTTATGTGTAAGTTGTATGTGTAAATTGTGCGTGTGTTTTTAGGTGACCTATCGTGGCCGTAAGGAGAAGTTGATCAGGATACGTAACCCTTGGGGTCAAGTGGAGTGGACAGGGGCTTGGAGTGACAGGTGTGCCTTCATCAGAACAGTATCTCAGAGAAATAAAGGTTCCTTGTACCTTATAGCAATAGGACCTTTCACTGTTTTGTCCTCCTTCCAGCTCCTCAGAGTGGAACTCCGTTGATGATTCAGAGCGCCAGAACGTCAAAGCTGATGATGGAGAATTCTGGTACAACTATTTTAGATATTTACAGTTTATAACCTTGTGTCTAATACTAACAAATATGAGTAACACATTGAGCTACATATCTTGCCACATATCTACATATCTTGCATTAATAAACCTGTTAGTTAAAATGCTCTACCTGTAGCCAAAGCATTAATAAACCTGTTAGTTAAAATGCTCTACCTGTAGCCAAAGCATTAATTAACCTGTTAGTTAAAATGCTCTACCTGTAGCCAAAGCATTAATTAACCTGTTAGTTAAAATGCTCTACCTGTAGCCAAAGCATTAATTAACCTGTTAGTTAAAATGCTCTACCTGTAGCCAAAGCATTAATAAACCTGTTAGTTAAAATGCTCTACCTGTAGCCAAAGCATTAATAAACCTGTTAGTTAAAATGCTCTACCTGTAGCCAAAGCATTAATTAACCTGTTAGTTAAAATGCTCTACCTGTAGCCAAAGCATTAAGACATATGTTATGTTATATGCTCTACCTGTAGCCAAAGCATTAAGACATATGTTATGTTATATGCGTATGCATAACAGTAACTATTGTGCCAGACAGTGGTGGAAAAAGTACCCAATTGTCATACTTGAGTAAAAGTAAAGATACCTTGATAGAAAAGTAATCAAGTAAAAGTGAAAGTCACCCAGTAAAATACTACTTGAGTAAAAGTCTAAAGGTATTTGGGTTTAAATATACTTAGCCAGGGCACACTCCAACACTCAGACATCATTTACAAACTAAGCATGTGTGTTTAGCGAGTCTACCAGATCAGAGGCAGTAGGGATGACCAGGGAATTTAACTTGGTAAGTGCTTGAATTTGACAATTTTCCTGTCCTGCTAAGCATTCAAAATGTAACGAGTACTTTTGGATGTCAGGGAGAATTTGTAGAGTAAAAAGTACATCATTTTCTTCAGGAATGTAGTGAAGTAAAAGTAAAAAATATAAGTAGTAATGTAAAGTACAGATACCCATAAAAACTACTTAAGTATTACTTTAAAATATTTGTACTTAAATACTTTACACCACTGGTGCCAGAAGATATTTTATCTTATGACCAATGAAAGGTGCATTCTGTAATTTACCGTCAAAAGTGCTGCCCCTGTTTTTGTTTCTAAACTGAAGGGTGGGTCGTAGCAAATGTATTTGTTTTTGTTAGTGTTTCTGTTTTGTTTTTTTGTTTTTATCTTTCAGTTAAGCTTCTTGCCCAAATGTGTTCATAGTACCTGAAATGAAAATTAAATGAAAGTTACAAAATGCATCGACCTTTAAAGTCAATCTGTCCCCTTTAATCTAGCAACGGTGTCAACTGAGTATTCAACCCATTCTTGCCCATGTGCAGGATGTCATTTACAGAGTTCCTGCGGCATTACTCTCGCGTAGAGATTTGCACTCTGACCCCAGATACGCTAACGGATGACTCTGTGAAGCACTGGAGTGTGTGTAACTATGATGGTAGCTGGAGGAAGGGTTCCACTGCTGGGGGGTGCAGGAACCACGCCTGTGAGTACAATTGCTAAAGTATTCAAAAGTTACCATATTCGTCTCTCTACTTTCACATTCACTTAGTGAGCAGAGAACCATTCATTTCAATGGAACCTATTTGATATTCATCAATAGTGCAAAAGCCAGTACAAAAGCTGGAATTATATTAGACTCATAGCAATGTTTCCGCAGTGTCTTTGTTTACAAAACAACTGCCTGTGTACAGTGCTTGTTCAATGGTATCAGTGGTAGTTGTTACAAATGCTGGACACAACATGTTATTGAATATTAGCACAACATTCCAAGGATATTTGAAAGTAGACTATAAATAGCACTTTGTTTGTGAAATTATGTAATGCTGATGTTTGTTTAAAACCTAATTAAAACTTAATAATGGGAATGTTAGCTAATGCTAGCTGGGAATGTTCTTGGTTTGCTGGGTGTACTGTTACTCTGACTGGTGCTTGAATTCAACCTCATTCAGCTTAACACTCCTCAAACAAAATACTTTCCAAGTAAACTCACACTATTTCATGCTTTTTTTTATATTCCATTACCTCTCTCCCAATTTCAGACACCTTCTGGATGAACCCCCAATTTGTGATCAGGCTGGATGAGGAGGACGATGACCCTGACGATAACGAGGTGGGCTGCAGCTTCGTGGTGGGCCTGATACAGAAGAACCGGCGCCGGCTGAGGAAAGTAGGCGAAGACATGCACACCATTGGCTTCGCCATCTACGAGGTGAGGAAGGTCTTTCTCAACCCCTTGAGGAAGGGCGGTAGGTTCTAGTGGGCAAAGCAGTTTCACAAAAAATTACACATACTCCATACTCCTCGTACAAGTTGAACTAGATAGTCAAGGTGTTCAAATCACAGTTAAAAGGCATCTGACATGATTGGTGGGCATTGGCAAATGTATTTAAATGTTTTGTTTTTGTGTTTATATTTATTTGGATTTATATATTTGGATAACTTGTCTATTTCAATGCTTCAATTTTTTAACTGACTGAAAATATCTGTTATTAATTCAGGATTTCATTGTCATTATGAGATGATACTAAGACTATATAAGAGGGTCATACATGCTTATCAGAAGTCTTACAATGATTATAGCTGCATCACAATAACAGATATTTGCAGAAAATACATTTGTTGATATGAGGTGAAAATATAGTTTTATTCTTTTGTTTTAGGTTCCATCACAGGTGAGGGATTAACCAAAGACACCGTGCAGTGTGTAATGACCAATAGTCAACAAAGGTCTGCTACATATGTTTACATATGTTACAGTACTCTCCTTTAATTGTATTCCGTACCAGGGGTTGAAACTGGTTCAGGGAACAGAACCAAAAACTGGAAAGTAAAAATTGAGGAACAGAACCAGAACCGAAAATGAAAGTGATCTCTACTGTTCCGGAACAGAACTGTTATTTTAAAAGCATGTGAACCGGTTAATAATGTTATTTTACGTTCCGGGCATTTTTTTACAGTCCCACAAAAAAATGCAAAGCCCTCACTGTCAATCAGAAATGTATTCCAGTGTCTGCCTGCCAGCTGAAAATCTTTGCCTGTGTGTGTGTGTGTGTGTGTGTGTGTAGGCTACCTGCCCCTCCCGTCGAAGCATGCATAGTCTACTGTAGCTAATGACTTTACAGGCATGATTCCGAAATTAGTGAGAGAGATATTTTATTAGAGAACAATGGATTTATTTTGACAATGCTAGTTAAGGAAACTATAGTTATCACGTTTCCCATTGGATTTATTAACTACAAAAAGGTTAGACATGTTTTCATTTTAATTCACATAAGCTTGTTAGCTAGCTCTGGTCTAGCTCTTGAAAACTTTAGGTGGCGTTATGTGTAATGTGATGGAACTGAGAATTATGATCAAGGGAAAGCTCTGGTAAAATGTTCGTTAAGCCAACTCTCTGAAGTACAAAGACATTCAAAGTTCCTTCATAGAAGCCGCTCTTCCGTAGGTATAATTCTGTAGGCCTAATTCAGATTATGCATGTCATAACAACAAGATGCCCAGCGCTTCATGCCTAGCACTCTTCTCACCCGCATCATTTCAGTCGCTTGTCGCGTTACACGTGTCTGTCTAATGCATCTACATAGCTTGCCCGCTCCATAGCGAGCTGCTCTATCATTGGTAAAAGAATGTAATGTCGAGCTAACTGTAAAAAATATGCTGATTCCAGAGGTTTAAAAAGGAACAATATAAATTGCTTTTTGGTTCAAACCGGTCCATAACTTTATTTTGCTGGTTGGATTTTTCAAATTTGATTTGATTTGGAACAGTGGAACGGAACGAAAAAAATAATGGTTCTGTTCATAATGAAACAATTGGAAAGTGATTTTGGTTCCAACCCCTATTCCATACTTTAAATAACCTTTATGAATGCCTTTTGTTTGTTTGTTTCTTAAAACACACCCTGCATCTTTCCCTGATTGGTTCTCCTGTCAGTTTCATGGTCAGAAGGAGGTTCACCTGGACAAGAATTATTTCCTGACACATGCTCAAAAGGCCCGGTCTGAGACCTTCGTCAACCTTCGGGAGGTTAGCACCCGCTTCAAAATGCCCCCCGGGGAGTACCTCATTGTGCCCTCCACCTTCGAGCCGCACCTAAATGGCGACTTCTGCATCCGTGTTTTCTCAGAGAAGCAGACTGAGACTCGGTAATGCTCTCACCTTTGTTCAGGTTTCATACATTTTCAGGGCCAAGTGATAAAATTACTCCTGCACACACAATGACCTCTGAAATGTAATGTGCTGGATGTCTGGCTTGTTACTGCCTGCTAAGATGTCAACAATGCATTTTTTATGTTGTGCTTTTTAGACCATGTGACGATCCTGTCAAGGCAGACTTAGATGATGTGAGTAGTGCACATACTGTTTTGGTTTCACTTGTTTTATGCTATTGTTTCCACTAGTATTTACTAGGAAATTGGGTAGTAACAATGCTTAAGGTACCTTTCTGATACTTAACACAATTGATAACTAACAGTGCCTTATAGTCCTTGTTTAGAAGAATCCCAAAGAAACAAACATGTTATTACAACTCAGTTTCTTGGTTTATTGTGAGTATATCTTTACATGCATAAACATTCTAATTAAGTTCTAATATACCCTATTTTATTTTTTAGGAGATTGTATCTGATGAGGATGTCGACGCAGGATTTAGAGGCTTGTTTTCAAAGCTTGCAGGAGATGTACATTCTTCTTTACACATCATTCTTTTAACACTTTTATCAGTGCATTACAACCTCCTAACTACCTCATCCACTTACAAAGGATGTTAGAGGGTGAAACTAAACAGCATTCTTCTGAAAAAGGTTTCTCTTTGCGGTTCTTGGGAGTTCTGATTTCTCTAGTATTCAAAATTGTGTAAAAAGCATTTATATTAATGAATTAATGAAAAAAAAAGTTTGTCTTTTATATGTATTGTATTGTTTTATTTCTTCAGGACATGGAGATCTCTGCACCAGAGCTGAAAACCATCATGAATAAGATTGTCTCCAAACGTAAGTAAAAGTTTTGTTTTGTGGATCTGAGGCAGATGTGAAGTGTATGTTGCTACGCAGTGTTGGATAGCCCTTTGTACAAGTGATTTCACCCGCCCTGAGATCTAGTCAACTGTTGCTCACTCCGGTTGCAAGGTTGACATGAGAGACAAAGTGTTGTTGGGAACATTGGATCGTCCAAGGTTTTGCTGTTCAGGGATAGTCTCTGTTACTCCTCCTACTTAGAAAGCACACAGTGTCAGATGGACCTGAAGGCTATTCCAGAAAAATAAATAAAGCAAATGCAAGCTTTTATTATGTAGGTTACACTCATTGATGCCCTAGTACAAATGTATCAGTACAACAAACAACTAGCAAATTCATCCACATTATGTCTGTCACTGTGTCACATGTTGGAAGAGTGACATGATTCTTGGAAGAGGTAGGACATTTGATTTGATTGGTTGAGAACTTGTGAATGTAGCCACAAATTCAGGATAGAGTTGAGTTAACCTTTGTTTGTGGATGATTCGTTGCCATCATTTCAGCTCTCTCTGGAGTGGCGTTGATTCAAGATCTGTTTTGCAGGAACTGACATCAAAACAGATGGCTTCAGTCTTGAAACCTGTAGAATCATGGTCAACCTCATGGATGTATCCTTTCTTTCCGTCAGTATTCCCAGACTAAATGTGGTTTCCATATGTTTGATGTGTTTTATACCGTTCAATTTATTCAATTACAGCCATTATAATGAGCCCATCCTCCTATAGCTCCTCCCACCAGCCTCCTCTGTTCTATACTATAGTATGTCAATCTCCTAACTTATATCACATTAACTAAAGCAGTGCTTTCATCTGCTGGCCAGTGGTACGAATTTGCTTATGTTCCATGTTCAACCAATTATACGATATGGTGTGCTCGTACTGAAAGTTTGAATCTTAACTCTACAGTAGGACAGTGGGAATGGAAAATTGGGCCTTGGGGAATTCGCTACTCTGTGGAAGAAAGTGCAGAAATACCTGGTAAGATATGTGTCGAGAAGGGTTTGAATTTCTACCCCGAAGTGGGTGCCCTGATTGCTACTTTCTATTGGTAGTTCCCAGCAATTTCTACAACAGGTGTCACAGGTCTGACATAACATGCTCAACCAAAAGCAATGATGAGATACATATCTTAGATTAGTCACACAAAGAACAGAGGAGGGTCTTGACCCCTGTAATACTTTCATATTCATTACAAATAGATGGCCATCGTTTCGGCGGTAGGTAGCCGAGCGGTTAAAGAGGCGAGCCAGCAACTGTAGGGATGCCAGTTCCAATTCCGGGTCTGACAGGAAAAATCTGGTGGGAAGTGAGTTGGCAACCAGAAGGTATCCTAGATGCCATTGTGTGCCCTTGAGCAAGGTACTAAAAAATAACAGCTCCCTGGGTGCCCCGTGTGGCAGCCCCTCCCTGCATCATCCCGCCCTGTATGTGTGCTTTCGGAGGGGTTGGGTTAAAAGCAGAAGTCAAATTTTGGACCTTGTGTTCAATTGACCAATAAAGTGATCTTAATGTAATCGACATAGTGCAGATATATATGTCGGAATAGATTTAACATAAGGGCTCATATTTTTTTACACACTAGAACATAAGACACTCAACATTTACAACAAAACTAAAAAATCAACAAACAGAATACTACTTAGAAATAATGCACAATGTATACAATTACACATTACATTAAGTTGGAAATAGTGGATGTAGTACTCACCCATGCTGATAATGTGGAGCATGTTTTATCTGGCAGTAGTGCAGAAGACGGCATTATGAGCATATATAACCAAAACATATTGAATTGGGTAATATGTGCCGTTTTTTCCTACAGGGTATCTATAAGAAGAATGACATGGACAATTCAGGCACCATGAGTACTCCAGAGATGCGTATGGCCTTGAAAGAAGCAGGCGAGTCTCTTGGCATTTTCTGATCCTGTGCCTAATTTTTAATTGAGCCTATCTTTTTGGCTTCCTTGGAGATTTTGTTGATCTGACAGATATAGTTTGGTGAAAGTGTTCACGGTTAAGTAGAAGTAGAAAGGGCAAATATCAATAGTATTGTAATGAGGCACCTGATTTGGAAAAGACTGGTGCTCGTAACCACAGAGTTCAAATTCCAGAAATTGAGTCGTTGAGCAGGGCCTAAGCTTATTGGTCTTAGGAGTGAATAATGTATGTGCATAACAGATTAAAAACCCAATGCAGCAGTTTGGAGTAAGAGGAATTGAGCTGAACTGAAGGTGTTTGCAACAGAAAGAAAGTCTTAGGTACACAGGCTGTCATTGCACTCAATGCTTCACTGCTCAGATTCTACCAAGGAAACTCTTATTTTCTTTCCTCAGGCTTCACTTTGAACAATTGCATTTATCAGATCCTCGTGGCTCGCTACGCTGAGCCAGACATGACCATCGACTTTGATAACTTTGTGGCCTGCCTTATGCGTCTGGATATGATGTTCAGTGAGTATAGCTGCATTTATCAGATCCTCGTGGCTCGCTACGCTGAGCCAGACATGACTATCGACTTTGATAACTTTGTGGCCTGCCTTATGCGTCTGGATATGATGTTCAGTGAGTATAGTTGGCTTTCTCAAAATCCCAATCCATAAGATTTCCTGTTGTTCAATAGTCATTATTTCAGTTAACGATATAGTTGTTTATTCTTGAGGAATTTAACTTAGTTGCTTTGTGAACATCTTTCATAACCCAAAGCCTGTAGTTTCACTCCAAACGATGTTGTTTGTTCTCTTCCAAACCAAGTGGCTGTTGGGCTGAAACACAAACTCCAGTTTGTGGTCATTTTAAAACTAATGAAGAAACAGTGTTTAAAAACTTTTCAATTATATAAAATCCATCAATTCTAACACTAGGCACTGAATTCATAGTTTGAGCTGTAACCTGTAACCTGTGTGTTTAAAAAATAATTGATAACTACTCTATTTTCTACAGGAGTCTTTATGAAGATTGATGCTCATGACAGTGGCTCCATCGAGCTCGACTTCCATCAGGTCAGTGAATGAATTATTCAAAGAAACAATGATGGCTGCTCACACTTGGATATGATGGATATGGTATTGCAGATAGCTTCGATTCACGACAAAGGAAGGTTGGATATGATGGATATGGTATTGCAGATAGCTTCGATTCACGACAAAGGAAGGTTGGATATGATGGATATGGTATTGCAGATAGCTTCGATTCACGACAAAGGAAGGTTGGATATGATGGATATGGTATTGCAGATAGCTTCGATTCACGACAAAGGAAGGTTGGATATGATGGATATGGTATTGCAGATAGCTTCGATTCACGACAAAGGAAGGTTGGATATGATGGATATGGTATTGCAGATAGCTTCGATTCACGACAAAGGAAGGTGTAATGCAACATGATGGTCTGTTCTTTTTGTTACAGTGGCTAACATTTACCATGATCTAGAAGACCCCTGGTCATCCCGAAGAAAAATGTGCAAGTTAAAAAAACAAGTATTAAAATCATTATTTAATGGACTTTTTTAGATTTTAATGTCACATTTTTGTATGTGTATTTTATTCAATCCTGCATGGTATTTTGTATTCGGTAAGACATTACTAACTGTGGTATGGTATTACTGTGGTAGATTTCATGTGAATGTCATTCTGTAAGAGGAACAAGGATATATTTGTTTGCAAACCACTGTAATATGTTTACTTTTTGTATTAGAAAATATGCCTTGTAGAGATTGTGAAATAGCTTTTTATTTGGCCTGTTTTATGGAATGTCCACATGGAATTCCATGCAATGCTCAAATAAAGATTTATTATATTCTAATAATGTTAACAGTCGGAAATGAATCCATCGGCTATATTGTAATGACCTGACTAGATCATAAAATGAACAATTGTCTAGACAGAGGTTTGAGTTACGACATCACACAGTCTACTGTTTGGCCGTAGCCCACGCCAAATAAATGAAATATACCCCACAAACCAACCGTGACCTTCTCTTGTTAAGGCCAGACGTAAGAGAGAGAATAGCTAAACCTGGTTTTAACTTCCAATGCTCCATCCCCCTGCCCAACCCGCCTTCATGCCACTCCGCCAACCACCAGGATGCCCGGGATCAGAACATTCCATTCCTGTGATTGGCAGATAGCAGGTTGATTGGCATGTCGGACCCCGCGAACACTGGGTATTGGTAAGTAAAACACGACCAACTAATAGCCCAACACATAACACACAGCTGTCTGTGCGGGTCGCTACAATATGTAGGCTTTTAGGTTATAAACCAACGGTCTACAGGCCTATACGGCCGATGATGCCCGGTTGCGCACCAGCTATACACGGCTCTTGGCCCTTTAATAATACTCTAAATAAGATTGGCTTGGTGGATTGATTTATGCTGAGCCGCGGGGAACCGCACATAGGCCCGAAAGCGGTCGGGAGGCGCTTCCTTCTCAAACCAAACAGTAATCTGCCTCGCTCGGTCATTTTGGCATCGTCCAGAATCTCTTTTCCATAAAATAAATGTTTGAATTTTCTATCTAATTTTCATTTGGGAAAGCAGATAAAAACGCGTTATCTAACGCAATCCCGTTTGCATGGGAAAACACAGAATCCTAGCTTCAAAGCGTCCCTTTTGTTTTGAACTGCATCACATCTGGCCGTGATTGGTAGTCCCATAGGGCTGCGCACAGTTGGCCCGGCGTCGTCCGGGTTTGGCCCGGGGAGGCTATTGTAAATAAGAATTTGTTCTAAACTGACGTTCCTAGTTAAATAAAGGTTACATGAAAAATGAACCGACTTCGCCGTGGGCTTGGAACGGGACACCTGGCTCCCGCCCGGGCAGCAGCCCTGTTCCAAATCGAATGCAATCAACTTTTAGTCGTCGTCGCAAAACACGCCTGCCCGGGCGGGAGTAACCGAACCCCCTCATGTTGATGCTGCTAAACCCCCTCCCCCCGCAATGGGATGGGCAAGATACTGCAGGAACAACACTGACTGCATCTTTGTTCTGGCCTGACATGATAGACATATTTACACCTATCGGTTTACAGAGACACTGAACGTCACCTCAAATTGTCTAGAAAGATTTCGAGTCAGTGGTAAGTTATGTCTGATTTATGATTTGGAATGCAAGATGCATGTTTCTATGTGATTGTGTTATTGAATTGGACTATTTACCGAAATGAAATGCGCTGAAACTCAGCACAACAGCATATATGTTGCATGTTACCATGCTTCATTGCAATGGTAATCTATGTCAAGCATGTCCAGTCATGGAAATTAGTCTTGCGCGTTTGGATCATGCAATATGATGTGATGAACTGCCCAGTGCCAGCTGATTCCACCGAATATGGCAGGCGACTCTACTTCCTTCATTGAGGGACGTTATCCTTGATGTCTTTTTGCGATATGATTTCTAAAACAAAATTAATTCTCTCTGAAACGCTCCATTACTGTCAAACTCCCTTCACTGTCAATACTTGACATGCTGCTCTTTGGCATTGTTATTTATACAATTATAAAAAGATAATGAGCTCTGAAAACAACATGAACAAATGTGATATTCACAGGGATTATTACAGAAAGTAAAGTAGCCTATAGGCCTATACTTTAAATGACTGTCAACCATGCAAATTGTGGTTCAATGAATTGTAATAAGGAGGCCAACAGAGTGTTATTATGGGTTTATTGGAAAGGTGATGCAGCTTTCTGGAAGGGGTGTGAACCTGATTAGACTGAAATGAATATTGCAAGCAACAATTAGATCTATATGATGTAGGCTTACAGTATAGTCTATTAGATTTATCCAAGAAAATTAAATGATCATGCAACGTTTTCTTGATGGCCATGAAAGGAACAAGAAATGCACATTTAATTCCACATTGTTACCTATAGTGTTGGCAGGCAAATTGGTGTTAATGATAATGGACTTGCCACAAGCATTTCAGTTTCAATCAACAATATTGATTCAAATGTATTGTTGCGGCCTTGTTTATCGATATATCAATCCACATGAATGCATTGTTGCAGACTTTCTATCTGGTTACTATGTAAAATGTATATATGGAGTATACCCCATAAAAATGTATTTTATTGGTAGTAGAAGAAGACGAGGGCTGTTTATTGTATTAGGTGCACGGTGGAAATGAGTGCAAAAACAAAAGGGGATTCCAACTGTTTTAAAATTGAGCATCACTACCAGTTTATTGAAGTGTGTTTGATTTCCACAGCAAGTGTCTTTGGATGGAGGAAGGGAGTCAGTGTCTGCAACAATTGAAATCTGTTTTTAGGTCCTACTTTGTGATGTACCATACAGATCTGCTACAACGATCCACTATCGTACCATAAACCTTTTTCGTTATGAGACACAGTTCAGCGTTCATAAACAGTTGCTTCTTGTTATAGGTCTGTGATGCTACAGTGCCGCTGTGTTCAAAGCAAGCCCTGCCCCCCTCTAGTCAATTAACCTAGTGAATGACATGACATACTGTACCATCCAGCTCTATAGGTACCTATAAGAGTTCTCTACCAGCTGCTGTCCTTATAAATCTAATGTCAGTGAAATGTATAACACGGACAACATGGACAATGAACAGTGCTTCTTGCTTGCATGTGTGTATAGCTCACTGCTTTTCTATACTACAGTGAAATTCCAGCTATGTATGTTTGTGACTGCGTTTGTGAAGACTGAATCCTACATTAACTGGACTTTTGTTTCCCAAAGCCTGCTGCCTCCTACACTGAAGGACTGAAGGTACAATAATATAGACATCTTGTCATGGTCTGAAAGGAATGGAGTCTAATGTACATCAAATAATGTTTTGTGCTGCAGTTTCTGTTTTGTGCCTGACAGAATTGCATGGACGGACACCAGGTGTCCTTCCTCTATATCCAATTATGTTAGAGCATGATCACTTTTTTTAGGGCAGACCAGGAAGAATGCCTCTTCAAAGTGTTTGAGCATAGTGCTTGACCTACCCTATAACTATCCAGCCATATAAAGAAAATACATGTTTTATATGGCTGGATATAAACATACTGAAAGTGTATGATCAATAGTCAAACTGTGTCTGCGAAAGGCTATCATTTGGGTAAGCCCAATAATTAATTTACATGAAAATACCAGTGGAATTCCAGGCAATCCAAACACCTTTACATTGTGGCACTCCAGTTTTATCTATAAAATATTCAGACAGTACTCAGAGAGAGGGTCCTACCCATGGCCACTCTGGGCCCGTCACGGCTCTTAGTTCTGAGACATTATCTCCATTGTCATGAGTTAAAAAGCGTTTACTGATATTGAGCCACGTTGTACAGTGTCTCCTCTCATTTGTAACAATGTCCCTGTGCCTGCAAGTTTATTCTGTCGGGGCTATTTATATGCTAGCTTCCAGTAATCCACCTCTTAACACACACACACACACACACACACACCCTCTTGTTTTTTCCATCCCAGCATGTACCCATTCGGAGGGGTCTCAGTGCGCATCCAGAGGGACAGACTACACGCCGAGGGAATAGGAACCAACGAGCGGGCTCTGAAGTTCCTCAACCAGGACTATGAGGCCTTGAAGCAGGAGTGCCTGGAGAGCGGCTGCCTGTTCGAGGACCCCTGCTTCCCCACCGAGCCACCCTCCCTGGGCTTCAAAGAGCTGGCCCCCCACTCATCCAAAACCCAGGGCGTGGAGTGGATGAGGCCCACAGTAAGAGACTGATAGGAGTTACAGTGTTCAAAATGAATATTGTAGTTGAAGCCATACAAGAGATACACATACAAATCCCTTGGTTGTATCAACCCTTTGGGCTCCTGAGTGGCGCAGGGGTCTAAAGCACTGCGTCTCCGTGCTAGAGGTTGTCACTACAGACCCTTGTTCGATTCCAGGCTGTATCACAACCGGCTGCGATTGGGAGTCCCATAGGGTGATGCACAATTGGCGCAGCGTCGTCCGGGTTTAGGGTTTGGCCGTCATTGTAAATAAGAATTTGTTCTTAACTGACTTGCCTAGTTAAATATAATAAATGCAGATCTCAAGTAAGGATTTGTCCCTAAACTCATAAATGGTATTGCAAAAAAAGTGTGTAAGCTATTCTTGTGGTGTCTAAATGGCCTTTGCTCCAGCCTCTCAATCAAACCCTTGTTCCTGTGTGGTTAGACTGCAGGATGTGCACAGTATGTGCTACTTGCAGAGACACATGACACTAGATATATTTCGTGCCTGTGCTGAGAATTAAATCGTTATTTTGGCATGGAGGGGCACAATGAATGGCATGTCATGAGAAGAAAAAAACAGGTGGTATATTCAAAAAAGAGGCGTTGAGTTAACTTTTAGGGTTAGCATTTCACCAAAACTGAAAAGGTGCTGTTTAAACTCAGTTTTTCACAATTCCTGACATTTAATCCTAGTAAAAATTCCCTGTCTTAGGTCAGTTAGGATCACCACTTTATTTTAAGAATGTGAAATGTCAGAATAATCGTAGAGAATGATTCATTTCAGCTTTTATTTCTTTCATCACATTCCCAGTGGGTCAGAAGTTTACATACACTCAATTAGTATTTGCTAGCATTGCCTTTAAATTGTTTAACTTGGGTCAAACGTTTCGGGTAGCCTTCCACAAGCTTCCCACAATAAGTTGGGTGAATCTTGGCCCATTCCTCCTTACAGAGCTGGTGTAACTGAGTCAGGTTTGTAGGCCTCCTTAATCACACAAAACTTTTCAGTTCTGCAGAAAAATGTTCTATGGGATTGAGGTTAGGACTTTGCGATGGCCACATCAATACCTTGACTTTGTTGTCCTTAAGATGAATCTCTCATTGTGACTTCTGTGTACTTACCAGTAATTCCTCCCACCCCATGCAAAGATAAAGGTGGCAGTTGTAATTGAGAACTTGTTCTCAACTGGCCTACCTGGTGGAATAGAAAAAATGATATAAAACACTCAAACAACAAATTGGACACCCTTCCTTGATTATGTATCCACAAATGGTTGATTCATTACTGTGATAACAATGTGCCAGTCTATTTCTGCTTTCAAATAGTTCTTTGTGTTGGTCTTGGAAAATGTATTTTATTCTTTACTACAGGAACATGTTAGTGTCTGATGGGTCAAAAAACAAATGCAATTCAAAATCCCTCTTTCGCGCAGCATGTGATGACACTGTCATTCTGTAGCAGAGGTCAAGACAGCACTGTTGATAGATTAACTTTGAGGTGGGCGGGCGGGAGAGCCATGCTCACTTCAGTCAGCGTCCCTTGTCGGGGAGTGGTGAACAAACAGTCTAGAGGACTACATGCCAGACATATCTCCTCCAACAGCTGCTGCTTGTGTATACGAACGAACAGCACAAGCTGCTAAATGATTTGAACATCTTAAGGCTGAGAGGGCAGCCCAACTCTCTCACAGTAGCGGCAGCTTTTCACTTTTCAAATCATGCTTTGATGTCACTTGACTCTGTACCGGTACCCCCTGTATATAACCTCCACATTGACTCTGTACCGGTACCCCCTGTATATAACCTCCACATTGACTCTGTACCGGTACCCCCTGTATATAGTCTCCACATTGACTCTGTACCGGTACCCCCTGTATATAGTCTCCACATTGACTCTGTACCGGTACCCCCTGTATATAGCCTCCACATTGACTCTGTACCACCTGTATATAGCCTCCACATTGACTCTGTACCGGTACCCCCTGTATATAGCCTCCACATTGACTCTGTACCGGTACCCCCTGTATATAACCTCCACATTGACTCTGTACCGGTACCCCCTGTATATAGCCTCCACATTGACTCTGTACCGGTACCCCCTGTATATAGTCTCCACATTGACTCTGTACCGGTAGCCCCTGTATATAGTCTCCACATTGACTCTGTACCGGTAGCCCCTGTATATAGTCTCCACATTGACTCTGTACCGGTAGCCCCTGTATATAGCCTCCACATTGACTCTGTACCGGTACCCCCTGTATATAGCCTCCACATTGACTCTGTACCGGTACCCCCTGTATATAGTCTCCACATTGACTCTGTACGGTACCCCCTGTATGTAGCCTCCACATTGACTCTGTACCGGTACCCCCTGTATATAGCCTCCACATTGACTCTGTACCGGTACCCCCTGTATATAGCCTCCACATTGACTCTGTACCGGTACCCCCTGTATATAGCCTCCACATTGACTCTGTACCGGTACCCCCTGTATATAGCCTCCACATTGACTCTGTACCGGTACCCCCTGTATATA
This sequence comes from Brachymystax lenok tsinlingensis, assembly GCA_030435695.1. Taxonomy (NCBI): domain Eukaryota; kingdom Metazoa; phylum Chordata; class Actinopteri; order Salmoniformes; family Salmonidae; genus Brachymystax; species Brachymystax lenok. Next base: position 314,174 of record CM059812.1, on the reverse strand, counting down.
GTCTCCACATTGACTCTGTACCGGTACCCCCTGTATATAGCCCCGCTATTGTTATTTACTGCTGCTCTTTAATTATTTGTTATTCTTATCTCTTTTGGGAGGGACAGGGGGGTTCTTAAAACTGCATTGTTGGTTAAGGGCTTGTAAGTAAGCATTTCACTGTAACCTGTTGTATTCGGCACATGTGACAAATTTTTGATTTGAGAGAGTAATTATCTACTTTTTACAGACTTTTTTTAAAGCTTGAAAAGTTTGACTAAAGATACTTTCAGTGTCAGTCCAAAATGGACATGGGTTGAAGTTGCAAAATCCTAAGTAGGGGTACTGTAGTTACACAAGCTTTTGCACCAGATTTAAAACCATCATCCACATTTTCATTCATGATATTTGTCTCAATGTGTACATATTTGTGTGTCTTCAAAATACTGTTTCTGATTTTTACTGTTACTTCATTTTCAATAGGAGCTTTCAGATAACCCTGAGTTCATTTTGGGCGGAGCCACAAGGACTGATATCTGTCAAGGAGCACTGGGTGAGTATCAATGTGCCTAGGTGCCAATGTGCTGTAATAGTTTGACACTAAAAGGGGGCTTAATGAAAGGCCTTAAAAATACTATGTATTTCTGTTTTCTGCAGTGTGGTACTCCAGGAACTACAGTACTACTATTGTAATAGCTCAGACACACCGGTAGGATTGTCAAACTTTTGCCTGCCGGCAGTACTTAGCACCTATGAACAGAGTGTTGGCAGTCAATCTCTTTTGTGTTCACACAGCAAAGACCTTGGAAGTCGTCAGCCATTCAGCCTTGTTAAAATACACCAAACCAGAAGGTGGCAGTAGCCTTGTTTGACTATTGTAGCTGGTAATGGCAGATTTGTTATGGAATATCTACATAGGCATACAGAGGCCCATTATCAGCAACCATCACTCCTGTGTTCCAATGGCACGTTCTGTTAGCTAATCCAAGTTTATCACTTTAAAAGGCTAATTGATCATTAGAAAACCCTTTTGCAATTATGTTAGCACAGCTTAAAACTGTTGTTCTGATTAAAGAAGCAATAACACTGGCCTTCTTTAGACTAGTTGAGTATCTGGAGAATCAGCATTTGTGGGTTCAGGTACAGGCTCAAAATGTCCAGAAACAAAGTACTTTCTTCTGAAACTCGTCAGTTTATTCTTGTTCTGAGCAATGAAGGCTATTCCATGCGAATAATTGCCAAGAAACTGAAGATCTCGTGCAACGCTGTGTACTACTCCCTTCACAGAACAGTGCAAACTGGCCTAACCAGAATATAAAGAGGAGTGGGAGGCCCCGGTGCACAACTGAGCAAGAGGACAAGTACATTTGTCTAGTTTGAGAAACAGACGCCTCACAAGTCCTCAACTGGCAGCATCATTAAATAGTAACTGCAAAACACCAGTCTCAATGTCAACAGTGAAGAGGCGACTCTGGGATGCTGGCCTTCTAGGCAGAGTTGCAAAGAAAAAGCCATATCTCAGACTGGCCAATAAAAATAAAATATTAAGATGGGCAAAGAACACAGACACTGGACAGAGCATCCCAGAGTCGCCTCTTCACTCTTGACGTTGAGACTGGTGTTTTGCGGGTACTATTTAATGAAGCTGCCAGTTGAGGACTTGTGAGGCGTCTGTTTCTCAAACTAGACACTCTGATGTACTTGTCCTCTTGCTTAGTTGTGCACCGAGGCCTCCCACTCCTCTTTCTATTCTGGTTAGAGCCAGTTTGCGCTGTTCTGTGAAGGGAGTAGTACACAGCGTTGTATGAGATCTTCAGTTTCTTGGCAATTTCTCGCATGGAATAGCCTTCATTTCTCAGAACAAGAATAGACTGACGAGTTTCAGAAGAAAGGTCTTTGTTTCTGGACATTTTGAGCCTGTAATCGAACCCACAAAATGCTGATGCACCAGATACTCAACTAGTCTATATTTGAGATCAAAGTAGCCACCCTTTGCCTTGATGACAGCTTTGCACACTCTTGCGTTTCAGCCAATCAGTTGTGATGTGACAAGGTAGGGGTGGTATACAGAAGATAGCCCTGTTTGGTAAAAGACTAAGTCCATATTATGGCAAGAACAGCTCAAATAAGTGAAGAGAAATGACAGTGCATCATTACTTTAAGACATGAAGGTCAGTCAATATGGAACATTTAAAGAACTTTGAAAGTTTCTTCAAGTGCAGTCACAAAAACCATCAAGCGCTATGATGAAACTGGCTCTCATGAGGACCGCCACAGGAAAGGAAGCCCCAGAGTTACATCTGCTGCAGAGTATAAGTTCATTAGAGTTACCAGCCTCAGAAATTGCAGCCCAAATAAATGCTTCAGAGTTCAAGTAACAAACACATCTCAACATCAACTGTTCAGAGGATGGTTCATGGTTGAATTGCTGCAACGAAACAACCACTAAAGAACACCAATAATAAGAAGAGACTTGCTTGGGCCTTTGGTCTGATGAGTCCTAATTTGAGATTTTTAGTTCCAACCGCCATGTCTTTGTGAGACGCAGAGTAGGTGGACGGATGATCTCCGCGTGTGTGGTCTCCACCGTGAAGCAGGAGGTGTGATGGCGTGGGGGTGCTTTACTGGTGACACTGTCTGTGATTTATTTAGAATTCAAGGCACACTTAACCAGAATGGCTACCACAGCATTCTGCAGCGATACGCCATCCCATCTGGTTTGGGCTTAGTGGGACTATCATTTGTTTTTCAACAGGACAATGACCCAACACACCTCCAGGCTGTGTAAGGGCTATTTGACCAAGAAGGAGAGTGATGGAGTGTTGCATCAGATGACCTGGCCTCCACAATCACCCGACCTCAACCTAATTGAGATGGTTGGGGATGATTTGGACCGCAGAGTGAAGAAAAAGCAGCCAACAAGTGCTCAGCATATGTGGGAACTCCTTCAAGACTGTTGGAAAAACATTCCAGGTGATTACCTCATAAAGCTGTTTGAGAGAATGCCAAGAGTGTGCAAAGCTGTCAAGGCAAAGGATGGCTACTTTGAAGAATATAAAATATATTTTCATTTGTTTAACACTTTTTTGGTTCCATTATTACATATGTGTTATTTCATAATTTTGATGTCTTCGCTATTATTCTGCAGTGTAGAAATGAAGAAAATATGAAGAAAACCCCTTGAATGAGTAGGTGTGTCCAAACTTTTGACTGGTACTGTATATCTCCTTTGTAATAGCTCTGTGAGTAAAAGAGGAATGACCCTGGCTAGGCAGCTGACTGTTTGGGTGTGGCCGAACACATTTGTGAGTCAGGGAGACACTGGAAGGCTAATAGAAAGCATGCTAATGGATCTTGGCTGATGTCCGATGCAGCAATCTCTTGCGTATGTTTGCAAAACAGGGTGGAGGGAGGCGGATAACGGACCTTGCCACTGGAATGGAATTCAAGATAAAAGATAGCTCACTGATTGAACAATCAGTCGTGATTAATGCCATGATCAGCTTCCTTTTTAACTAGTGAGATCTAGTGAGTAGATCACAGGATATGGCCCAAAACTGTTCTGTTCTTGTTCTTAGCTGGAAGTGAAATGGCGGTCGGATGTGTAATTGTTATACACATGACGGGCATGACCCAGCCCACAAACAACTTCTCTCTTTCTGTCTTTGGCAGGAGTTGACTCTCCTGTTATGTCACAGCCTGTGGGCTCCCCCCTCTGTTTGTTTTGGGGAATTATCTTGATTGAGTTATGTAGCCTTTCAAGCATTCTATAAGGCTCATCAAACTTCAGGAAGCTAACCTGTGCTTGAAATGTAATAGAAGATGTGACAGTGATCGACAATCTGATAATACTCCTCACTATAAGGTCAATACTTGTACTTTTTCACCAGCAAGCAGTGCATGGCTTAAATTATTAAACATATCTACTTCTGAGTATACACATATATGGATAAGGCTGCTGTCATATGCACCCACATTAGGACACCGACACACTAGAATTCTATGTTTGAGAGTTTTGGATGAAGCCAATGCTTTTTGAAGTTGTACTTTTGACGGACAAAAACTGACAATGATATTGGTCATACACAACTGAATCTGTTCATGCGTTTGAGTGTGGCCTTAGCCTTAGGATTTCACCCCTCAGTCGATAACAGCAGTTACACTTAACTTAAACGAAAGGGATATTTTAGCAAGACCTCGAGGCCAGAGCAATCCCCAGTAGTGACATTAGGGACCTTTTAACATTGTATTAGCAATCCCCATAGCTCTCTCTATAGGGAAGTAGCTAATGCTTACTCCCCACACTAACTCCGTTACAGTAATGACCCCTTAAAAGCTGAATATTTGAGTCATTTAGCAGACGCTCTTATCCAGAGCAACTTACAGTAGTGAGTACATACATTTTCGTACTGGTCCCCCGTGAGAATCAAACCCACAACCCTGGTGTTTCAAGTGCCGTGCTCTACCAACTGAGCTACACGGGACCATAATAGTTTGGTAAATGGTTTTAACAATGTGGCGATGGTGGGAATAACCCTTTTACATGTTCAGCTGTTCTTGCTGCATGTCATTGATAGTAGTCTACTGATGGTGCAGCATTTCAGTTAAAGCAAATTGGAAGCGATTTTCAAAGAAGAGTTGAGGTTTTGGAAAACAAGAACAAATGTTTGAAGGCTTGGCTCAGACTGGCCAAAATGCATTAGGTTGGCTATTCACTCACTACTAAATGCTGAACACGAGTGATTTGAGCTGAGTGCTTGAAATGAGTTAAGTGTTTTGTTTGCTACTAACAGCAGCCTTCATTTAAAGTGGTGAGATAGAAACCGCACCAGACAGTGTAAATGTTGTGTTTTAAGACATATGGGTAATATTTTAGAAAGATGCACACATTACTAATTTAGGCTATGGTGCCTTTAGATTTTGAATGTGAAGATTTCTGTATCGTTATTTTAAGAAAACATTTGAGGCTCAGCTAAACTAGCTTATATTTATTCGCCCTCTCACACTTTCACCCCAGGTTGAAATGATTAAATTTGAAAATGCCTTAACTATCTCTTCTCCCATCTGGGCCAGGTGCTTCTATTCTGAGCCTGGTTCCTCTCTAGGTTTCCTCCTTGTAGGAAGGTTTTCCAGGCCACTGTGCATCTACTTGCTCTTTGGAGTTTAGGCCAGGTTACTGTGAAGCACTTCGTGACAACCGCTCAGTGTTTTTAAAAAGTGCTTTATAAATACATTTGATTAATTTATTTTTTACTATTTTCCCTGTGGCTAGGTGACTGCTGGCTCCTGGCAGCCATTGCTTCCCTCACCCTTAACGAGAAGCTGCTACACAGAGTGGTCCCTCATGGTCAAACCTTCCAAGACAACTACGCTGGCATCTTCCACTTCCAGGTCCAATCAATCAAACAGAATAGAGGAAATGGAATAGAAAAACCTTTTTATTGACGGCTCATATAATGATACAGCTTCATACAGCATGGTAGCTACATATGTAGAAAGAGTGACTTGCCATATTCAGATTGATTTGAGGGATTTTAAATCAACCTTTGTAGGAGGCTCAATTCCTGAATTATCAGGTCACAGGGCCCCCCACCCCCAAGAGACAACAGTTCTGGCATATATTATTAGGTGATTATGGGAAACACTTAGAAACATATGCTGGAGACGTTATTTAGCTTCATAAGGGAGCAAAAAACTATGATAACCTTCATGTCTGACTCCAAATTGTTTGTTCACAACAGTTCTGGCAGTTTGGAGAGTGGGTGGATGTTGTCATTGATGATCGACTGCCTGTCAAAGATGGCGAGCTGATGTTTGTTCATTCTGCTGAGGGTAACGAGTTCTGGAGTGCCCTGATTGAGAAGGCTTATGCCAAGTATGAGTTTCCTAATATTAGCTATTTGTCTGTGTCCAAAAAAACTTTAAATGTTTTTAATGGTTCTGTAAAAACAGGCTTTAATTCAGTTATACATTGCATCCATCTTAGAATATAATTGTATTATTGCAAAGTTTTATTTGCTACACCAAGTAAACAGTGGGTAACGATTGAATGTTCATAAAGCGTAAACAATGGGTAACGATTGAATGTTCATAAAGTGTAAACAGTGGGTAACGATTGAATGTTCATAAGCGTACATGGCACCAGTTAGCTCTTACACGGCTCATATAATGATACAGCTTCATACAGCATGGTAGCTACATATGTAGAAAGAGTGACTTGCCATATTCAGGTTCATTTGAGGGATTTTAAATCAACCTTTGTAGGAGGCTCAATTCCTGAATTATCGGGTCACAGGCCCCCAAAAAAAACATCCCAAGAGACAACAGTTCTGGCATATATTATTAGGTGCATTTTTCATTCCTTAAGCTTTCATAAATCAATGTAACTATAATGTTATGTTTTATTATGTGCTTAGGTGTAATGTTTGTTTTATGAAGATACATTTAATTTACGAATATTGTAGATAGTGAATTACTTTTACATTGTTGCATGAAGGGATATAATTATTTTCCAGGATTGACACATTGTGACATTTTTGTGTTAGACTGAGTGGCTCCTATGAGGCCTTGTCTGGTGGCAGCACCACAGAGGGCTTTGAGGACTTCACCGGTGGCGTGGCAGAGTTTTACGAGCTACGTAAGGCACCTAAGGATCTGTACCGGATCATCGGTAAAGCCCTGGAGAGAGGCTCCCTTCTGGGCTGCTCCATTGACGTAAGTGGCGTCCCTGTTACATGACACACACGACAACCTGCAGTACACATATGCAGTCCTCTTAGATGGGGGTTGTTTCTGGATGGGACCTAGGTCACTGGCGCAGGTCTTATGTTCTAATCTAGGTTGACATTTTCCCACATTCAGCTTTTCAATTCCCCAAAACAACAGAATCACTCACAACATGAATCTTGGCTTATTTTAAAACAACCTATCTTTCCACATAATGGAATCGTGAGCTGCAGTATTCTCAACGTTTTGCCTCTGGTGATGGTTTGAGCCAAAAGTGGTCCCCTAAAATGGACAGAAATATTGCTTTAGACATGACCTCATTGGACAGAAATGGGCACATCTTCCCACGCCTATGGGCATACAGTATATTAGCCTAAAGCTAAAGAAATTATTTATATTGTAATATGTGTATATGAACCAAACAGGCAACACACAAGCCAACATTTTAGGTTAGCAATAACTAAACATCCATACAGCCTCTTTAAAGTGGAGAGAAAAACAGTCTGTTGTCACAGTTATATTTTTTGGCCGAAGATGTCATGTCCCAAGTGTGTGTGGTAACAATTTAATATGTATGATGACATCTGTTTGCATTCCCAGATCACCAGTGCCTTCGACATGGAGGCAGTGACCTTTAAGAAGCTGGTTAAAGGCCATGCCTACTCTGTCACAGGTCTGAAGCAGGTGAGTAAGTGACAATAAGGCTTTGTGGAAAAGTGAGGGATATGCCTCTTTCTGCAGGCCATTTCAAGCCTTAGGCGATTGTGCCTGATTCATACTACAGGGTAGACCCGAACCATACTGTAATAGTTTTGATTTTTCATTTTCACATTGTCCTTTCCAGCATGGTTCCTAATCTTTCAGTATACAGGCAATCTTTTTGCAGAAATTACTTATTTCCAAATTAATAGTTACACGGGCATCTGTGACTATCAAACAACATCATGATTGAGAAATTCTTCCATCAAATTGGAATGTGGCAAGTGGTTAAAATTTCAAAGTAAAATCTGAAATTTTGTGTGTGTCTGTCATCATAGGTGGATTTCCGGAGTCGCATGGAGAGGTTGATCCGTATTCGTAACCCCTGGGGTCAGGTGGAGTGGACCGGGGCTTGGAGTGATAAGTGAGTTCTCATCACAACCATCATGCTTTTCTGGACATGTCACGATCTTCAGTAGTGACAGACCAAGGCGCAGCGAGGCATCCAGTATACATTTTTATTTAAACGAAAAAACGTAACTGGGCAAAAGAACAAAATGAACGACGATCGTAACATAGAACATAACTTGACATAAACAACGAAGCTATGACCAAACAATAACCCACAAAACCTAAATGAAAACCCCAAACATATATATGGTTCCCAATTAGAGACAACGACACACAGCTGCCTCTAATTGGGAACCATTACCCCAACATAGAATTAGAACACCTAGAACTGAAAAACCCTACACCAAAAATGAAACCTAAACACGCCAGCCTAAAACTCCCCGTGGCTCAGTCGGGTATAATACACAATGTGCATCAGCAGTTTTTCTCAATTAGAAAATTTTGCAAATATCTAAACCTTCATGGCTGAATTACCTACCGGGCATGTGCCCAGGGGGCCCTGACCTCCAGGGGGCCCCATTGATTTTGTTATTCACCCAGATATCGTATGAACATGGCAATAGTCAAGGCAAAATGTGCTTTAAAACTGCAACCAAATCTCGCTTAGGGCCCCCAAAAGGCTGCGTGTGTGTCTGTGTACATCTGTTTGTGTGCACGAATTCGCTGTTAAATTTTCACATTTTAATAGACGTGGTGTCACAAATCTCAAAATAAATCGCTTACCTTTGAAGATCTTCATATGATGGCATACCCAAGCGTCGCGTTTACACAATAAAAGGTCCTTTTGTTCGATAAAGTCCCTCTTTATATCCATAAAGCTCCGTTTGGTTGGCGCGTTTTGTTCAGTAATCCACCTGCCCAAAGGCGTTCATCCATGCAGACAAACAATATCCCAAAAGTACCGGTAAAGTTTGTTGAAAAAAGTTAAACAGCGTTTGAAATCAATACTCAGATACCCTAAAATGAATATAAACTATAATATTTCAGACTGAATATAACCTGCTGAATAGAAGAGAAAAATAACTGAGCGCGCATTCCCTGTTACGCGCAAAATCCAAAACAGGACACTTGATGACGTGAACTCAGGAAGAACTTGTCTTACTCCCTTGATTTTCATGATAAAAGCTTCAAACCTTTTTCTAAAGACTGTTGACATCTAATGGAAGCCATATGAACTGCAATCTGGGGGTTAAACTATAAGGCTTTGAATAGCATGCCATCTTAAAACAGGGTGACATGACAGATTCAGATTTCATGGATGGATTTGCTCGGGTTTTCGCCTGCCATATCAGTTCTGTTATACTCACAGACATTATTTTAACAGTTTTAGAAACTTCAGAGCGTTTTCTATCCAAAGCTACGAATTATATGCATATCCTAGCCTCTGGGCCTGAGTAACAGGCAGTTTACTTTGGGCACGTTTTTCATCCAAACTTCAAAATACTGCCCCCTAGCCCAAACAGGTTCAATTGTGCAGTATTTAGCAATAATAATAAGTGTCTGTTAGCAGCAGTTGTGATGTGTGTGTCTGTAGCATGAATGTGTGTGTATATCTGTCTGGGTGGGTGTGTCTGTGAGTGAGTGCATGTGTGCTAAGGTGTGGAGAATCAGAGGCTGCTGGTCAGTCCAGTTCAAGTGTTCAGCAGTCTGATGGCTTGTAGATAGAAACTGTCTCTGAGTCTGTTGGTATCAAATAAAATTGTATTTGTCACATACACATGGTTAGCAGATGTTAATGCGAGTGTAGCGAAATCCTTGTGCTTCTAGTTCCGACAGTTGCATTCTCCAAAACCGTTCACCCGCTGAAGGAGCAATTCCTGTACCAGGCCGCGATTCAACCTGTCAGGACGCTCTCGATGATGCAGCTGTAGTATTTAGAGAGGACCCGGGGTGGCATGCCAAATTTCTTTAGTCACCTTAGGAAGTAGAGATGCTGTTGCGCTCTTTTGACAAGAGTGGTGGTGGTGGTGTTGTTGGTTAATGTCACGTCCTCTGTGATGTAAACCCAGAAGAACTTAAAACTGCAGACTCCTTCTACTGCAGTCCCGTTGAGGTGGATCAAGGCATGTTCCTTCCTCTGCTTCCTGAAGTCAACAATCAACTACTTTGTTTTGCTGACTTGTTGGTGTCATGCAAAGCCACAAAGTCGTGGGTGAATAGGGAGCACAGAAAAGGGCAGAGGACACACCCCTTGGGGGCCCCTATGTTAAGAGTCAGTGTGGGGGACGTGTTGTTAACAATCCTCACAACCTGTGGTCTGCCCGTCAGGAACTCCAGGATCCAGTTGCAGAGCTTGGTGTCGAGCTTGGAAGGAACAATAGTGTTGAACTGGAGTCAATGAACAGCATTCTCACATAAGTGTTCCTCTTGTCCAGATGTGTTAGGGCCGTGTGAATAGCGATGGAAATGGCATCTTCCGTGGATCTGTTGGAGCGGTAGGCAAATTGGAGTGGGTCCAGTGTGCCTGGCATGCTGGCCTTGATGTGGGCCCTGACCAGCCTCTTGAAACACTTCATGATGACCGGGGTGAGTCCGACAGGGCGATAGTCGCATGTCACCTTGTTTTTCTTAGGCACTGGGACGTAATGTTCTCCTTGAAGCAGGTGGGGTCTACAGCCTGGGACAGTTTGAAGATGTCCCCCCAGCTGGTAAGCACTAGGGCTGGGATGATATCAGAATATTCTTTCCATGGCAAAAACGAAGCAGAACAAACTCCTTTGTCCTTTAAACACCTTCTGTATGTAAAATATTGTCTGCTATAGCTTGGAAAATAAATAAATGTGACTCTGGATGACAACCTGATGATGTTTGTTACCAACATTAGGGCTGTTTTCCTAAAGAAGGTGAATCCGCTTTGTGTTTTGTTTCCTTGCCACGATACTAACGAGTATTGTGTTACTGGTATCATCCCGGCCCTTGTCAGCACACACTCATCTGGGCTGGTGGGTTTGTGAGTATTCACTCATGAGAGTTATCCTCACGGCAGCCTCAGAGAGCAAAAGCACCTGGTCATCCGGAGCAGCGAGAGTTTTCCTGCATGGGTCAGTATTGGCTGCCTCGAAGCGAGCATAGAATGTGTTAAGCTCGTCTGGGAGGTAGGCTTCGGTGGGCACCACACACACAGCTGGATTTGCCTGTGATAGTCTGTAGTCCTTGCCACATGCGTCGTGAGTCTGAGTTGTTGAACATTTATTCAAGTTTGAGTCTTTATTTACTTTTTGCATCCCTAATGGATTTGCGGAGCTCGTACCTGCTTGCCTTGTACCTGATTTTTTCTGTACTCTCCCTTTAGTGTTAAGGTTGTTGTCAGTAAGATCTTTGCATTACATTTCTATTGATCAGTTAAACAATACTCATCACTGTCTCTCTCTCTCTCTCTCTCTCTCTCTCTCTCTCTCTCTCTCTCTCTCTCTCTCCGCCTCTGTGTCTCTCTCTCGGATATTGCTATTAGTTCATCTGAGTGGGATGCAATTGATCCAACAGAGAGGGAGGACATGAATTGTCACATGGAGGACGGGGAGTTCTGGTGAGTTCACATTCTGAGATATCACCATGTGTGTTTTCCACCAACAACTGTTGTTTTCTATGGTGTCCTGTTTGTTGGGGCTGGACCCTGTATACCACACCGGCACCCAATAATAATCTAACCAAACCCACACCAGATGGAAATATTACAATTTTATCAAACAGATTCCATCTGTCTCCCTTTCCCTGCTCTCTGTTTATCCAGGATGTCCTTCCAGGAGTTCCTGCGGCAGTTTTCCCGGCTGGAGATCTGTAACCTGACAGCAGACGCTCTGAGTGATGACAGCCAGAGTTTCTGGAACACCATCAAGTTTGACGGAGGCTGGAGGAAGGGCAGCACGGCTGGAGGCTGCCGGAACCATCCAAGTGAGAGAGCACCATGACCACTACACTACACCCACTACCTTGTAGGCACTTGTGTAAACCTGAGAGGATTGGATAGTTGTAAGCAATATAGTAACAATTCCACCTAGGTGGTAGGGGCAAGGAGTTGATTTCGGATTCAGGGATACACTTTATCAGTCGCTGACTGCATGTCTTTTGTTTATCACATGAGTTGCATACATTGTTCATGGATTGCACATGTTGCAACTTACAAATATCCTAGTGAGAACATACCATAACATTTTATAAGGAATATACTGATATTTTTGTTATGCCAAGTACCTAGTTATGACATTAGGGGGGTGTTGTAGGATCATAGACAGAATCCGATAAAGGAGAGAAGTGAACAAGTAATGCAGCTCTGGGGCCGTATGTATCGGAGGGACCTGAGCTAAGATGTTTGCCTGTTTGTTTGTTTTCTTCATGTGGCAAAGTCACCATAAAGACCATATCAACGGCGAAGGTTGGCTAATCTTAAAACATTTTGCAGGCAATGGTGATCCAAGATGGTGTAGCAGTTCAGACGTCTTTGTCTTCGTCTTGTCGTGTCCCGTGTATATATATATTTTTTCCTTTGTATATATTTAGTATATATTTTTTAAGATTTCTAAATCTCAGTTTCACCTGCCTTACCCAATGTGGTATGGATCTGCTATTTTCTATATTTTAGAACCCCCAACAAAAGCTAGCCAGCTAACTAGCTACTAGCTAATAGTCAGTTAGCCACTGCTAGCGGTCATCAGCTAACCTTAGCCTGGTAAACTCCTGCCAGTCTGCACAGCGCGATTCAACCCAGAGCATACTGGACTGTTTTTTTTCTCCACATCTCCGGTTTCCTACCTCAATCTCAACCTTTTCACCTGGATCATCGCAGCTAGCTAGCTGCTATCCGAGTGGCTACCCCTGGCTAACGTCTCTGTCCCAAAGCAAGCACCAGTGAGCCTGGAACTAGCCTCGTGCTAGGCCCATCTCCCGGCTAGCTGAAGAGGTCCATCAGCCACTCCTTGGGCTACAATACATATTTTGCCAATTGGCCTGGACCCCTTTTACTGCCGACACGGAGTCCCGCCGATTCCACCACGACTGCTCTCCCAACGTAATCCGCCCGAGGGGTTTCAACAGGCTCCTCCGTCGCGACGTCCCCTGAAGGCCCATCCGCTAGCCTGCTAGCCATGGCCCGCTAGCTGTCTAGAGCATATCGGACTGTTAGCTGAAGAGGACCATTAGTCAATTTCTTGGGCTACAATACCTCTTTTGCCAATTGGCCTGGACCCTTTTACTGCCTACACGGAGCCCTGCCAATCCACCACGACTGGTCTGACGACGTAACCGTCCCAGGGGGCTACAACAGACTTATTCCGTTGCAACGCCCTCCTAAGGCGCTTCTGCTAGCCTGCTAGCCCCGGCCCGCTAGCTGTCTGAATCGCCGTGTCTCCAGCTCGCCACTGGTCCCTATGATCACTCAGCTACGCATGCCTCTCCCTAATGTCAATATGTCTTGTCCATTGCTGTTTTGGTTAGTGATTATTGTCTTATTTCACTGTAGAGACTCCAGCCCTGCTCAATATGCCTTAACTATCCCTTTGGTTTCACCTCCCACACATGCAGTGACCTCACCTGGTCAAAATGATGTCTCTAGAGACAAAACCTCTCTCATCGTCACTCAATGCTTAGGTTTACCTTCACTGTACCCACATCCTACCATACCCTTGTCTGTACATTATGCCTTGAATCTATTCTTCCGCGCCCAGAAACCTGCTCCTTTTACTCTCTGTTCAGGACGTCCTAGACGGCCAGTCCTTATAGCCTTTAGCCTTACCCTTATCCTACTCCTCCTCTGGTCCTTTGGTGATGTAGAGGTTAACCCAGTCCCTGCAGTGCCTAGCTCCACTCCCATTCCCCAGGCGCTCTCATTTGTTGACTTCTGCAACCGTAAAAGCCTTGGTTTCATGCATGTTAACATTAGAAGTTTGTTTTATTCACTGCTTTAGCACACTCTGCCAACACGGATGTCCTAGCCATGTCTGAATCCTGGCTTAGGAAGACCACCAAAAATCCTGAAATGTCCATCCCTAACTATAACATTTTCCGACAAGATAGAACTGCCAAAGGGGGCGGAGTTGCAGTCTACTGCAGAGACAGCCTGCAGAGCTCTATCATACTATCCAGGTCTGTGCCAAAACAATTCGAGCTTCTACTTCTAAAAATCCACCTTTCCAGAAACAAGCCTCTCACCGTTGCCACTTGTTATAGACCAAATCAAATCAAATCAAATCAAATTTATTTATAAAGCCCCCCTTACATCAGCTGATGTCACAGAGTGCTGTACAGAAACCCAGCCTAAAACCCCAAACAGCAAGCAATGCAGGTGTAAAAGCACGGTGGCTAGGAAAAACTCCCTAGAAGGCCAAAACCTAGGAAGAAACCTAGAGAGGAACCAGGCTGTGAGGGGTGGCCAGTCCTCTTCTGGCTGTGCCGGGTGCAGATTATAACAGAACATGGACAAGATTTTAAAATGTTCATAAAACAGGCAGAACAGTTGTAACTGGAGAAGCAGCACGGCCAGGTGGACTCGGGACATCCGGGTAGGCCTTGAGGAATGGTCCTAATGCTCAGGTCCTCCGAGAGAGAGAGAGAGAGAGAGAGAGAGAGAGAGAGAGAGAAGAAGAAAAAGAAAGAGAGAGATAATTAGAGCGAGCATACTTAAATTCGCACAGGACACCAGATAAGAGAAGAAATACTCCAGATATAACAGACGGACCCTAGCACCCCGACACATAAACTACTGCAGCATAAATACTGGGGGTGAGACAGGAGGGGTCGGGAGACACTGTGGCCCCGTCCGGCGAAACCCCGGACAGGGCCAAACAGGCAGGATATAACCCCACCCACTCTGCGAGCACAGCCCCACACCACTAGAGGGATATCTTCAACCACCAACTTACCATCCTGAGACAAGGCCGAGTATAGCCCACAAGATCTCCGCCACGGCACCAGAAGCCAGTGACTCAGCCCCTGTAATAGGGTTAGAGGCAGAGAATCCCAGTGGAGGAACCGGCCAGGCAAAAGACAGCAAGGGTGGTTCGTTGCTCCAGTGCCTTTCCGTTCACCTTCACACTCCTGGGCCAGACTACACTCAGTCATAAGACCTACTGAAGAGATGAGTCTTCAATAAAGACTTAAAGGTTGAGACCGAGTCTGCGTCTCTCACATGGATAGGCAGACTATTCCATAAAAATGGAGCTCTATAGGAAAAAGCCCTGCCTCCAGCTGTTTGCTTAGAAATTTTAGGGACAGTAAGGAGGCCTGCGTCTTGTGACCGTAGCGTACGTGTAGGTATGTACGGCAGGACCAAATCAGAAAGATAGGTAGGAGCAAGCCCATGTAATGCTTTGTAGGTTAGCAGTAAAACCTTGAAATCAGCCCTTGCCTTAACAGGAAGCCAGTGTAGAGAGGCTAGTACTGGAGTAATATGATCAAATTTTGGGGTTCTAGTCAAGATTCTAGCAGCCGTGTTAAGCACTAACTGAAGTTTATTTAGTGCTTTATCCGGATAGCCGGAAAATAAAGCATTGCAGTAGTCTAACCTAGAAGTTACAAATGCATGGATTAACTTTTTCTGCATCATTTTTGGACAGAAAGTTTCTAATTTTTACAATGTTACGTAAATGGAAAAAAGCTGTCCTTGAAACAGTCTTGATATGTTCAAAAAGAGAGATCAGGGTCCAGAGTAACGCCGAGGTCCTTCACAGTTTTATTTGAGACGACTGTACAACCATCAAGATTAATTGTCAGATTCAACAGAAGATCTCTTTGTTTCTTGGGACCTAGGACTAGCATCTCTGTTTTATCAGAGTTTAAAAGTAGAAAATTTTCTGCCATCCACTTCCTTATGTCTGAAACACAGGCTTCAAGGGAGGGCAATTTTGGGGCTTCACCATGTTTCATCGAAATGTACAGCTGTGTGTCATCCGCATAGCAGTGAAAGTTAACATTATGTTTCCGAATGACATCACCAAGTGGTAAAATATATAGTGAAAACAATAGTGGTCCCAAAACAGAGCCTTGAGGAACACCGAAATTTACAGTTGATTTGTCAGAGGACAAACCATCCACAGAGACAAACTGATATCTTTCCGACAGATAAGATCTAAACCAGGCCAAAACTTGTCCATGTAGACCAATTTGGGTTTCCAATCTCTCCAAAAGAATGTGGTGATCGATGGTATCAAAAGCAGCACTAAGGTCTAGGAGCATGAGTACAGTTGCAGAGCCTCGGTCTGACGCCATTAAAAGGTCATTTACCACCTTCACAAGTGCAGTCTCAGTGCTATGATGGGGTCTAAAACCAGACTGAAGCGTTTCAGATACATTGTTTGTCTTCAGGAAGGCAGTGAGTTGCTGCGCAACAGCTTTTTCTAAAATTTTTGAGAGGAATGGAAGATTCGATATAGGCCGATAGTTTTTATATTTTCTGGGTCAAGGTTTGGCTTTTTAAGAGAGGCTTTATTACTGCCACTTTTAGTGAGTTTGGTACACATCCGGTAGATAGAGAGCTGTTTATTATGTTCAACATAGGAGGGCCAAGCACAGGAAGCAGCTCTTTCAGTAGTTTAGTTGGAATAGGGTCCAGTATGCAGCTTGAAGGTTTAGAGGCCATGATTATTTTCATCAATGTGTCAAGAGATATGGTACTAAAAAACTTGAGTGTCTCTCTTGATTTTATGTCCTGGCAAAGTTGTGTGGACTCAGGACAACTGAGCTTTGGAGGAATACGCAGATTTAAAGAGGAGTCCGTAATTTGCTTTCTAATGATCATGATCTTTTCCTCAAAGAAGTTCATGAATGAATCACTGCTAAAGTGAAAGCCAAAGACCACCTTTCTGCCCCCAGCTGTGCCCTGGACACCATATGTGAATTGACTGCCCCCCATCTATCTTTATAGTTCGTTATGTTAGGTGACCTAAACTGGGATATGCTTAACACCTCGGCCATCCTACAATCTAAGCTAGATGCCCTCAATCTCACACAGATTATCAATGAACCTACCAAGTACTACCCCAAATCTGTAAACACAGGCACCCTTATAGATATCATCCTGACCAACCTGCCCTCTAAATACACCTCTGCTGTCTTCAACCAGGATCTCAGCGATCACTGCCTCATTGCCTGCGTCCATAACGATGACCCCTCATCACTGTCAAACGCTCCCTAAAACACTTCAGCGAGCAGGCCTTTCTAATCGACCTGGCCCGGGTATCCTGGAAGGATATTGACCTCATTCCGTCAGTAGAGGATGCCTGGTTATTCTTTAAAAATGTTTTCCTCATCATCTTAAATAAGCATGCCCCATTCAAACAATGTAGAACTAATATTACAACAAATAATATGGCTGAACTGAAATGTGCTGGTTGATAAAATACCTGTATTTATGGAAGAGGTTATTTTGTTTTTAATTGATATTGTAAATTGGAATGGTAGAGTAATGTCTTTGATGGAGTTATCAGAATTGTATGGGAAGGTCTGCTCAATCCAAGAAACCAATTGATTACAGCATTACCCCAAACATGGAGGAGGCAGGTGGCAGCGGGAGGAGGTAGGGAACTGGTCTGTCTGCCCAATATAAAGGATCAAAACTGGCAGAGGAATAAAAATAGCATAAATAGGAAAGTATACCAGTTTCATTTGAGGACCAGGATGTTGACAACTGTGCCATACAGATTGTAAAATTGTTGGGAAGAGGTTTTTGATGTACCGATTCCATGGTATGAGTTGATATATAAAACAACGCAAGATTCTTGCCACCAACAAAATGTTGAATATTTGGAGCATAAAATCATTGTAGCTCTGCAGATTTTGTTGTGAGGATACAGAATCAATAGACCATTTATTTTGGTATTGCCCTCATGTAGCCTGTTTCTGGTCTCAGGAATGGCTGAAAATGCATAGCATTGATCTAAAATTGACATTAGAAATGGTACTGCTAGGAGATCTGAAGAGACCGGGTCAGTCAATTACTAATACTCTTAGTAAAAGTATTTATTTTCATCTCGCAATCTGTGGATTCTATTCGATTAGATAGATTGAAATTGTATGTTAAACATCACAGCATAGTTGAAAGATATGTGTTGCGTTGAAACCCGAAGTGGGTGGCCAGCAGAGATAGACGGGATGGGCTGAGGGAAGCTGAGGGTTGGGATGTGGAATTGGAGACAAGTGGGAGTGGAGTTGCTGTGTGAGAGAGAGAATGATGGTCAAAGATAATAAATAAAATAAAAGTTAAAAAAATTAAAAAAGTACATTTGAATGACACTAAGTGGCAGTGTTTTTCCAACTAATGCCGGTTTTCCTGAGGCTGATGCCGTGCAGGTGTTTGTACACATGCATATACACACACTCTCATTCAAATAAACACATACAAGAACACACACATACATGTAATAGTGCCAGACATGCACACAAACATGTTGTGATTCTAGATGTCTTTGATGTCCTTTTTAAATTGATGATTTTGTTTTATTTATTTTGCATTGTTGTTTTCTTCTGTCTTTTCCTTTTTTCTCTTTAGTTCTCGTGGCATTAGCATCGAATAGCCCCCGTGATATGCAACTTTTCAGGGAAGTTAGGAACCAATATACACTGGCAGTTAGGAAAGCAAAGGCTAGCTTTTTCAAACAGAAATTTGCATCCTCTAGCACAAACTCCGAAAAGTTCTGGGACACTGTAAAGTCCATGGAGAATAAGAGCACCTTCTCCCAGCTGCCCACTGCACTGAGGCTAGGAAACACTGTCACCACCGATAAATCCACGATAATTGAGAATTTCAATAAGCATTTTTCTACAGATGGCCATGCTTTCCACCTGGCTACCCCTACCCCGGTCACCAGCCCTGCACCCCCCACAGCAACAGCAACAAATTTCTCCTTCACCCAAATCCAGATAGGTGATGTTCTGAAAGAGCTGAAAAATCTGGACCCCTACAAATCAGCTGGGCTAGACAGTCTGGATCCTCTCTTTCTAAAATTATCTGCCGCAATTGTTGCAACCCCTATTACTAGCCTGTTCAACCTCTCTTTCGTATCGTCTGAGATCCCCAAAGACTGGAAAGCTGCCGCGGTCATCCTCCTCTTCAAAGGGGGAGACACTCTAGACCCAAACTGTTACAGACCTATATCTATCCTACTCTGCCTTTCCAAGGTCTTCGAAAGCCAAGTTAACAAACAGATCACCGATCATTTCGAATCCTACCGTACCTTCTCAGCTATGCAATCTGGTTTCCGAGCTGGTCATGGGTGCACCTCAGTCACGTTCAAGGTCCTAAACGATATCATAACCGCCATCGATAAAAGACAATACTGTGCAGCCGTATTCATCGACCTGGCCAAGGCTTTCGGCTCTGTCAATCACCACATTCTTATCGGCAGACTCAACAGCCTTGGTTTCTCAAATGACTGCCTCGCCTGGTTCACCAACTACTTCTCAGACAGAATTCAGTGTGTCAAATTGGAGGGCCTGTAGTCCGGACCTTTGGCAGTCTCTATGGGGGTGCCACAGGGTTCAATTCTCGGGCCGACCCTATTCTCTGTATACATCAATGACGTCGCTCTTGCTGGTGGGGATTCTCTGATCCACCTCTACGCAGACGACACCATTCTGTATACTTCTGGCCCTTCTTTGGACACTGTGTTAACTAACCTCTAGACGAGCTTCAATGCCATACAACACTTCTTCCATGGCCTCCAACTGCTCTTAAATGCAAGTAAAACTAAATGCATGCTCTTCAACCGATCACTGACCGCACCTGCCCGCCCGTCCAGCATCACTACTCTGGACGGTTCTGACTCAGAATATGTGGACAATTACAAATACCTAGGTGTCTGGTTAGACTGTAAACTCTCCTTCCTGACTCACATTAAGCATCTCCAATCCAAAATTAAGTCTAGAATCGGCTTCCTATTTCGCAACAAAGCGTATTTCACTCATGCTGCCAAACATACCCTCGTAAAACTGACTATCCTACCGATCCTTGACTTCGGCGATGTCATTTATAAAATAGCCTTCAACACTCTACTCAGCAAACTGGATGCAGTCGATCACAGTGCCATCCGTTTTGTCACCAAAGCACCATATACTACCCACCTATATGAGACCTATATGCTCTCGTTGGCTGGCCCTCGCTTCATATTTGTCGCCAAACCCACTGGCTCCAGGTCATCTATAAGTCTTTGCTAGGTGAAGCCCTGGCTTATCTCAGCTCACTGGTCACCATAGCAGCACCCACCCGTAGCACGCGCTCCAGCAGCTATATTTCACTGGTCACCCCCAAAGCCTTTTCCTCCTTTGGCCGCCTTTCCTTCCAGTTCTCTGCTGCCAATGACTGAAACAAATTGCAAAAATCACTGAAGCTGGAGACTCATATCTCCCTCACAAACTTTAAGCATCAGCTGTCAGAGCAACTCACAGATCACTGCACCTGTACACAGCCAATCTGTACATAGCACACCCAACTACCTCATCCCCATATTGTTTTTTTGCTCCTTTGCACCCCAGTATCTCTACTTGCACATTAATCTTCTGCACATCTATCACTCCAGTGTTAAATTGCTAAATTGTAATTACTTTGCCACTACGGCCTATTTATTGCCTTACCTCCCTAATATTACCTCATTTGCACACACTGTATATAGATTTTTTCTATTGTGTTATTGACTGTACGTTTGTTTATTCCATGTGTAACTCTGTGTTGTTGTTTGTATCACACTGCTTTGCTTTATCTTGGCCAGGTCGCAGTTGTAAATGAGAACGTGTTCTCAACTGGCCTACCTGGTTAAATAAAGGTCAAATAAATAAATTAAAAAAAAAAATCCATGGCTCGGATCTGCATTACAATTTACGCTACGGAAATGCGAATGCAATGTGTAGGCTAGTACTCCCATGTTGAAGCCTTTTTGTGAAAAACTGGGTATATATATTTTTTTTTTTTTATTAGGCCTATTATAGGGTTACTGTAGGCCTATGACGTTTAATAAACAGTCTTCAATGGATAGGACGCACAGCCATGCCCTCCTAATGAATTGGAGTTCATGACAACGGAACATCAAACACCGTAAGTACACAACCACATTAAAAGCTTGGGAGCAGGTTTTCATTGGCCAGTGAGTGGTCAAGCCCTCGTTACACCTACAACAAATTAATGAGAAGCGTGCCTCTACACTACCGCCAGCTGTTGTGCCCATAATTCCCTCTGTCAAAACAACATAAATATTTCTGACACACCCACAGCACTACGCCAGTGTGCTAAGTTTTACATTTGGTTTGTTAAAATAGATCCCTGATCCCTGAGTTGTTAGAATTGACTGCAGGCGTTTTCACTAGCTATGTTCAAAAGGTGGTGGAACCCAAAATATGCATTATCATGACCTCTGCCTTCTGTCTTTGTTAGACACCTTTTGGATCAACCCCCAGTATAAGATTACCCTGCTGGAGGAGGACGACGACCCTGAGGATGAAGAGGAGGCCTGCAGCTTCTTGGTGGCTCTCATGCAGAAGGATAGGCGCCGCTACCGACGCCAGGGGCAGGACATGCACACCATCGGCTTTGCCATCTACGAGGTGAGGGGTCAAAGGTGACAAGGTGACATGCCAGTAGCAGAGGAGGATATTAAGCCGTAATAAAAGTCGATGAAGGGTAGAATAAACTAAAGATACATTTTGCGAGGTAGAGGTAGATTCTGTGTTTAATGTCTGTTTATTTGATGTGATACCCAGTGACCAAAGAATCAACAGTAGACCAAAACAAAATGTCCCTAAAATTGACCTTGTCCTTTCTATCATTACAGATTCCAGAAGAGGTATGTAACAGTTTCACGCCCCACATAAACACTCACACACACACACACACAAACTAGCCCTATCTACCCCCCGTCCCTCTTCTCTCAGTTTAAGGGTTGTCAAAGTGTTCACTTGAAGAAAGACTTCTTCTTGAAGCACTCGTCCTGTGCACGTTCTGAGACCTTTATCAACCTGAGGGAGGTAAGCGCACGGCTGCGCCTGCCACCCGGGGAGTACTTAGTGGTACCCTCCACCTTCGAACCTGGGAAAGAGGCCGACTTTGTCCTCAGAGTCTTCACTGAGAAGCAGTCAGAGACACAGTGAGTACAGTATAGAAGTACTTCAGGGATGTGCAACTTAAATGGAGAAATACAGTTCTGTTAGCAGCAAAATTGTCAATCCTAAATAATTTCTCATCTGGTTTTCTCAATACACCTCAATCAGTTGTTGATAAATATGTATAGATGTTGGATCTTAAATTGACCTGTTTCGTTGCAGGAGAAAATAATCCTGCAGTAGGAGGATTTGAATGTTTGAAGAAATATTTAGAATCACAGCCAAGGGGCAGCTGGAAGCAGCGTTTGTATACAATGCAGTATCGTACCTACATTTTAGGCCTACTGCAGATCCACTGGGCACCAGTTCAACTGGTTTTAAGATGTCCTTTTTCTCTATAATATATAAAATCATAAGCTTTCATGGGCCATTGCGTAGCTGAGGTAGCCTACGCAATGGCTCATGAAAACCTATGATTTTTTATGACCATGGGGGGAGTAATATCATTTCATATTTAGTTTGTATTCACCTGTGGGCTGCCACTCGGGGAAAAAAATCGACATATATACAAAGTATTGATCATTATGATCATATTAGTTTTAAAAAATTATACATTTAGTATGTAAATGAAAATAAATAAAAATAAGTGAGCCTTGATCCCCAACCCCACATTTCCAACAAGACTCCATCCAAACACCCACCCACAATATCTATCTTGTGTTATTAAGCTATATAAAAGGACAGTTGTTGATGAGTATGGCTGCATTTCAGATACATTTTTGTACATTTGAATGTTGGAGTAATAGGACCTAGGCCTAGCGTTTGACTGCCCCCGCATGGAGAGAAAATATAACTTTTCAGGGAATCACGTTTGAATTTCCTGATGCAGTAGGAAAATTCTCAGCGACAAAAGAGTGATCCAGTTAAGATTTGACATCTGTATACCACTGTAGCTTCTAGACATTGGCACAATTTGGTAAAGAATTGGAATAAGAGTCTGGCTATTGTATTGTTTGGCTATTAATTAATGTAAAAAGCAGCTTTGGTATATTCTAAACATTGCATGTAAACATTTATGGAAATTATTTAAAATAGTTGCCATGTCATTTCAGAGAACTGGATGATGACGTGGTGGCAAACTTTGAAGATGAGGTAAAGAGACGAGCTTAGATGTTCAGGTGTCAACTCCCTTGCAATAAGTGCTTACACTAACCCTAACCCCTAACCCCTAACCCTAACCCTTAGATGTTCAGGTGTCAACTCCCTTGCAATAAGTGCTTACACTAACCCTAACCCTAACCCTAACCCCTAACCCTAACCCTTAGATGTTCAAATGTGTCAACTCCCTTGCAATAAGTGCTTACACTAACCCTAACCCTAACACTAACCCCAACCCCAACCCTAACCCTAACCCAATAAGTGCTTACAGCAACAACTTGACTCAGGGGTGCGAATACTTATGCAATGGAGACATTCCATTTTTCTTTAAGTTTGAAAGTGTGGAGTAGGTTGTGTGTGTGTGTATATATACGTGTGTGTGTGTGTGTGTGTGTGTGTGTGTGTGTATGTATATATATTTTTTTGTTACTGCAACATGTCAGAACTTTGCAAGGGATTAAATACTTTCACAAGACACTGTTATTTCGCTTGTTGACCATGTGTCAACATGGATGGACAACTGAGTCTTTATCTTCACAGGACATTTCAGAGAGTGACATTGAGGACTCATTCAGGTCCATGTTTGCTCAGTTATCTGGGGAGGTGAGTTTCAAGTTTGGTTTTGGTGGCATGGCTACGAAACGCATTTGAGTGCAAAGCTAATGTGTTTTATGTTTAGGAACATGGAGGCATTTGAGTGCAATGCTAATGTGTTTTATGTTTAGGAACATGGAGACATTTGAGTGCAATGCTAATGTGTTTTATGTTTAGGACATGGAGACATTTTGAGTGCAAAGCCATTATCTGTTTTATGTTTAGGACATGGAGATCTCTGTGCGTGAGCTCAGGACCATTCTCAATAGAGTGGTGACCAAACGTAAGTACTGTTCATTCAATGCTCTTCAGGTCCAGGGGGGTTTAGTGACTCATTATCCGTTCAATGCAACTTCTGAAATGTGGTCTGTTATCCTATATTCAGGTAAAAGGGGCAGACACCATTGAGGTTTTTAAATCACTTTTTTTTTTTTTAAACCTTTTTTAGCCGGGCCTTTAATAAGGGATTATTTTACACATCTTCTGTGATCTTATGTTCTTTTATTTATCCTCTTTACTGCTTTAACTTAATTTATTGTTTTAATGTAAAGTGTGTTGCGATTTTGAATTTGATTGGATTCCCAGACAGGGACCTGACGACTGATGGGTTCAGCATGGAGTCCTGTAGAGGCATGGTCAGCCTGTTAGACGTATCCTTACTCAGCTAGTCACTTTAACTTTTTTTAATCTTTAATATAATATAGAATGTATCTAATCTTTTAAACTTTTTTAGTCACTTCATTTCAATACATACTCAACTTTATTTGGGCAAAGGATATATTACAGCAGTATTAATGAAAAATACATTACATACATAACCAATTGTATGATCACAAAAGTATCATTACTTTGATATGTGACACAAACAGACAAATGTTGCACTCAATTTCCAATTGCTATCATGACACCTTGACTCACCTGGCACTCAGAAAGATGGCAGCGCTCGCCTTGGTATAGTTGAGTTTCAGATTCTGTGGAATAAGATCAGAAAGTGGCTGGTGAGTTGAAATATGCTGATAATTATATGACAATATTTCACTTCTGTAATAGTAAAATTGACAATGGCAAGCAAGAATGCAAGGCAGACACCCATAGCTCTAATCTCTTATTTTCCCAGGGAATCTTCCGCCAGTTTGATCTGGACAAGTCTGGATGTATGAGCTCCTATGAGATGCGTCTGGCCTTGGAGTCTGCTGGTGATTACTCCATCTTCGCACTACTGGATTGGTGTCATTCAGTAGACACGAAACAGGCAAAAAAATAAAATAAAATAGAGTAAAACAGAGATGTACTAGCTACCTGAACTTAAAAATAATGTGTAGGTTTTTCAGTGTACCTACTGAACACAATCCAGGGGCTTCAAAGTAAACAGCTAATGACTATAACATTTCTACTATAACTCTACATTACTTATGCACTACAACACATTATGAATTGCAGACTTGATGTTGTCAATGACATTATAGGTAATTCAGTACTGTTGATATATCACAGGAGGTTGGTGGCACCTTAATTGGGAAGGACAGGCTCGTGGTCATGACTGGAGCTGAATAAGATGATGCCATCCCATTCGCTCTGTTCCAGCCATTATTATGAGCCGTCCTCCCCTCAACAGCCTCCACTGGTTGATATCAATGGATAACACTGCTTTCATCTTTACAGTCAGACTACAGTAGCCTGGTCCCAGATATCTTTGTGCTATCATGTCAACTCCTTGTCACTTATTGCCATTACATTACTATGAGTTTACATGATAACACAACCAGATCTGGGACCAGGCTTAGACAACAGTATGTGATGTCGGAAAAACACTCTTTGGTTTTCATGTGTTACATGCTTTGTGATCTTCACAGGATTTAAACTGAACAACAGGCTGAACCAGGTGCTTGTGGCCAGATACGCTGAAAACGAGGTCATCGACTTTGATAACTTTGTCTGCTGTCTGGTCAAGCTAGGAGCCATGTTCAGTATGTATTTTTTTGTCTTTGACTACACAACCTGGTCCAGAAACAACATTTAGTCCTGAAAGTATTGGATATATGTAAGCTCCCCTATGGGGCTCCGCTCCACTCATAGAACTGG
Organism: Brachymystax lenok tsinlingensis; assembly: GCA_030435695.1. Taxonomy (NCBI): domain Eukaryota; kingdom Metazoa; phylum Chordata; class Actinopteri; order Salmoniformes; family Salmonidae; genus Brachymystax; species Brachymystax lenok. The sequence goes on along the minus strand of CM059812.1, from coordinate 288,509 downwards.
GGTTACACTCTGGTAACTATCGATATATGTAAGCTCCCCTATGGGGCTCCGCTCCACTCATAGAACTGGAGTTACACTCTGGTAACTATCGCTATATGTAAGCTCCCCTATGGGGCTCCGCTCCACTCATAGAACTGGAGTTACACTCTGGTAACTATCGCTATATGTAAGCTCCCCTATGGGGCTCCGCTCCACTCATAGAACTGGAGTTACACTCTGGTAACTATCGCTATATGTAAGCTCCCCTATGGGGCTCCGCTCCACTCATAGAACTGGAGTTACACTCTGGTAACTATCGATATATGTAAGCTCCCCTATGGGGCTCCGCTCCACTCATAGAACTGGAGTTACACTCTGGTAACTATCGATATATGTAAGCTCCCCTATGGGGCTCCGCTCCACTCATAGAACTGGAGTTACACTCTGGTAACTATCAATATATGTAAGCTCCCCTATGGGGCTCCTCTCCACTCATAGAACTGGAGTTACACTCTGGTAACTATCAATATATGTAAGCTCCCCTATGGGGCTCCTCTCCACTCATAGAACTGGAGTTACACTCTGGTAACTATCAATATATGTAAGCTCCCCTATGCCTGATTGGAATGGTTAGTTGAGCCATTATCACCATTTTGCATACATATCTGATTATTTTAAATCTGCAAAGGGGGGTGAGGGCTAGGCCAGGGATTGTTTCTGGACTGTGATTTTGTGAATGAATTCACATGATCATTTCATAACTAGGACCAGGAGAAATTCTTGACTTCTGTCTGTACTGGTAGTTCTGTCCTCCAGCACCAAGACATTGATGAGGTGCCCTCTGAAGCTTACAGTCATTCATCACGTCTTCATACCTTAATCATTTCCATTAATATTCTACTTATCACACATTAAAGGAATACTTCTGGATTTTGACAATGAGCATGCTAGCAAATACCCATAGACTTAGTCTTTGTGATAACGCTAGTTAGTATTGGCTCGCGAAACTACCTCTACCTTCCTTCATACTGGACACAAAGACATAAAAATGGTATCCACAAGTTCATCCAACTCTGGGGAAGTAGATAAATGGCCTCATTGCCAAAATCCCGAAGTATCCCTTTAAGCTTCTATGCATGTGAATTGGCCATGCACTCTTCTTTAACTGGGTCATTTATATTACTTCTGCTACCCAACATAACAAAAAATGGTTCAACAATGTTTTTTCTTTTGAAAACAGCAAGCAGGGAAATACTTTCACAGAGATGTTTCGGGGGGGGGGCAACAGTAGAAATATATATATTTCCCCTTATTTTCACAGAGGCCTTCCAGGAGTTGGATAGAGAAGGCACCGGAACTGCTAAAATGAATATCACAGAGGTGAGACCATTTACATTTCAACGATATGTGTCTTTTAATCACTGGCCCACTATGGAAAACGTAACCTTATCCACTCTGTCTTTCTCTCACAGTGGCTGTATATGACCATGTGTGGTTGAAGTGTATGGTGATCTTGTATGCTGTAGAAGAGGACACATACACACCCATAGTAGAGGACACCCATAGCCTCAAAGTGCCTCCAAAGCATCTCAATGCACCCAACTAAGGCCTGCATCATCTCAAACAACCCCAAAGAAACTACTACTCCCTGCTTTTTAATCACCACTACAAATACCTCGCTGCGTCTGCTCAATAACTTGGGAATTGCATTTAAGCTGGTCAATTACACGTGATGAAAATGAAATTCTCTACTAAGGGAGTCGTTGCATATAAATCACTGCACGCATTATACAATTTTAAAGCATTCATACCAATGTGTAAAGAATGCCTGTATTTTTTAAGTTCCATTCCAAACCTCTTAGGTTTTCCTCTCTTTTGTTGAACCATCAAATTCAGATGCTAGTCTGTGATAAGAGATGATGACATCGTACTCTGTGACATTGTATTTTCTGCGACCTTTCGCAGGATCTTGGATTATAGAAAGTATGTAGAGCTATAGGCTGCTAATGAACTGCAAATTGTACTGATGCCTTAGTCTTTAGGATACCTCAGTACAGTAAACTACATCAGTTAGACAGAAATATAACTAATCTATACAACTCTTTAAAACACTAAATGTAGGAAAGGGACTCCTCAAAATGTACTTTGAGGCGTAAGGTGCTCTGAAGCAGGATATTTTTCTGTGATTTGGTGTAGGTTTACAATGCTGAACTGCACATTTTAATTATGTGAAGAATGTCACTGAATAAAAACTGACTGATCATGTAACTTTTGAGTTATTCATTTTTTAAAGACAATTACAATACCTAATGCAAACAAGGTGTGTATCAATGTAACCTTTATATTATTTATCATTGATATGAAAGGTCCTTTTGCATCCAAAACTGTACCGCAAGCGATGCATGTTAATGTTCAGACCAAGTGTCTGGGATCTTTAAAAATAACTCTCCCCTACAGAAGACACCTTCGTCCAATGACTTAAGTCATGATCAAGGGCTACTCCGCCACTTGGTTTGCTGAGAGGTAGGATGGGACTAGAGAAATGTAAGCACTTAGTCAATGAACAGTCCATGAGGCAGGTAGCCTAGTGGTTGGAGCGTTGGACTTGTAACCGGAGGGTTGCAAGTTCGAATCCCCGACCTGACAAGGTAGAAATCTGTCATTCTGCCCCTGAACAAGGCAGAGGGTTGGGTTAAATGCGGAAGACACATTTCAGTTGTACAACTGACTAATGGTGACTGACGTTGATTTAAACGTTTGAAAGCTACAACCTTAATTTTGGGTTTGATACAGGACTGTTACTAAGCATGAGGCATTTAATGACTCTTCCAGAATAAATGGGGAAATGAAATTACCATTGAACATGGATGTAGCAGATCTCTCAAGATGAAACAGAAACATTACATTTGGAAACATTTATTGTTCAAGCCCTCAGTTACAAATGACCATAATGTGTGAATAGTGACATCAACAAGAACTGTACTCTGCTGGGACAGGTCTATTGGTCGGAGTCAATGCGGTTCTACTCTTTGGTCTTTGCGTCCTTGCTCTCGATCAGTCCAAGAAGAAAGGCATCTGCTTCTAGCAGTGTTGTGTCGGTGTTCGCACCCAGAAAGCGAGATGTGAGCTCAAGGTCCTCAAGACGCAGACGTACCCGGCTCCCCCTCTGGTACTTCTCTCCATCCACTGTCGGTCGTTTACATACACAATGGAACTTGGCACCAAAGTCAATGTATAAATCGTCTTTGATGATATGAAAGATCTTCCCGAGTACCATTTTGTCCTTTGCTGGTCCCATCTGCATGAGAGGAGAATTTCGTAGCAAAGACGCAAATGATTTTTCCTTCCTTGTAGACCCCAGTGTGCCAGTAGTTCCCGTCTGATGTTGCCTCTGCTGAAGGTCTGTGTGTTGTTCATATGCTGCAGCGAAGCCACTTTTCACCTTGTCGGCTGCTGCTTTTTGCGTTTGCTCCAAGGTCTCCCCGCTATCTGTGCTGTATAACGAGTTGAAAACATCAGTAGTTGCTTTTGGAAACAGCCATGTGCCAGTCCTCAGCCCGGACGCGACCTTGCACAACGCTGCCATGTTGCTGTGTCTGCCGCAAAGGACTGTGGGCCTTTTATTGTGTCGCATTTAAAGCAAAAAGGAAGGAATACCACAATAGTTCAATTCCTAGTGTATAAAAATAACTACCTCATTACATTTGTGGTGGTGAAATTAGTAGCAAAAACAAAACCCTTAAAAAACGCTACATCGTCACGTTACATAACAAGCTGTTTTTATTTTAACTGTCCGGTTTCCGGTAAACCATGTCGACGTGACCATCCGGTAGTAGGTCGACGCTCCAGTTCGGTCGTCTCTGGCTCCGGTTCGGTCGTCTCTGGCTACATCATGGACTTGTTTGTTTCTACTCCACTGCTTCACTTCTGCCATGCTTCTTTTCCTCCTGGAGCTTCTGTCCGTGATCTAGTTGAGAGGTTTACCAAAGAAAAGGTCAGTATCAAAATGGTCGTTATCAATTCAACTGAACTATTACTTCGGTTAGGTAGCTAGCCTAGTTATCTCTGGCAGGGTAGCCGGGTCGACACATCCAACAAGCTAGCTACTGGTAGTTAGCTACGTAACTAACGCGGTGGTAGCGGACGCTAGCTACTGGTAGTTAGCTACGTAACTAACGCGGTGGTAGCGGACGCTAGCTACTGGTAGTTAGCTACGTAACTAACGCGGTGGTAGCGGACGCTAGCTACTGGTAGTTAGCTACGTAACTAACGCGGTGGTAGCGGACGCTAGCTACTGGTAGTTAGCTACGTAACTAACGCGGTGGTAGCGGACGCTAGCTACTGGTAGTTAGCTACGTAACTAACGCGGTGGTAGCGGACGCTAGCTACTGGTAGTTAGCTACGTAACTAACGCGGTGGTAGCGGACGCTAGCTACTGGTAGTTAGCTACGTAACTAACGCGGTGGTAGCGGACGCTAGCTACTGGTAGTTAACTACGTAACTAACGCGGTGGTAGCGGACGCTAGCTATCTAGCTTAACAACTTTGCCAACCAGCATCTGAACATACATGGTATTTTCTGCTCTGCTTTTCTGCGCTGTATTTTTATAACTAGCTAGCCACTACTGGCAGTACTAATACTAGTAGGGATGTTCATATTTCCTTTTCTAGACGATTCGATACGCATTTAACGTTAGATGGGCACCCATGCGATACTAGAACGAAACATTTAGCACATGGTTCCCAAACTTTTTTTGGTGGGTTTATAAAAAAACTCAGTCCGGCTTTAAACGTACTCTTGAAAGTTGTAATAATAGAATACGCAAGGTGTAATTCGAAATTGAGTAGTGCACCATCAGGTCCTCTTGTCATGTTTGTCATTGTGTACTTTTAGATAGCTATTTATAACTTGTCAGAAATGTCCAGATCATGTCAGCTGTTTTTTTTGTTGCCCATAGATATTGTTGTAATTTGTCACTCAAATATCACATGAGGGGGGGATGCAAGTGCTGGCTCAGTTGGTTATTTTTGTTAATCTCTTGTGTACAGATGAAACTGCAAGAATCTGTCAAAGCCCAAGTAGAACAACATACGCTTGGTCCAAGACTTGCTTGAATCAGATAAATGATTGATTTACTATTTTTCTTGATTTTTACAAAACATTTTGATGTTGAACACCCTTATTTCTGTCCTTTGGAGCTTTATGGTTTTGGAGTAAAGTTCAGGAACATGATTAGATAATTTTATCAAAAGACTAATAGCTCAGTGTCCTTAACGCTAGGGACTTCTCCACGATTTGACATAAGTTGTGGAATTTAACAAGGCTGCTCTATTTCACCATCACTCTTTCTTATGGCTGCAGAAATGCTGTCAATTCTTATCAAGAATTCTGATATAGAACAGATGGGTATTTTTGAAAAAACAGATTATGTTTTTGAGAAATATTGACCAGGTTCCAAAAGCTCTCCAAATAATAAAACAATTTCCCAAAGCTTCCGCTTTACACCTTCATTTAAGGAAGTGTGAATTAATGACACTACATGACTGTTACCTTGTGGTCGCTCATGATATTCCAATTATATCCACTGACAAATATCTAGGTATACATATTACCAAAGATGTCAAGATAAGTGAGACTTTCAGTTTAAGTGAAACTATTGCTGATGGTGAACCAGAACAATCCAAATAAAATCTAATGGTATCTCTGATCATCACGTGTGTAGCCAGATGAGTTGTCTCCTGCGGTAGTTTAGGCTACATTTATTCCGGTAACAGCACGTTTGATAAAAAATAACCTTGCAATTGATATAGTCCTCTTAATAAAGCCTATTATTGCACAATCCATTTTACAAACATTTGAATGCTAAAGGTGACTCATAGTTGTGCCAGATCAGGAATAAGCCTACAGCTTTATACAGTGTGCGGTTTGATTAGGCTAGTGATATTGCCTGGGCTTGTAGCTCAATGACTGTCAACACAATTAAATGCTTAGTTTTACACTGAAGGAGAGAACGCAGCTGTTACAAAATATTAGGTATTTTCAGTTGGTAGAAAGTAATTTGAGCAAAGAAAATTGGAACCGGTCATTCGTAACGTTGGAATCGGTTTCCTGGCCTATGCTACATTTGGATTGGTTTGGAGTCCTGAAGACCAACGCACTCGTGTTGTTCAATCATTACGTCCCTACTAGCTAGCTACTTGCCTAACGTTTCTTCTATCGTTTTCAGGGAATCCCGTCATCGGATCTCTATGTCAAGAATAATGGTCGACTATCAGAGCTTGATGAGAAACTGCAGGCTGGGGCGGTGTATCGACTGGAGCCTCGTCTCTGTGGAGGGAAAGGAGGTAACTAGCTCCTTATTAGTCTGCTTGGCCCTTAGACTTACAGTAACAGGTTCATTACTACAACTTTTATAATTTACTGTTAAGCCTAAAGTTAGTGGATAGGTGTGAAATTTTGCTAACATTATTCTGAATGAGTAAATTAATAACTGTTCTGTTATTTGTAACTGGCAGGCTTTGGGTCTATGCTTAGGGCTCTTGGGGCACAAATTGAGAAGACCACAAACCGCGAAGCCTGCAGAGACTTAAGCGGAAGGAGACTAAGAGATGTCAACCATGAGAAAGAGTAAGATGGTCACCCACAGACTCAATTTTATCTGGTATTTGAAGTATTATTCTAAATAGGTGTTTTTGATGAAGGTCGCCTGGTGGATTTGGTCGTCAGTTTGCACTTTTGGTACAATGGAATGGATAAATTGCATGAATAAATAGGTAATGAAAATGTAGTCATATTGTGTGTGTGTGTGTGTGTCTTCAGGATGGCAGAGTGGCTTAAGAAGCAGGCAGACCGCGAGGCAGAGAAAGAGCAAAGGCGTCTGGAGAGACTGCAGAGGAAGCTGGCCGAGCCCAAGCATCACTTTACAGACCCAGACTACGAGCAGCAGTGCCACGACCTCTCAGAACGCCTGGAGGACTCTGTTTTAAAAGGCACAAATTTCAAATTGCTATTTAGAATGAAATGGTAGAATAGTATGTTTATTGTCCATTTGTTTTTTCACCCAACCCTTGTGAGACACACGGAAGCTGCACAGGGCCAAACAGTGCAGAGCCCCTAGTGTAATTTTTATGGAGATATATTTATATATACACTACCAGTCAAAAGTTTTAGAACACCTCCTCATTCAAGGGTTTTTCTTTATTTTTACTATTTTCTACATTGTATAATAATAGTTAAGACATCAAAACTATGAAATAACACGGAATCATGTAGTAACCCAAAAAGTGTTAAACAAATCAAAATATATTTGAGGTTCTTCAAAGTAGCCACTCTTTGCCTTGACAGCTTTGCACACTCTTGGCATTCTCTCAACCAACTTCATGAGGTAGTCACCTGGAATGCATTTCAATTAAGGTGTGCCTTGTTAAAAGTTCATTTGAGGAATTTCTTTACTTAATGCATTTGAGACCATCAGTTGTGTTGACAAGGTAGAGGGGGGCTTTACAGAAGATGGACCGCTGCGCCACTCGGGAGCCAAAATATGGACTTGGTCTTTTACCAAATAGGGCTAAGGCACTGCATCTCAGTGCTAGAGGTGTCACTGTAGACACTGGTTTGAATCTAGTGCTGCACACAATTGGCCCAGTGTCATCCGGGTTTGGCCGGTCTAGGCCGTCATTGTAAATAAGAATCGGTTCTTAACTGACTTGCCTAGTTAAAATAAAAATATCAAGAACAGCTCAGATAAGCAAAGAGAAACGACAGTCCATTACTTTCAAAACATTAAGGTCAGTCATTGCGTAACATTTCAAGGACTTTTAAAGTTTCTTAAAGTGCAGTCGCAAAAACCATCAAGCGCTATGATGAAACTGGCTTTCATGAGGACCACTACAGGAATGGAAGACCCAGAGTTACCTCTGCTGCAGAGGATAAGTTCAATGGAATTACCAGCCTCAGATTGCAGCCCACAGAATTCAACAGACACATCTCAACATCAACTGTTCAGAAGAGACTGTGTGAATCAGGCCTTCGTGGTTGAATTGCGGCAATGAAACCACTACTAAAGGACACCAATAATAACAAGACTTGCTTGTGCCAAGAAACACACGCTATGGACATTAGACCCGTGGAAATTTGTTCTTTGGTCTGGAGTCCAATTTTGAGATTTTTGGTTCCAACGGCCGTGTCTTTGAGACGTGGTGTGGGTGAACGGATGATCTCTGCAAGTGTATTTCCTACTGTAAAGCATGGAGGGGGAGGTGTTATGTTTTGGGGGTGCTTTGCTGGTGACACTGTCTGTGATTTATTTAGAATTCAAGGCACGCTTAACCAGCATGGCTACCAAAGCATTCTTCAGTGATACGCCATCCCATCTGGTTTGGGATTAGTGGGACTCATTTGTTTTTCAACAGGACAGTGACCCAACACACCTCCAGGCTGTGTAAGGGATATTTTACCAAGAATAAGAGTGATGGTGTTGCATCAGATGACCTGGCCTCCACAATCACCCAACCTCAACCCAATTGAGATGTTTGTCGATGATTTGGACCGCAGAGTGAAGGAAAAGCAGCCAACAACTCCAAGACTGTTGGAAAAACATTCCAGGTGAAACTGGTTGAGAGAATGCCAAGCGTGTGCAAAGCTGTCATCAAGGCAAAGGGTGGCTATTTGAAGAATCTCTAATATAAAATATATTTTGATTTAACACTTGGGTTACTGCATGATTCCATATGTTATTTCATAGTTTTGATGTCTTCACTATTATTCTACCATGTAGAAAATAGTGAACATAACGAAAAACACTTGAATGGGTAGGTGTGTCCAAACTTTTGGCGTGTGCTATATATACATTTCTTAATGATCTGTGCTATGGAAAATGATTGCAATGTAAAGGGCTGTTTTCCATAGAACTAATTCAAGGATGAGTCTAACGTTTTTTTTTTTTTTTTTTTAGGAATGCAAGCCTCTTCCAGCGGACTAGTGAAAGTAGACGAGGCACCGAAACGAAAAAAGCCACCTCCAAACAAAGGCCAAGGGAAAAGCAAGAAGAAATGCTTTTGGTGAATGAACTTTGTCATCTTGTTTTTAACATTTTTGTAAAAAAAAATTATAATCTTTGCAGACTCTTAAATCTATAGATTTTTTTTTTTTAATCACACAAAAAAATGTAATAGGGACAAAACTGCCCAGTAGTGAAATGTTTTTGGTTTTACAGGACGGGTGTTGGTGGCCTGGATGGCCTGGACAGCTCCGAGGATGACGATGATGCAAGCGACAGCGGGAACTCTCCCTCCACATCTGCTTCCAGTTCAGGTGTACCTGATTGTCCCGTAAAGGGAGCAATGTCAGCTCACACCTCAGCCTCTCAGAGCAGAGCGGAACAAATGGCATCTCCAGAAGGTCCTAGCGCAAGCAGCAACTCCGTCTCAGGACCCAGCTCTCCAGAGAGCCCAGCAGAGGTGCAGACACAGTCTCAAGCAGAGGCAGCAGCTTTGGGTGGTAGTGGGGAGCAGAAGGAGGTGGTCCCCACAGAAGAAACATTCCCAAAGACCGACAATCTAAGCATACCTCAGAGTAGCGTAAACCAACCCACTGTGAGTTTCTTATTGTTCCACTCAAGATTTGTCTTCTTGGCCCTTATTAGTCCATTATTTAATGTTTTACATTTTCATCATCTGTACTTGCTCCTTGGTTGTTCTGGGTCATCCCAGAAATTAAGCAGCTTTCCTTGTGACCATAATGCAAATGAGATGTTGGGATGACCAAAGATGTTTAATGGCTCACAATGCACCAGGAAAAGGACTTTGCAACAAGACTAACTGCGGTCATGCAAACTAGAACAGTGTAATGAATGGTTACTTTTAAAGATGAACTTATGTGTGTTTCTCCCCTGGTATGCAGTGTGAAGATGGGCCCTTAGACCTCCAGGCAGTGCACTCAGACAAGGAGTTGGAGACTTTGGGGTTGGACAGGCTAAAGGCGGAACTGATTGCACGGGGGATGAAGTGTGGGGGAACCCTGTCCGAGCGCGCTGCTCGCCTATTCTCCACCATAGGGCTTTCTGCAGTGGACATCGATCCTGCCCTGTTGGCCAAACCCAGCAAGGGCAAGAAGAAATGACTGCCTAGTTTCTATTACAGCACCATATAATAATGAGTCTTATGCTGAGTGGACTCCTGATAACTTGGTGACATTAAGTCAACAGATATAACTGCCATGAGCCCCAAATTCAAAGTGTCTGATTTTTTTGTTTGCCCCAAATAGTGAACACTTTTAGATTATCCCAGAATTCTCCTTTTCTTGATGTATTTTAGACTTTCTAGAGTAGATTTTACTTCTTTAAATTCTTAGGTCAATGTACTGTCCCTTATTGGATGAAGTGGCACAATTAAGTGTCTTTATTACAGGAACTAGGTTTCTATCCAATTGGTGACAGATTTTCATGCAATTATTCTAAAACGATATGCGCATTTTCCAACTAAAGTTACATCACGTGACTCCAAGTTTACTTTGTTATGATGGTTATATCAACATTTGAGTATGAAGGTGTTTCCACTGCCATTTCTCGTGTAATTAATCTACAGACAAGTTCCCACCATGTCTAGCTTATTGTGTTTTTTGACATTTGGAAAGTTTGCCCACACTATTTGCTGTTTCAAAAAGCCTGTTGTGACTTTTTTTTTTAATCCAATGTACTTTATGCACAAGGTTGGATGGCAACCTGGTAACAAATCTTTTTTTTTTAGAAGAATAGAGTAATTATCTTGGTCTTAAAAATGTGGTTTATAACTCAAAAGGGCTTTTGTTTTTCTGTGGTCTTATATTTGGATATATCTGTGTTCTTTATTTGGTTATATGGTTGAATAAAATGCCATTCTAAGCTTCAAGGACTTACTATATTGTGTTAAGTAAAAGTACATCAATTTTTTTTAAACCATAAACAATATTTTTATCGTTATAGAACAAAGGGGCTTTCAGATGTTTTAAATCAAGCTTGACTTAATTATCAAGCCATAGTATTCCTTAATGTCTGAAGTCAGAAATCACAAATGTAGTGAACGAAGGTGAAATCATTTAAAGCCACAACCTGCCCCTGCTACTTTGTTTGGTAAATTGAGGGATTGGGCTGGGGAAATGTAACCTTTCACAGAGAGCTGGATGCAAGGATTGATAGTCTGAGATTGGCATGGTAGTTTTAATCTTATTTAAACTACAAATTGTTTACAAACACTTATACTGATCAGAATTAACATGTAAAGTGTTGGTCCCATGTTTCTTGAGCTGGAAAAAAATATCCTAGAATTTTTCAATACACTCAAACCTTTGTTACATATTGCATTTATATTTTTGTTCAGTGTAAATATGACTAAAACAATGGACTAATATTGTCTAAGACGTTCAAGAATCAATTGGTATAAGTAATTACTTGAAATGACCAGTCGCCTGTGAACAGCAGGAAATATTCCAGACTTTGAAAAGACATCACAAAAACCATATTACCTGCAAAAAGAAAAGATAATTGCAAAACAAATTGGATTATCTACACTTTGGTTTTTAAAAGCTTGGTCTTAAAAGTAGCCCTAGATGAATCAAATGTATTTAGAAAGCCCTTTTTACATCATGCAGAAACCCAGCCTAAAAACCCAAAGAGCAAGCAATGCAGATGTAGAAGCACTGTGGCTTGGAAATACTCCCTAGAATGGCAGGAACGTAGGAAGAAACCTATAGTTCTTCAAGATGTTCGAACATTCATAGATGACCAGCAGTGTCAAATAATTATAGTGATTATAGAGGGTCAGCACCTCAGAAGTAAATGTCAGTTGGCTTTTCATAGAACATTCAGAGGTTGAGACAGAAGGTGCGGTAAAGAGGGGCAAAACAGCAGGTCCGGGACAAGGTAGCACATCCAGTGAACTGGTCAGGGTTCCATAGCTGCAGGCAGAAACTGGAGCAGCAGCACGACAAGGTGAACTGGGGACGGGGACAGCCAACAGCTGTCAGTTCAGGTAATCCTGAGGCACGCTCCTAGATCCTCCAGGAGGGGAGACGGAGAGAGATTGGAGAATTAGAGGGAGCATACTTAGTTTCTCGATTGTTTACACACATTTTCTGAAAGCATGCCTCATTCTCAGAACTCTACACACAAATCAAAAAACACACACAATGGGCAAAACACCTCAATTCTCCAGCAAAATGAAACTTTACATTCAAAACAATGGTATTTCTTATCAAAATGGCATTTTGTTTTCAAATGACACACAAACCATCATATGAATAGACATAAGAACCAGTTGAACACTGATGTGCTCAATGTAAAACACTATGATGAATGGAAAACACTTCTCCATTCATCATAATGACTTAGGCCTTTTTTTGGTTCAGTGTTGCCATTACTACAGACAGTACATACATAAGTGTGTTGTAAAATATTTGAGAATATTGTTTTTATACTCAGAACACACAAATACACGGTAACAAATATATTTTATTTTTCCCACAAAAACAATGTACACAGTGTACATCCCATTCCCAACCAACACAAAGATGCACATAGTGCTCTACATACAAAACAGAAGAATTTAATGTATACAGTTACAGTAAAAAAGTTTAAAAAACTATGCTGCATCCTCTCTTCTGTTGTGGTCTGGCCACAGCACCTCATCCACATCACAAGCAATGTTTTCCCTGGACAAGCAGCGGGGGAAATATCGCCTAGCATGGCGATTCCAGCCATGAAAAGCATCAGCTGCTATATCTCCACATGCATCTTCCATAGCTTGGAGAAGAGGTATACGCGTTTGTGGATTTCGGTCATACACTTTCCATCTCCAGGCAGAAAAAAATTCCTCAATAGGATTGAGGAATGGAGAATATGGAGGGAGATAAACAACTAAAAAGCATGGGTGGGCAGTGAACCAGTTACGAACCAGAGCAGCCCTGTGGAAACTTACGTTGTCCCCCGGGCACTGAAGACGTGGATGTCGATTAAGGCAGCCCCCCGCACCTCTCTGATTCAGAGGGGTTGGGTTAAATGCGGAAGACACATTTCGGTTGAAGGCATTCGGTTGTACAACTGACTAATAATGGTGACTTTGACTTTATGACAACGTACCTGAGCTGCTCTGGGCCATCTACCTGATCTGGTGGAATGAGTGTGTTGTGTAGGGTGTACAGGAATGTGATCAGATGGGCGGTGTTGTAGGGGCCAAGGGTAGCATGGTGATGGATGACGCCGTGGTGGGTAATCGCTGCACACATTGTGATGTTCCCTCCGCGCTGGCCAGGGACTTGAACAATGGCACGCTGGCCGATGATATTCCTTCCCCTCTTTCGTCTTTTTGTGAGGTTGAATCCAACCTCATCAATGAAGATGAACTGGTGCTCCACTGCAGCCACCTCTAGCTCAAGGACTCTGAAACACACATGACAATATCAGAAATAGACATGGAGTGGTCACTATTGTGAAGCACAATCATTATGATTACAATACTGAAATATGTATAATTTATACAGTGTTGAGAGTATGCATCAATTGTGGGTTTGTATAGGACTCACTTGCACATAGTTATCGCAATTCTTTGACTCTTTCTGAATTGCGTTCAAATGGCACCCTGTAGACCTGCTTCATCCTGAGATTATTTCTGCGCAAGACACGGTCCAGTGTTGATAAGCTTACCCTATCAATATTTTTAAATATCTCATTGTTTTCTATTATTTTTCTTTGTATTTGCCGTAATGTTATGGCGTTATTTTCTTGGACCATGTTCATGATTTCAGTTTCCTGTTCAGGAGACAGAACACGTTCCCGACCACCTTGTGTTGGTAATCTTTCAGTTCTGCCAAACAAATAGTAAAATACTGTAAATACAAAGTAGGAATACATTTCCCAAATACTTGAAACATAGTTTATTTTTACAGTCCTACAGAACAGTCCACAGGCAATACTGTACTACTGTACTCATTGAGTACTGTATTGATATGCAGTACTGCAATTTTCTAGTGAGAGTAGATTTCTTACCTATTCTCATTTCGGAAAGTCCGGATGATGGATGCTACAGTGTACCTGCTCAAATTTGGCTGTACTCTTTGCCCAGCCTCCCTCATTGTTAGACCATGGTTGACCACATGATCAACCAAAGTGGCTCGGATCTCATCAGAGATTACGGTCCTTGGCCTTCCTCGTCCTCGTCCTTGTCCTTGTCCTTGTCCTCCCCATCCTACTCCTCTTACTCTCACTCCTCTGGCTCTGCCTCTGTTTCCAATGTTGGCATCCATTGCTCCAAAACAGAAGAGCTCACCTGTTGCCCTTTTATGCTAAAGCTCTGATTGCTAATTGTAAAACTGTGTGACGGGTGTTTGCCCATGTGATGAGTCAGTGTGCATATTTGAATGGCAGTGTGTTCATTGTGAAAACAATGCCATTTTCTGCATGAAATTTTCTGCATGAAAATTGTGCCAAATGCAAAGAATTGTGTGTAGTGTTTTGAAAAAAGTGTGTTTTAGAACTGCAATTTGAGTGTAAAGCAGGAATTGTGCTTGTAGTTTAGCAGAATTGGTTCAGGGGGTTTGTGCATGAGTTACATGTTGTGGTCATTGTGTCTCAAGTACCAGTATTTGTGTGTAAACAATTGAGAAAAACTGTAAGATCATACAGGACACCAGATAAGACAGGAGAATTACACCGGATAGGACAGACTGACCTTAGCACCCCGGCATAAAAACTATTGCAGCATAGATACTGGAGACTGAGACAGGGAGGGCGCAAAACCAGACAGGAAGATCATGTCAGTGACTCAACCCATTCAAATTGAGTATAGGGGAAAAAAGCCTGGCACAATGTGATGCACCCCTCCTAAGGACGGCATGGGAAAGCACTAGCTAGCCAGTGACTCAGCCCCCGTAATAGGGTCAGAGGAAGAGAATCCCAGTGGAGAGAGGGGAGCCGGCCAGGCAGAGACAGCAAGGGTGGTTTGTCACTCCAGTGCCTTGCCATTCACCTTCACACCCCAGTCAAGACTAAACTCGATCATAAGACCTACTGAAGAGGTTATTCTTCAGTAAAGACTTAAAGGTCAAGACCTAGTCCTCCGTCTCTCACATGGATCGGCAGACCATTCCATAAAAATTGGGGAAAGCCCTGGCACCAGATGTTTGCTTAGAAATTCTAGGAACAATAAGGAGGCTTGTGTCTTGTGACCATAGTTATGTATGGCAGCACCAAATTGGAGAGATAGGTCGGAGCAAGTCCATGTAATGCTTTGTAAGTTTGCAGAAAAACCTTGAAATCAGCCATAGCCCTGACCAGTGTTGAATAATTTGTAATCACATTTTGTAATCATATATTCACATTTTTGGGCTCTAGTCAAGATTTTATCAAATGTATTCATCACTAGCTGAAGTTTATTTTGTGCTTTATCCGTGTAACCGGAGAGTAGAGCATTGAGGTGTTCTAATCCTGAAGTGACAAAGCATGGTTAGCCTTTCTGCGTAATTTTTTGACAAAACGTTTCAGATTTTTTATCAATGTTACGAAGATGGAAAAATGCTGGTCTTGAAACATTTTGTACAGTGGGGGGAAAAAGTATTTAGTCAGCCACCAATTGTGCAAGTTCTCTCACTTAAAAAGATGAGAGAGGCCTGTACTTTTCATCATAGGTACACTTCAACTATGACAGACAAAATGAGGAAACAAAATCCAGAAAATCACATTGTAGGATTTTTTATGAATTTATTTGCAAATTATGGTGGTAAATAAGTATTTGGTCAATAACAAAAGTTTATCTCAATACTTTGTTATATACCCTTTGTTGGCAATGACAGAGGTCAAACGTTTTCTGTAAGTCTTCACAAGGTTTTCACACACTGTTGCTGGTATTTTGGCCCATTCCTCCATGCAGATCTCCTCTAGAGCAGTGATGTTTTGGGGCTGTCGCTGGGCAACACGGACTTTCAAAGATTTTCTATGGGGTTGAGATCTGGAGACTGGCTAGGCCACTCCAGGACCTTGAAATGCTTCTTACGAAGCCACTCCTTCGTTGCCGGGCGGTGTGTTTGGGATCATTGTCATGCTGAAAGACCCAGCCACGTTTCATCTTCAATGCCCTTGCTGATGGAAGGAGGTTTTCACTCAAAATCTCACGATACATGGCCCCATTCATTCTTTCCTTTACACAGATCAGTCGTCCTGGTCCCTTTGCAGAAAAACAGCCCCAAAGCATGATGTTTCCACCCCATGCTTCACAGTAGGTATGGTGTTCTTTGGATGCAACTCAGCATTCTTTGTCCTCCAAACACGACGAGTTGAGTTTTTACCAAAAGTTATATTTTGGTTTCATCTGACATTCTCCCAATCCTCATCTGGATCATCCAAATGCTCTCTAGCAAACTTTAGACGGGCCTGAACATGTACTGGCTTAAGCAGGGGGACACGTCTGGCACTGCAGGATTTGAGTCCCTGGCGGCGTAGTGTGTTACTGATGGTAGGCTTTGTTACTTTGGTCCCAGCTCTCTGCAGGTCATTCACTAGGTCCCCGTGTGGTTCTGGGATTTTTGCTCACCGTTCTTGTGATCATTTTGACCCCACGGGGTGAGATCTTGCGTGGAGCCCCAGATCGAGGAAGATTTATCAGTGGTCTTGTATGTCTTCCATTTCCTAATAATTGCTCCCACAGTTGATTTCTTCAAACCAAGCTGCTTACCTATTGCAGATTCAGTCTTCCCAACCTGGTGCAGGTCTACAATTTTGTTTCTGGTGTCCTTTGACAGCTCTTTGGTCTTGGCCATAGTGGAGTTTGGAGTGTGACTGTTTGAGGTTGTGGACAGGTGTCTTTATACTGATAACAAGTTCAAACAGGTGCCATTAATACAGGTAATGAGTGGAGGACAGAGGAGCCTCTTAAAGAAGAAGTTACAGGTCTGTGAGAGCCAGAAATCTTGCTTGTTTGTATGTGACCAAATACTTATTTTCCACCATAATTTGCAAATAAATTCATTAAAAATCCTACAATGTGATTTTCTGGATTTTTTTTCCTTATTTTGTCTGTCATAGTTGAAGTGTACCTATGATGAAAATTACAGGCCTCTCTCATCTTTTTACGTGAGAGAACTTGCACAATTGGTGGCTGACTAAATACTTTTTTTCCCCACTGTATATATTTGTCAAACGAGAGAAAAGGGTCCAGAGTAAGGACGAGATTCTTCACAGTGGAGGCTGCTGAGGGGAGGACGGCTCATAATAATGGCTGGAACGGCGAAAATGGAATGCCATCAAACACGTGGAAACAATTTGTTTGATGTATTTGATACCATTCCACCCATTCCGCTCCAGCCATTACCACGAGCCCGTCCTCCCCAATTAAGGTACCACCAACCTCCTGTTCACAGTTTTATTTGAGACAACTGTACAACCATCGAGATTAATTGTCAGTTTCAACAGCAGATGTCTTTGTTTCTTGGGGCCTAGAACTAGCATCTCTGTTTTGTCCGAGTTTAAAACTAAAACATTGCCGCCATCCACTTCCTTATGTCTGAAACACAGGCTTCCAGGGTAGACTGAAGACTTCAATGTTGATTTTCTCATTGCAATTTTCTATGTCAATGTAAAATAAATAAAACACAACAGTAATAAGTAGAGTACTTGGGCTGTCAAACTACTGTGTTTGATCAGGTGACTTTCTAAAGAACATTTTAAAACATGTCTTTTACAAAGTGTTCTAAAGATTGAAAGACAGCAAACCTGACATATCATGTCCACTAGTTACACCAAATTGGGAAAAAATATGTTTACAATTTTATATTTCTCCACAGATTGTAGAATTCTTGGCAGTAGGTGGTTTATCACTTATCAGCGTAATAATAAAGTCTTATTTCAGGGTGAATAAAAGCATGAACAATTGCGCTTACTTCCTTTGTTGCTAAAGCTGCATTGCACAGGCAGCCCAATTCCGATCTTTTGCCAATTACAGTGCATTCGGAAAGTATTCAGACCCCTTGACTTTTTCCACATTTTGTTTCGTTACAGCCTTCTTCTAAAATTGATTACATCGTTTTTTTTCTTAATCAATCTGCACACAATACCCCATAATGACAAAGCAAAAACAGTATTTTTTGAACATTTTGCAAACGGAAATATCACATTTACATAAGTATTCAGACCCTTTGTCAGTGATTACAGCCTCGAATTTTCTTGGGTATGACGCTACAAGGTTGTCACACCTTTATTTGGGTTCAAGTCCAGGCTCTGGCTGGGCCACTCAAGGACATTCAGAGACTTGTCCTGAAGCCACTCCTGCGTTGTCTTGGCTGTGTGCTTAGGGTCGTTGTCCTGTTGGAAGGTGAACCTTCGCCCCAGTCTGACGTCCTGAGCGATCTGGAGCAGGTTTTCATCAAGGATCTCTCTGTACTTTGCTCCATCTTTCCCTTGATCCTGACTAGTCTCCCAGTCCCTGCCGCTGAAAAACATCCCCACAGCATGATGCTGGTTTCCTCCAGATGTGATGCTTGGCATTCAGGCCAAAGAGTTCCATCTTGGTTTCATCAGACCAGAGAATCTTGTTTCTCATGGTCAGAGTCCTTTAGGTGCCTTTTGGCAAACTCCAAGCGGCTGTCATGTGCCTTTTACTGAGGAGTGGCTTCCATCTGGCAACTTGATCATAAAGTCTTGATTGGTGGAGTGCTGCAGAGATGGTTGTCCTTCTGGAAGGTTCTCCCATCTCCACAGAGGAACTCTGGAGCTCATTCAGAGTGACCATCGGGTTCTTGGTCACCTCCCTGACCAAGGCCCTTCTCCCCCGATTGATCAGTTTGGCCATGCAGACAGCTCTAAGAAGAGTCTTGGTGGTTCCAAACTTCTTCCATTTAAGAATGATGGAGGCCACTGTGTTCTTCGGGACCTTCAACGCTGCAGAAATGTTTTGGTACCCTTCCCCAGATCTGTGCCTCGACACAATCCTGTCTCAAAGCACTATGGACAATTCCTTTGACCTCATGGCTTAGTTTTTGCTCTGACATGCACTGTCAACTGTGGGACCTTATATAGATAGGTGTGTGCCTTTCCAAATCATGTCCAATCAATTGAATTTACCCCAGGTGGACTCCAATCACGTTTTAGAAACATCTCAAGGATGATCAATGGAAACAGGATGCACCTGAGCTCAATATCGAGGCTGATAATAAAAGGGTCTGAATACTTACACTACCGTTCAAAACTTTAGGGTCCCTGAGAAATTTCCTTGTTTTTGAAAAAAAAGCACATTTTTTTGTCCATTAAAATAAAATATAATTGATCAGAAATACAGTGTGGACATTGCTAATGTTGTAAACAACTATTGTTGCTGGAAACGGCATATTTTTTATGGAATATCTACATAGGCGTACAAAGGCCCATTATCAGCAACCATCACTCCTGTGTTCCAGTGGCACGTTGGTTTTTGTAAAAACTACTCCACAGATTTGGCTCTTTTGCAACTTGTGGATAAAATCTTTACAGCCCTTAACAACAACGCTTTTGGCATTTTTTTTTAAATCTTTCAAAAGCGTTTGACATGGTTGATCATGAAATAGGACTTTCTAAATTGCATTATTACTGTTTTCATGATTAGACATATAATTGGTTTTATAGTTATGTTTAGAGAACAATGTGTTTATGCAAACGGCTGTGCATCTACCAGGGCCAAGATATCCTGTGCTGTGCCACAGGGTTGGATAATTTGACCTTTGTTATTCCTAATCTATATCAATGACCTTGCTGCTGTGTCTTCTACCGTACTTCCCTGTCACGACTTTGACTGAAGTCGGTTCCCCTCCTCGTTTGGGCGGCATTCGGCGGTCGACGTCACCGGTCTTCTAATCATCACCGATCTACTTTTCATTTTCCATTTGTCTTGTCTTGTTTTTCACACCTGGTTTGCATTCCCCATCATTATCTGTTGTGTATTTAACCCTTTGTTTTCCCCTCATGTCCTTGTGTGTGATTGTTTATTGTGAAACAGGAAGTCTCTCCAGCGCCTCGACCAACGCAACCGGGGTTACCTCTACCCGTCCCGTGAGATGCGACTCTCCCTTCCCAGGGAGTATGATGGGACGGCCGCACAGTGCCAGGGGTTCCTCCTACAACTGGACCTATACCTGGCTACCGTTCACCCAGCTCCCTCAGCAAGGGAGAGAGTCTCTTCCCTCATCTCCTGCCTCTCGGGGAGAGCTCTGGAGTGGGCCAACGCCGTGTGGGGAGAGGAAGATGCGGTGTTGGACCACTTTAAGGAGTTCACCTGTCGCTTCCGGGCCGTCTTTGACCATCCACCCCCGAAGGTAGAGCGGCGGGGGAACTACTTTTTCATTTGAGGCAGGGGACGAGGAGCGCACAGGAGTTCGCGCTGGAGTTCCGGTCTTTGGCCGCCGGAGCCGGATGGAACGACAGGGCCCTCATTGACCATTATCGATGCAGCCTGCGCGAGGACGTCCGATGGGAGTTGGCTTGCAGGGATGCCACCATTAACTTTGACCAACTAGTAGATCTGTCCATCCGGTTGGATAACCTGCTGGTTACCCGTGGACGTCCTGAGGGGGCTTTGTCGGTTCCATCTCCCAGTACTCCCACTCCGGTGCCCATGGAGTTGGGAGGGGGGGCACGTAGGGAAGCTGGAGGAGGGGCCTTCATGTGCACCATCTGTGGCCACAGAGGACACACTGCCGGTCGGTGCCGGGTTGGTCCTTCTGGGAATCGAGACAGCAGACAGGGCACTCTGGCGTCACCCCAGGTGACTCTGCACCACTCTCATCCAGAGTCCTCTGTTGTTCACCTGTTTGTACCTGTCTGTTTCCCTGAGTTTTCCCGCATTCTCAGTATAAGGCACTTGTCGATTCAGGCGCAGCTGGGAATTTTATTGACATCCCTTAGTTTAGGGACCCCCATTATACCTGTGGTTAGACCGTTCCCGGTTCACGCTCTGGATAGTCGACCATTAGGGTCAGGGCTAATCAAGGAGGCCACCATCTTCCTGTTCATGGAGACGCAGGGGGGTCACGAAGAGAGAATCAGTCTCTTTCTCATTGATTCTCCTGCGTTACCACCCCATCGGACAGGGTCTGGGTCTGGCTCCTCACATGGAACGAGGGGACAGGGTCTGGCCCCTCGTTCCATGTGTCTCTCCTCAGGCCGGTGGTGATTGGTCCGCTCCAGGAGTCTGAGGTGCGGGAGGCTCCTCCTCCCCCTCTGGACATCGAGGGGGGCCCGGTGTACTCCGTCCGTTCCATCCTGGATTTGAGGCGTCGGGCGAGGGGTCTTCAGTACCTCGTGGAGTGGGACGGGGTACGGTCCGGAGGAGAGGTGCTGGGTTTCGGCAGTGGATGTATTGGACCCTGAACTCCTGCGGGAGTTCCACCGTCGCCGGCCGGATCGCCCTGCGCCTCATCCTCCGGGTCGGCCTCGAGGCCGGTGTCGGCGCGCTGCTGGAGCCGCGCGTCAAGGGGGGGTACTGTCACAACTTTGACTGAAGTCGGTTCCCCTCCTCGTTCGGGCGGCATTCGGCGGTCGACGTCACCGGTCTTCTAATCATCACCGATCTACTTTTCATTTTCCATTTGTCTTGTCTTGTTTTTCACACCTGGTTTGCATTCCCCATCATTATCTGTTGTGTATTTAACCCTTTGTTTTCCCCTCATGTCCTTGTGTGTGATTGTTTATTGTGAAGCCGTTTCATTCCGGCTGGTGCATTTATTATATGCCTCGCCTGTTTTGCATTTGGCATGTTTATTTGTATTTTTGCGTTTTGCGTTTTGCATGTATATTTGTTTGAGTAAAGGTTTTTGCTCACTCAGTACTGTTCTCCTGCGCCTGACTTCATGCACCAGCTACACAAGAGCCTGACATTCCCATTCTCTTTGCTGATGATACCAATTTGATTTTATCACACAATCATTTTTATTCATGAATTAATGAAGCCAACTCAGGTATGGACACATTAATTAATGAAGCCAACTCAGGTATGGACACATTAATTAATGAAGCCAACTCAGGTATGGACACATTAATTAATGAAGCCAACTCAGGTATGGACACATGAATTCATGAAGCCAACTCAGGTATGGACACATGAATTAATGAAGCCAACTCAGGTATGGACACATGAATTAATGAAGCCAACTCAGGTATGGACACATTAATTAATGAAGCCAACTCAGGTATGGACACATTAATTAATGAAGCCAACTCAGGTATGGACACATTTTCTGAATGGTTAAAAAATCTAACTTTATTCCTCAAACTAGTAAAAATAAGAAATATTGTGAAGAAAAGAGACAGAATCTCAATTGGTGGGAATTAAATGGAACAAGTCACATCCACTAGTTCTAATTGATGAAAAGTTATCCTGGAAATGTCATATTCAATTTGTCTGTAGCAAAGCAATGAAATTCTGTTGTCATCAGAAAGATTAGTGGTTTGGTTCATCAGGCTTGCTTCCTAACTATACTATATCTTAATTTACCCATATCTAATTTACTGTAGTATTGTCTGGGCCAGTACATATGCCTCCTACCTACACAAATTACTACTCAAAGACTAGCCACCTCCTCTAATTACCTAGCTCCATCTGCAGCTTTGTTTAATTATGCACTTTATTCTACAAATACTCATACCTCCCAGACAGTTTACCTAAACTCTTCAATGGATTCTTCCAGGTTAATTCTGAAATCCATCTATATAACACTGCGATAACCTTCACCCTCCCCACACCTCACAAAGTAAATTCTCTACCAGATACAGAGGAACCATACTCTGGAATTCTTATCTTCATATTGCCAAAACCTCAGCATGCCTCAATAACTTCAAGCGAAGACTGGGGGTCAGCCTGATGAACCAAACTACTCAATAATCCCCTCCATGTAGCCTAACTCTCACACTTACACACATGCACACGCACACACACACACACACACATATTCAAACATGTTTCTTCTTGTATGCTGAATATATCATGTACAATTATAATTAATATGCTTTGTTTAACTGATATATATATATTCTTTTTTTTATATATGGATTCTTTAGGCCTTTTGCCTTTTGGTAGGCCGTTATTGTAAATAAGAATTTGTTCTTAACTGACTTGCCTCGTTAAATAAAGGGTCAATAAAATGTACAAAAATAAAGACATTCAGAAAGGTGAAGAAATAGAGAGCAAATAGAGAACCACTCTACAAATTATCACCCAAACAAGACAAGATATGTTACAGCTTCCCCCAGTCTCCCCTTACTAATAGTGAGCTTGCAACTTTAAAACAATTTCCTCCACTCTTCCATACCAGCAAATGAAGGAAATTCCGATTTATAGAGGGGCATAACTTTGGCAATTTTCAAATCTTTAGGAAGAATACCAATTTGCATATATTTGGTGAAGATACAGTATACACTACATAACAAAAGTATGTGGACATTCTTCAAATGAGTGAATTCGGTTGTTTCAGCCACACCCTTTGCTGATAGGTGTACAAAATCAGGCACACAACCATGCAATCTCCATAGACAAAACATTGACATTAGAATGCCACAAAGTTTTCAAGTTTTTCAACAAATGTAAAGGACAGTAGGTAACTTGAGAAAGTAGGAAGCCCATGTTTCAATAGGCGATAAGATATTAATGCGTCATGAAAGGAGTGTGAATATTTGGCCTGGCGAAGCAGTTTAATGCGCTGATGGAATGGAAGCTGATACTGTCACGTTCCTCTGCTTACAGTGCATTTCCACATAACACTATGGGGGCGCGATGAAACAACAGAGCCCCGTTCATTTTCAATGGGGGGGAAGCGAAGTGGACGGGGGTGACCGTTGGGCGATGCGAGCATGGGCGAGAGAAAGCGTGAACAGAGCAGGACCAAAGTTGGAGAAAGCTGAACTTTGTGCAAATACTCTATGATAAACGCAACGCTATTGACCAATCGAGGCTCACTATAGCTTCCAGCCCCTACTGGATTGGCTGTTGATACCTAGCACTACCTCAGCTGCTTGCTTGCTCCCAGACGAGGGCAAAGCTAGAATGGCTATTGAAATTATTGTGTTATGTGGAAATGTACTGATAGACGTAGCCAGATCTTACATCATATGTTATAGCAATCTGTCTGTCGGTGACACATTCAACGACATGGCACCAACCATTGGTTGATGCATGCATCTAAGCAGTGGAACGCGACCACTGCAATTATGAGTTTGTTACTCTGCTGGTATCGGCTGGTCTCTGGAAGAAATGATGAGTCCTCATTGTCTGAGACCGAGTCAAGACCGAGTCAAGATGTATCAGATACTGAGACCAGACCAAGACACTCAATATGTGGTCTCGATTACTACAACACTGGACTGTTCCTTGTAGTCACTGCAGACTGCAGATAGATATTATAGGGAAATATGGTCACAATGTGGACACAGTAGACAGATAACAGACACTTTTTATTACCATGTGTAAATGTGACAGAACTTTTGGGGATCATCTTGATCAGATAATGAAGGTGAAAACAAGGCTGCTGGGTGTGCACAGCCTTTAGTAGCATTCAGAAAGCATAGTGTACAAACCTGGGAACACACCTAGGGGCCCGAGGATGACTACGGGACAGAAAGATCACATTTAACCCAATGGTGAAAGGAAAACAGACTCATTTGTATGTGAAAAAACAACAACAAGGAAAGGACAATAAACTTCAGAACTTTAAAAGATGATCCCGGGCCCATTCACATTGACTCAGAGCAAATAGAATCAGTTGAGCAATACAAATATCTTGGAACTATAATTGACTCAAAACTCTGCTGGACTGCAAACACAAAACAGATACACAAAAAGGGACAACAACGACTGTATTTCATGAGGAGATGAATTCCATATCAGGAGTTCATCTCAAGAACATGGGAACGCTGTTCTTGGAGAGAGTACTGAGGGCAGGAGCGAGAATTGCCACTGATGTGACACACCCACTCAACCAGTAGTACCAGCTCATACCATCAGGCCGCCGATGCAGAGTCCATCTTTACAAACCGCCAGAGCCCAGAAATCATTCATTCCCACCAGTATAAATCAATTGAATAAATAACTGCCCCCCACCCCCACCCCACCTGAAATTAATGAACATATCTGCTGTAGGTATTGCTTGTGATTTATGTATTTATTTTACTTATTGGTGATGCTGTGCTGTTGTTTGTTGAGATGCAAGACACATTTCCCAAAGGGACACACAATAAATAATGTTTTAATATCTCATCAGAAAGGTCGGACCTCTTTGTGTAACAATTTAAGTTTTGGACTCACAGTAGCAGTAACCTGGGTTTGTGTCCTGGTCGGGCTACATATTCGCTACGCTGGTGTTAGAACTAGAATTGTGTCCCAAGGGACTTGTGAGAGAAACATGGGGATGGCAGTAGCATTCAGTAAGCATGTAGAGACCTTTGAACAACAACTAGTGACCTCATCAAGAAGTATAATAGTCCCGAATTGGGCTTAGCCCTGAATTTGCTCCAATTTGTTCAAAAACATCAGTCTTCTGGTAGCCTAATATGGATGAGTGTAAAAATGATCATAATGGTTAATTTACATAATCACTAGTCTTCATTTTATTTTGTGGATCCGGTTACTGATTTACTATATATAGCAGATGGAGATCCATGAAACTCACTCCTCAGCCTGAAAGTGTCATGCCTTGCGTTATTGAAATAGACATTTCTGGGCAGTGCAATGGGTTGGAATGCTCTAGGAGGGTGGGTCATGTGTGCTTGCGAGGCAGAGGTCCTGAGTTTGCGCTAGGTAGGAGCTCGAATCTGGTGGAAGTGGCACTCCCTAAGCAGCGTGATCTGCAGTTGCCACTTGGTAATTTTCAACTTCCATACTAATAACATTTGGTTTCTGTGAGCTGACTGGACTGGTTTTTAGTTAAGAAAATATTATTTTTGTTCTTAAGATTTCAAATGAATAAAACAGATCTGTTCCAATGATTTCAATGAGGTGTAACTAATAGGAAATAAATAAAATAACAATTTACAAAATGTCTGTGGGCAATGACAGTCACACTTTGCATGCATTGTTGGATAGGGGGACCTTTATTCTGAAAACCTAACGGAAGTGTTACTTTGTCGCCACCTAGTGTTTGCTGTTGGAAGAGAGGCTCGGTGGAATATGTCGGGCTTCCACTTGCCGGTATTCCTAGCGTTCGCGGCCATTTTCGGTGTCGCTCAAAGGGACTGTGAAGCAATTCGCCGCTTTTTAAACTTTTGCAACAAAAAGCCCATAATGGATTTCTACTGTGTTTCTGACGCTTCTCAGTAGCTTACTGTCGTGAGGCGGATTTCTTGGTTTCCAGACGTCGTCACCTTGGTGGTGGATTTGTAACGATATATTTAGCCTCTCTCGTTTGGGATATTGCCATTGGAGCAAGAGAAGACGCAAACGGAAAATCAAATTGGATTGCCAGGTAAAAGACGCTGCGACTTCATTTAATTTGTTCTGACATATGGCCAGACGGTAAAGACCTACATACAATACTATTGCGAGGGTTCACGCGTCTAAAAATGTTGACGCAGCAGTCATGCAGAATCGCATTCGCACTATTGTGCTCTGGGCCTGTCACGCCTATAGGCTAGTTGAGGGATAACCTACTTTATATCATTTTATAGTGGCCTAGACTATTTGAATAATTATTTCGATAACAAACGTCTTGTCGTATGATCTAATTGACGCACTAAGAACCGCTTTTAAAATCATTTTGCGCTGAGCTGTCTTTGCAGAAAGACTGTAGGATCCAGTGAGAGGAACGGTCTTGAGTCTAGCCCAGTTTCTAGCCCAGTTTCTAGTCCATATTGTCATCTCCATCTAGCAACGTGGGGTAACTGACCCTCTGTAATTCTCACAAAAACGACTTTGTTACACTTTCCCTGGCTGCCATTACTCGAGTTAAACAAAAAATGTTATCTATCTAATCTACATTTGTTAAGTCACTAACAACTATTCTGAGGTAAATTGATCTAATATTTAATCATTTAGAAAAACAACATTTTCATATATAGTACCAGGTACCAGTCAAACGTTTGGACACCTACTCATTCCAGAGTTCTTTATTTTTACTATTTTCTACATTGTAGAATGATAGTGGAGACATCAACTATGAAATAACACATGGAATCATGTGGTAACCAAAAAAAGTGTTAAACAAATCAAAATATATTTGAGGTTCTTCAAATAGCCACTCTTTGCCTTAAGCAGCCAACAAGTGCTCAGCATATGTGGAAACTCCTTCAATACTTTTTGAAAAACATTCCCCATGAAGCTGGTTAAGAGAATGGCAAGAGTGTGCAAAACTGTCATCAAGGCAAAGGGTGGCTACTTTGAAGAATCTCAAATGCATTTTGATTTGTTTAACCCTTTTTTTTGTTTACTACGTGATTCCATGTGTGTTGTTTCATAGTTTTGATGTCTTCACTATTATTCTACAATGTAAAAAATTAAGAAAAACCCTTCAATGAGGGTTATATATATATATATATATATATATATATATATATATATATATATATATAGAAGCACATTTTTCTGAGTTACACTTCAAATAAGGAAATCAGTCAATTGAAATAAATTCAGTAAGCCTTAATGTATGGATATCACATGACTGGGCAGGGGTGCAGCCATTGGTGGGCTTGGGAGGGCATAGGCCCACCCACTTGAGTGTTAGGCCCAGACAACCAGAATTTCCCCTCAAAGGGCTTTATTACAGACACAACTATTCCTCAGTTTCATCAGCTGTTTGGGTGGCTGGTCTCAAAGGGCTTTATTACAGACACAACTATTCCTCAGTTTCATCAGCTGTTTGGGTGGCTGGTCTCAGACGATGTGGTGAAGAAGCCGGATTTTGAGGTCCTGGGTTGATGTGGTTGTGAGGCCGTTTGGACGTACTGCCAATTTCTCTAAAACGATGTTGGAGGAGGCTTATGGTAGAGAAATAGCAACAGCTCTGGTGGACATTCCTGCAGTCAGCATGCCAAATGCACGCTCCCTCAACTTGACATTTGTGGCATTGTGTTGTGTGACAAAACTGCACACTTAAGTGGCCTTTTATTGTCCCTAGCACAAGGCACCTGTGTAATGATCATGTTGTTTAATCAGCTTCTTGTCAGGTGAATTGATTATTTTGACAAAGGAGAAATGTTCACTAACAGGTTGTTTATATTTTTGTTCAATATATGTAGATTAGTGTATTCAGACCCCTTGACTTCATCCACATTTTGTTACGTTACCTTTTTCTAAAATATGTTAAATAGTTTTTTCCCCCTCATCTATCTACACACAATACCCCATAATGACATCACAATACCCCATAATGACGTCACAATACCCCATAATGACAAAGCAAAAACAGGTTTTTAGAAATTGTTGCTAAAAAATAAACTTACATGTGATATTTCAGTTTTCAGACCCTTTACTCAGTACTTTGTTGAAGCACCTTTGGCAGTGATTACAGCCTTGGGTATGACACTACAAGCGTGGCACACCTGTATTTGGGAAGTTTCTCCCATCCTTCTCTGCAGATCCTCTCAAGCTCTGTCAGGTTGGGTTGGGAGCGTCGCTGCACAGCTATTGTCAGGTCTCTCCAGAGATGTTCAAGTCCAGGCTCTGGCTGGGCCACTCAAGGACATTTAGAGACTTGTCCCGAAGCCACTCCTGCATTGTCTTGGCTGTGTGCTTAGGGTTGTTGTCCTGTTGGAAGGTAAACCTTCACCCCAGTCTGGGGTCCTGAGTGCTCTGGAGCATGTTTTCATCAAGGATCTCTCTGTACTTTCCTCCGTTCATCTTTCCCTCGGTCCTGACTAGTCTCCCAGTCCCTGCCGCAGAAAAACATCCCCATAGCATGCTGTTGCCACCACCATGCTTCACCATAGACTCACCATAGAGCTCTGTGAGAGTGACCATCGGGTTCTTGGTCACCTCCCTGACCAAGGCCTTTCTCCCCCGATTGCCCAGTTTGGCCGGATGGCCAGCTCTAGGAATAATCTTGATGGTTCCAAACTTCTTCCATTTTAAGAATAATGGAGGCAACTGTGTTCTTTGGTACCCCTCCCCAGATCAGTACCTCGACACAATCCTGTCTCGGGGCTCTACGGACAATTCCTTCAACCTCATGGCTTGGTTTTTGCTCTGACATGCACTGTCAACTGTAGGATGTTATATAGACCGGTGTGTGCCTTTCCAAATCATGTCCAATTGAATTTGCCAAAGGTGGACTCCAATCAAACTGTAGAAACATCTTAAGGATGATCAATGGAAACGGGATGCGTCTGTTTTTGCTTTGCCATTATGGGGTATTGTGTGTAGATTGATGAGGGGAAAAAACTATTTAATCCATTTTAGAATAAGGCTGTAACGTAACAATGTGGAAAAAGGGGTCTGAATATTTTCCGAATGCACTGTATGCATGCCCATGGTAGCAAGTGAAAGAACACTTTGGAGATCATGGGGAAATAATCAGACCAAAGGTGAGGACACAACATTTCACCTGACACAAGAATCCAAACATTACGCTGTTGATTTTTATGTGCATTTTACATTCACTGTAGTTATCAATAACGAAATCTGAAAATACTCTGAATACATTCAGTAACGTAAGAATATCATTTACGTTTTGGAGTAGGTGCAAGATAAGAAAAAACTATTACAAGGGTTTGAGTGAGGTCGAACTGGTGTTTCTAGGTGGCCACACACCTCTCCAAACTGCACATTTCCTAAGTCATTTCAATGCACTTTTATGACTCAAAGAAGAGCCTTCAACTATAAATGTTCTTTTTTTAGGTCTCCTAGCTTTGCCTTTGAGGAACTGAAGCAAACGTGCTTGTGGCTTTGTTTGGAACAAAATGACTTTTATGCAATCCAAAAACGTTCCTTAATGAATCCCAATCTGGGTCAGGTGGGCATTGTGAAAAGTTATTCTAATGCCAACATGTCTAGCTAAGTTATAAAATACAATCTCAGTGTTAGGCTTTCAAAGACATGTCAGACAAACTGATTGGAATTTTACATTTTCAAATATGGAAATGGTGAAGTCACATTTTGGACTCATGGGTGTGACGTCAACACCGTCTTTGTTAAAATCCTCAATGTCTCGTCTTTCAGAACACCGACTCCTTTTGAGTTACGCGCTTATCAATGACAGTCTTCTATTTTCAACCCGTATACGGGATGACTGGCTGTAAGTGAAAAGGACTACACGGAAGCAAAATGGGAGGGACCTACCTGTTTTTGTCCCCCCCAAAATAAATAAAATAATTGTTTTAGTTGCAAAACTTTAGTTTTAGGGCTGTTTTGCCCCTCGCGTCATCCGGCGCAAGCGGGGAGGGAGGAGCGCCCTTCTCAAATCGAACAGTAATCTGCTCGTCCATGTTGTGAAAGACGCATCGTCCAGAAACACACATTGATTTTCCATTAAATAAATATTAGATTTTTCAAGGCAGTTTTCATTTGGAAGGCAGATAAAACATGATCAATATAATTCACTTTTGCATGGGAAAACACAGACCCCAAGTAATTGCTCAAGGTGCTTAATTATGTCACTTTTGTTTTGAGCAGACATCGCCATTGGACATAGCGGGGCACCTAGCACACAGTCTCTGTGGGTCTCGCAAGCACACAGTCTCTGTGGGTCTCGCAAGCACACAGTCTCTGTGGGTCTCGCAAGCACACAGTCTCTGTGGGTCTCGCAAGCACACAGTCTCTGTGGGTCTCGCAAGCACACAGTCTCTGTGGGTCTCGCAAGCACACAGTCTCTGTGGGTCTCGCAAGCACACAGTCTCTGTGGGTCTCGCAAGCACACAGTCTCTGTGGGTCTCGCAAGCACAGAGACCAACTGCAGACTTTCAATAATGCTTGTTGCAAAAATGTAGGTCAGTGGAGGACCCTGTTATGCTCGATCTGTAAACATTGATGCTATTCTGGATCTTCAGTTATGAAATTATGAACTAATGCTGTTCTGGATCCGTAGTGAGTCAGACACTTGCTTTTGAGAATAATTACTGAACCATTTTAGTGTGTGTGTGAGGGGGATGCAAGGTGATGAAAGTGCATGAATGAAAAGAATGAAAATGTTGCTTCCTTGGTCTCCTGAGTGGCGGAGCGGTCTAAGGCACTGCATTGCAATGCTTGAGGTATCACTACAGACCCAGGTTTGATCCCAGGCTGTGTCACAGCCGGCCGTGACCGGGATACCCATGAGGTGGCGCACAGTTGGCCCAGCGTCTTCTGGGTTAGGGGATGGTTTGGCAGGCCAGGATTTCCTTGTCCCACCGCGCTCTACCTACTCCTTGTGGCTGGCTGGGCCCCTTCAATTTGACTTCGGTCACCATCTCGATAATGTTTCCTCAGACACATTGGTGCGGCTGGCTTCCGGGTTAAGCGAGCAGTGTGTCAAGAAGCAGTGCGGCTTGGCGGGTTGTGTTTCGGAGGATGAATGGCTCTCGACCTTTGCCATTCCCGAGTCCGTAGGGGAGTTGCAGTGATGGGGCAAGACTGTAACTACCAATTTGATGTCACAAAATTGGGGCGAAAAAGGGGGTCAAATCATGACGTCTTCAGGTCGGAAAGTCAGAGCTCTAGAAAAGATGCTTGAGCTTCCAACTTAATTCAGATTTTTACCAGTCGGATCTCGTTTTTCTCAGAGTTCCCAGTTGTCTTGAACGCATTGAAGTCGGAAGTAGAAGATTTCCGGGTTCCCCATTGTTTTGAACACGGCATTAGTCTCAGCGTCTTCGTTGTTTCTTTGTGTAATCCATCTGGTTTTTGTGTTTTGCATGTTACTGTTGTAAAACTGGTCTCAGCGGAGGGAGGGAGAGAGCAGCAGAGGGTCCACCTCTCACGGCCCCTACCCTCTCCTTTCTTTCCTCCGGTGAGACTGGCCAGAGAGGGGACATAGTGACATGGGGAAACTTGAGTAGCGCCTCATGCACAAATTTGTTATTCCTATGACCAGAAAAAGTGAACTATTCCTCAATATTAAAGTAGAAATGACTATCTGCTAATAATAAATAAAATGCAGGGCTGTCCATACACTTAGTCATTCATTGCAGCTCCAGCGTGAGTGGATGTAGGGAGAAGCACGTGTGTATGTTTTGTAATGGTGTTGAATAAAACCAATGTTGACAGTGATGAAATAAACACTTAGACATCATAATAACAGCAGCTTTCTGCTGTATTCTTTGACAGTCTCTCTGGTCATGGTTTTAAAAGTCATGAAATCACGTAGGCTAGTATCAAACTTTGCTGGGGTCGTGGAAGCTGTTGGCATGGTGATTTGAGATATCCGATTGGCCAGCGCAGTTGGCACACTCAATTTAGCCAAACGTTTCCCAGTCCGTCGGGTAGGCGCAGTTTGTCTTTTCAGACAAATGAAATGGTTCCAATTAGGAACACTTTGCCTACCCGGTTTCCCTACCCGCTTTGCCGGGCGTCTGAATCAGCTACCTCCAACAGCGAAACAAAAAATGAGTGCAAGCCTTTGTCATTGGCTTTTCTACAGAAAAGTTTGGTGATCGAACAGGAATGCCTCGCGATCAACCGGTTGACCACTGATTTAGAATAATTCTGTTTCTAATTTGACATTGCTGCTGTACTGTGACTGTGTGTTATGAACGTGCTTCAGTGGATCACATCTGATTAATAAAATAATTATTAATATTATTTTCAATGATGTTCGGAATTAATTTCTTCAGTTTTTATTGGAAAAGAAAAAAGATCCAATCAGGATTTTTATTTGCTGGTCTCTGGTGAGAACAGTAAATCTAGCTAGGTAAGTCAGCTATTGGCTAGGCCATCAGAAGCTGTATAGAAGGCATCTGCCATTCAACTGTATTAGGGCAAAAGTGACAGTGAAACCAACCTATCACATTTGGACAGTTTTTACAAAAACGTATGGAAACTTCTGCCTTCTCGAAGGCCAACAGGTCACAATAGCGAGCAGTAGTTTTTCCTCAGGGTCTAGTTAGCTAGCTTTTGTTGTCGGCTAGTTTACGGAGGCTGCAGCAGGTGTTGCTAATTTGTTAGCTTCTCCCTTTTCAGGACTAACTTTTAACAGGAAGTAAAGTTTTAAATGACTGGAACTGTGTTTTTTTTTTATTTTATTGCAGCGCACTTGCTGCTGATAGCGTGAAACATTGTTGCATTTCAACTTTCGGTCACCGGTTACTTTGTGCTGAACGTAAAAATGTCAGTGAATGGACTGCTTATCCTTTAACATCATGCTGTGTGTGACTGCTGTCTTTCTATCGGCAGTAGTGGTGCCTGGAGAAGTGGGAAAGGCACCCTGTGTGAAAAATCCAATGTTTCATGATTTTCCTATAGATTTCATATTTTCACTCAAAATAAATAAGTGATGTTCACAAGTCCACAACAATGCTTAAGCAACATCAGTCTGATGGGGTGGGCCTGTGTCTACCCAGGCCCATCCATGCCTATGCCCCTGATGCAAACAGTGCATGAACATTGGGCATCATAAATGGCCTACTAACAAACACTTCGGACCAAACTTTTTCAATACCTGGTTTTCATATTCATTGTTGCCTTAGTTAGCATTTACTGGGAGATATCCTACCTACCCTACCGGCTACTGCTCCATACCAAAACCAGTTGAGAGCTGCTGCCTGCAGATGATATTCTGCTGAAACTAGGCTATGTGTGCGGCGCGCATGTGAATATACAGTATTTCATGTGCTTTGCAATTTGTGTAGGCTACTTTGCGCATAATTGATAAGCCTTATACCTCCACTACGCTTCTTTGATACGCAGCACTAGGGATTAAGAAGTGAGTATATGCAATGCCCACTGAGGGACTAAGTGGGTAAGAAGTGAGTATATGCAATGCCCACTGAGGGACTAAGTGGGTATAGAAGTGAGTATATGCAATGCCCACTGAGGGACTAAGTGGGTATAGAAGTGAGTATATGCAATGCCCACTGAGGGACTAAGTGGGTATAGAAGTGAGTATATGCAATGCCCACTGAGGGACTAAGTGGGTATAGAAGTGAGTATATGCAATGCCCACTGAGGGACTAAGTGGGTATAGAAGTGAGTATACGCAATGCCCACTGAGGGACTAAGTGGGTATAGAAGTGAGTATACGCAATGCCCACTGAGGGATTGTGGGTATAGAAGTGAGTATATGCAATGCCCACTGAGGGACTAAGTGGGTATAGAAGTGAGTATATGCAATGCCCACTGAGGGATTGTGGGTATATAGTTTATACCGGTGTATAATTTCCACTGGACCGTTGTTTTACTAAAAGTCTCCGATAGCCGCGGGAAGTAGGGCTGCTGAGGGTGCTGCAGCACCCCCTGAAAAATAATAAGAATCATTCACAAGTAGTGCACTTGGCCTTTACTAATCAAATGAAATTGTATTTGTCACTTAGACATGGTTAGCAGATGTTAATGTGAGTGTAGCAAAATGCGCTTCTAGTTCCAACAGTGCAGTAATATCTAACAAGTAATCTAACAATTCCCCAACAACTACCAAATACACACAAATCTAAAGGGGTGAATGAGAATATGTACATATAAATATATGGATGAGTGATGGCCGAGCGGCATAGGCAAGGTGCAATAGATGGTATAGAATACAGTATATACATGTGATATGAGTAATGTAAGATATGTAAACATTATTAAAGTGGCATTATTTAGAGTGCATTGTATAAAGTGACTAGTGATACATTTATGTGGCCAGTGATTGGGTCTCAATGTAGGCAGCAGCCTCTCTGAGTTAGTGATGGCTGTTTTAGCAGTCTGATGGCCTTGAGATAGAAGCTGTTTTTCAGTCTCTCGGTCCCAGCTTTGAAACCTGTACTGACCTCGCCTTCTGGATGGTAGCGGTGTGAACAGGCAGTGGCTCGGGTGGTTGATGTCACAGCAAGGCCAAAAATATCATCAAGGACATCGGGTGCTGTAGGTGTCATGGAGGGCAGGTAGTTTGCCCCCGGTGATGCGTCACCCTCTGGAGAGCCTTGTGGTTGAGGGCGGTGCAGTTGCCGTACCAAATCTTTTCAGCCTCCTGAGCTTGAAGAGGCGCTGTTGTGGGCACACTTGTGTGGCCCCAGTGTTGAGGGTCAGCGAAGTGGAGATGTTGTTTCCTACCTTCACCACCTGGGGGTGACCCGTCAGAAAGCCCAGGACCCAATTGCACAGGGCGGGGTTGAGACCCAGGGCCTCCAGCTTGATGAGCTTGGAGGGTACTATGGTGTTGAATGCTGAGCTGTAGTCAATGAACATTATTCTTACATAGGTATTCCTTTTGTTAAGATGGAATAGGGCAGTGTGATGGCGAGTGCTTTGTCTGTGGACCTGTTGGGGCGCTATGCAAACTGAAGTGGGTCTAGGGTGTCAGGTAAGGTGGAGGTGATATGATCCTTGACTAGTCTCTCAAAGCACTTCATGATGACAGAAGTGAGTATTACGGGGTGGTAGTCATTTAGATCAGTTATCTTTGCCTTCTTGGGTACAGGAACATTGGTAGCCATCTTGAAGCAATAAATACGGCAGGTATTCCAATACCATTGAAACACGTTCTTTAAAGGTATAATTTTCAGAAAGGTAAAAATCTGGATACCACCCAATCCACATTTCCAATGGCTCTGTGTTTTCTGGCATGGAAGCTTTCGAGGGAGAATCTTTATTTTACATTTTTATGTGGGGTGATTCTAGCATTTTATATTTAATATCTTTAAAGTCAGTCAATCTTTTGCTCTCATTCTTTCTCTCATTTTCTCTTCTCTCACTATCTCATGTTTTCTCTCTCTCTGAATCTACCTAAGCTTGGGTCTGTGTAATGGACACAGAGAAAGTTAGAAATTCAGTTAGAGAGCTCCTGCATGGGACCGAATCTACCTCAGCTAATGAGCGAAGAAAACAATTCTGTGTGTGCGCGAGAGAGAGAGAGAGAGAGAGGAGAGAGAGAGGGAGAGAGGAGAGAGAGAGAGAGAGAGAGAGGGAGAGAGGGAGAGAGGGAGAGAGAGAGAGAGAGAGAGAGAGAGAGAGAGAGAGAGAGAGAGAGAGAGAGAGAGAGAGAGAGAGAGAGAGAGAGAGAGAGAGAGAGAGAGAGAGAGAGAGAGAGAGAGAGAGAGAGAGAGAGAGAGAGAGAGAGAGAGAGAGAGAGAGAGAGAGAGAGAGAGAGAGAGAGAGAGAGAGAGAGAGAGAGAGAGAGAGAGAGAGAGAGAGAGAGAGAGAGAGAGAGAGAGAGAGAGAGAGAGAGAGAGAGAGAGAGAGAGAGAGAGAGGTGCGGAGTCATAACACAGCACTTGTTGAACTTCACTACAGCATGTCCTTCCCATTGACTATGCTGGGTCAACTTTACCTTGTTCCTAGGGCAGAATTTATATTTATAATCTAGTCTATAACTCAGGTTTACGATACTGATACAGACAACCAATGTACAAACAGGCTATGTAAGTGGTGACAAATACATTGACAGTTTTCTATTGTGTTATTGCATGTACGCTTGTTTATTCCATGTGTAACTCTGTTGTTTGTGTCGCACTGCTTTGCTTTATCTTGGCCAGGTCGCAGTTGTAAATGAGAACTTGCTCTCAACTAGCTTACCTGGTTAAATAAAGGTTAAATAAAAAAAAATATTAAAAAATAAAAAAATCAAATGGGACTTGTACGATATGTTTCTGTGTTTGTTGATAAGCACTGCACTCATGTTAAGCGGGTGCGTTCTTATAGGCAACCTAGACATTTTCCCACCTCTCTCTGCTCCTTTTCCCCTTGTTGCACACTTGCTATCTGTTTGAAGCAGATCATCTCACTCTTGCAGAAGAACATGTCCAGTGCAGATATGTGATAATGAGCAGCCTGCTATACGAAGATACACCTCAGTTTCCCTTTGAGAAATTTCTAGGATTGTAAAAAGAATTGGCTTGTATACATACCACTGGAATAGAGTTCTTGTTTTGGCCTAAACAAATAGATACACAGTACTTCTAGAATTCTAAATTATACATTCAAAAATAAAGTATATTTTATATGGAGGGAGTATAGTGGCTTCTAGTATTCATAAATGTCTACAATTGTAATTTGTTATGTGAAATCTGCAGCTGTTAGATGCAGTGTTATGTGTCCTATTCCATTTCAGTGTTGTTGACAGCATATCCCCCCCCCCAACCCACACACTGGTGAGAGGCAGGTTGGTCATATGAACCTCATGCGCTCTGTTGACCAGACTAAATGCTAACGTTCAATTTGGTCATGTTCGAGTGTCAACCAACAATGTTATGGCACTCTTAGTCAGGGATACACCCATTCTGTACACCTTAAAGGGTGTGTACCTATTGTTGTATTGAGAAGGCTCTACTATTCAGCTGTTCTGATGTCTTGACTTGCAGTATGACAGTGTTGGTAGCACAACCCGGCATATAGAATTATCAATGGTTGCTGTTGTTATTATTATTTCTAGAGGTCGACCGATTAATTAGAGCCGATTTCAAGTTTTCATAACAATCGGTAATCTGCATTTTTGGACGCCGATTATGGACTGGTACATTGCATTCCACGATGAGACTGCGTGGCAGGCTGACCACCTGTTACACGAGTGCAGGAAGGAGCCAAGGTAAGTTTCTAGCTAGCATTAAACTTATCTTATAAAAAACAATCGATCTTAACATAATCACTAGTTAACTACACATGATTGATGATATTACTAGGTTAACTAGCTTGTCCTGCGTTGCATATAATCAATGCAGTGCCTGTTAATTTATCATCGAATCACAGCCTACTTCACCAAACAGGTGATGATTTAACAAAAGCGCATTCGCGTCAGGGTAGATGCAGCAGTTTGGGCCGCCTGGCTCGTTGCCAACTGCGTGAAGACCATTTCTTCTTAACAAAGACCGTAATTAATTTGCCAGCATTTTACATAATTATGACATAACATTGAATGTTGTGCAATGTAACAGCAATATTTAGACTTAGGGTTGCCACCTGTTCGATAAAATGCAGAACGGTTCCGTATTTGACTGAAAGAATAATCGTTTTGTTTTTTAAATGATAGTTTCTGGATTTGACCATATTAATGACCAAAGGCTCGTATTTATGTGTGTTTTATTATATTGTAATTAAGTTTTTGATAGAGCAGCCTGACTGAGCGGTGGTAGGCAGCAGCAGGCTCGTAAGCTCGTAAGCTGCCAGCAGCTCTTAACAATGCTTGAAGCACAGCGCTGTTTATGACTTCAAGCCTATCAACTCCCGAGATTAGGCTGGCAATACTATAGTGCCTATAAGAACATCCAATAGTCAAAGGTATATGAAATACAAATGGTATAGAGTGAAATAGTCCTATTATTTCTATAATAACTACAACCTAAAACTTCTTAACTGGGAATATTGAAGACTCATGTTAAAAGGAATCACCAGCTTTCATATGTTCTCATGTTCTGAGCAAGGAACTATTTGAGTATTTGATCCCCTGCTGATTTTGTACATTTGCCCACTGACAAAAAAATGATCAGTCTATAATTTTAAATGGTAGGTTTATTTGAACAGTGAGAGACAGAATAACAACAAAAAAATCCAAAAAAACGCATGTGAAAAATGTTATAAATTGATTTGCATTTTAATGAGGGAAATAAGTATTTGACCCCTCTGCAAAACATGACTTAGTACTTGGTGGCAAAACCCTTGTTGGCAATCACAGAGGTCAGACGTTTCTTGTAGTTGGCCACCAGGTTTGCGCACATCTCAGGAGGGATTTTGTCCCACTCCTCTTTGCAGATCTTCTCCAAGTCATTAAGGTTTCGAGGCTGATGTTTGGCAACTCGAACCTTCAGCTCCCTCCACAGATTTTCTATGGGATTAAGGTCTGGAGACTGGCTAGGCCACTCCAGGACCTTAATGTGCTTCTTCTTGAGCCACTCCTTTGTTGCCTTGGCTGTGTGTTTTGGGTCATTGTCATGCTGGAATACCCATCCACGACCCATTTTCAATTCCCTGGCTGAGGGAAGGAGGTTCTCACCCAAGATTTGACGGTACATGGCCCCCCGTCCATCGTCCCTTTGATGCGGTGAAGTTGTCCTGTCCCCTTAGCAGAAAAACACCCCCAAAGCTTAATGTTTCCACCTCCATGTTTGACGGAGGGGATGATGTTCTTGAGGTCATAGGCAGCATTCCTCCTCCTCCAAACACGGCGAGTTGAGTTAATGCCAAAGAGCTCCATTTTGGTCTCATCTGACCACAACACTTTCACCCAGTTGTCCTCTGAATCATTCAGATGTTCATTGGCAAACTTCAGATGGGCATGTATATGTGCTTTCTTGAGCAGGGGGGACCTTGCGGGCGCTGCAGGATTTCAGTCCTTCACGGTGTAGTGTTTTACCAATTGTTTTCTTGGTGACTATGGTACCAGCTGCCTTGATCATTGACAAGATCCTCCCGTGTAGTTCTGGGCTGATTCCTCACCGTTCCCATGATCATTGCAACTCCACGAGGTGAGATCTTGCATGGAGCCCCAGGCCGAGGGAGTTTGACAGTTCTTTTGTGTTTCTTCCATTTGCGAATAATCGCACCAACTGTTGTCACCTTCTCACCAAGCTGCTTGGCGATGGTCTTGTAGCCCATTCCAGCCTTGTGTAGGTCTACAATCTTGTCCCTGACATCCTTGAAGAGCTCTTTGGTCTTGGCCATGGTGGAGAGTTTGGAATCTGATTGATTGCTTCTGTGGACAGGTGTCTTTTATACAGGTAACAAGCTGAGAGTAGGAGCACTCCCTTTAAGAGTGTGCTCCTAATCTCAGCTCGTTACCTGTATAAAAGACACCTGGGAGCCAGAAATCTTTCTGATTGAGAGGGGGTCAAATACTTATTTCCCTCATTAAAATGCAAATCAATTTATAACAGTTTTCACATGCGTTTTTCTGGATTTTGTTGTTGTTCTGTCTCTCACTGTTCAAATAAACCTACCATTTAAAATTATAGACTGATAATGTTTTTGTCAGTGGGCAAACGTACAAAATCAGCAGGGGATCTATATATATATATATATATATATATAATAAATAAAAATTGCATGATTTTAATTGGTCTTGGCTTTTTTTGGTCCTCCAATAATCGCTATCGGTGTTGAAAAATCATAATCGGTCATTCTCCATTTGACATTAAATGTGATTTCTGTAGCTGTTGGCTCGGTTATGGAGCAGAAAGATTGATTGGCTTTCTTGTTTGAACAAGACATGGCTGAGGTGTTTGGCCATCTTTGGACAGGTTCAGCACAAACTTCTCAGGTCCAACCCAGCTCCTTGAACATGGCTCAGTATGCACACATGTTTTACGTGAATTAATATATGCATTTACATTGTTTGTGTTTTCGACCATCCCCAAATTGAAGAGGTGGATCGTTTGACAACTATAATGAACCAGGATTGAAGTGTTGGTTTCTTGCCTTTTTGTTTAATGAGCAATGGCATGTAGGCAAGAGACTTTCACTCTTGAATATTTAATATCTTTGCCACCTCAGTGGAGCTGCTTAGATGACAAGTTGTTCCAGTTGAAGGTATGGCGATCCATAGTATTTGTCTTTAGGCTGAGGGTTAGCACCAGCAGCCAGTTCTTCATAAATTGGTGCTGAACCTGGCAGTGTGTCAGTGAAGGATGGGACAAAACTCTCACACACACACACCTAGACATATGGTTGTGATGAAGGACACACGCACTAACTAACCTTGGATGTTGGTGAATAATGGGGTTTGTATTTCGCCCCTGTACCCTGACAGTTTGCCATGGCGCAAGGCACCAGGCCTGTGTTAATAGTTAATAATAGGAACATGGTTGTCAGCAATGACACTGGGATTTACGACTTGCAATCCATGTGATGCCCTTCTATATATTTCATATTTACTTGCTGTCTACGTGGGCTGGAGAAGTGAATAAAAAAAGATATCCTTCAAAATAGATAATTTATCTGTTGGTTATCGCCCAATATTGTTTATGCTCCATGCTACTTGTAATTCCAAAATAACTGAGTATTTGTTGGTGAGTTCCTGCAAATTTCTTCAGGTCTGTTGTGGTGGAGGAAAGTGAGGATTACATTTTTTATTGACTGAATAAAACAACACTGGACAGTTGTTTACACCATACTATTACGGAACAAAAATATAAACGCAACATTTGGTTTCAAAGATTTTATTGAGTTACAGTTTATATAAGGAAATCAGTCAATTGAAATAAATGTAATTAGCCCCTAATCTATTGATTTACACATGACTGGGAATAAAGATTAAAAAAATAATGTGTGGATCAGAAGACCGGTCATATGTCCAGTGGGACCACCATTTGCCTCGTGACACATCTCCTTCGCATAGAGATTATCAGGCTGTTGATTGTGACCCGTGGAATGTTTCACTCCTTTTCAATGGCTGTGCGAAGTTTCTGGATATTGGCGGGAACTGGAACATGCTGACGTACATGTCGATCCAGAGCATTGCAAACTTGCTCAATGGATGACATGCCTGGTGAATATGCAGTCCATGGAAGAACTGGGACATTTTCAGCTTCCAGGAATTGTGTGCAGATCCTTGCGACATGGGGCCGTGCATTATCATGCTGAAACATGAGGTGATGGCGGCAGATGAATGGCACAACAATGGGCCTCAGGATCTCGTCACAGTATCTCTGTGCATTCAAATTACCATCGATAAAATGCAATTGTGTTCATTGTCCGTAGCTTATACCTGCCCATACATAACCCCACCGCCACCATGTTCTGTTCACAACGTTGACAACAGCAAACCGCTCGCCCACACAACGCCATACACGTGGTCTGCGGTTATAAGGCTGCTTGGACGTACTGCCAAATTCTCTAAGATGACATAGGAGGCGGCTTTAATTCTGGCAACCGCTCTGGTAGACATTCCTGTAGTCAGCATGCCAATTGCACACTCCCTCAACATGAGATGCCTGTGGTGTTGTGTGACACAACGGCACATTTTTAGTGGCCTTTTATTGTCCCCACCTGTGTAATGATCATTGCTGTTTAATCAGCTTCTTGATGTGCCACACCTGTCAGGTGGATGGATTATCTTGGCAAAGGAGAAATGCTCACTGATAGGAATGTACACATTTGTGC
The DNA here is from genome assembly GCA_030435695.1 of Brachymystax lenok tsinlingensis. Lineage (NCBI taxonomy): Eukaryota > Metazoa > Chordata > Actinopteri > Salmoniformes > Salmonidae > Brachymystax > Brachymystax lenok. The sequence continues at coordinate 246,426 of CM059812.1, read as the reverse complement.
CCACAATTTTTGCAAAATAAGTGTTTTTTGTGTGTGTGTGGAACAATTCTGTGATCTTTTATTTCAGCTCAGGAAACGTGGGACCAAAACTTTACATATTGCGTTTATATTTTGGTTCAGTGTGTTTATCCACATTCATAATATTATGTAACTTATGTGCCCAAATTAGACATTAAGGGTTTCACTGTGGAGTATGTGTGTAAGAAATAGACTTCATTATGGTATTCTGCCACATCTTGCCTTTTGACTCAATAAAATTATTGTTGTATAAAGTCTATCTCGGTAGGCTATTTTATTGCATAAGATATTCTGCTTGGCATTTAAATCAAGCATAAATGGTTTGAATGGTATCTGAAGCTTCCGTATATGAATGGACTAAGATAATTATTTAGTTTACAGCACTTTGTTCTCACGCAGCCTGGACAGGGGGGGACAATGTTGGGATGGGCTGAGGGCTTTCCATGTCCTCCACCATAAGTCACATGTTTCCACTGCACCCTGGCAGCCCATTGAATGTTCATTGTTACATCTGTGAGTTTTGTATTGGGGAGTGAAAGAAGGAGGGAGGGAGAGTGTTTTGAGGTGCGGAGCGAAGGAGAGAAAACAAAGGCCTGTGGGTAATAGAGGGATTTTGCTGGTCTGCAGTGACAGACGAAAGGTCCATTCATATTAAAACAGAGTTGGCCGATAAAAAAAAATCATGTGTATATATAAAAAAAATGGATAGATATAATTATAATTAAAAAAAATTGATTGCCACTTATGTGAATTAGAGTTTGGGCAGTCTGGCCTCGAGTCAGATGCATTTTTACCCAGAATTGTTTATTTTTGTCTTCCCACCTGCTATCACGCTGCAGGTGACCATAACTCTGACCAATGTATTTATTTCATTTAACATTTATTTTATTTAACTTTTATTTTATCAGGGATTCATAATCAAATCAAATGTTGTTAGTCATGTGCGCCGAATACAACAGGTGTAGACCTTACAGTGAAATGCTGAATACAACAGGTGTAGACCTTACAGTGAAAAGCTGAATACAACAGGTGTAGACCTTACAGTGAAATGCTGAATACAACAGGTGTAGACCTTACAGTGAAATGCTGAATACAACAGGTGTAGACCTTACAGTGAAATGCTGAATACAACAGGTGTAGACCTTACAGTGAAATGCTGAATACAACAGGTGTAGACCTTACAGTGAAATGCTGAATACAACTGGTGTAGTCCTTACAGTGAAATGCTGAATACAACAGGTGTAGTCCTTACAGTGAAATGCTGAATACAACAGGTGTAGACCTCACAGTGAAATGGAACCTTTTGAGGATCTGAGGATCTGAGGACCCATGCCAAATCTTTTCAGTCTCCTGACTGTCTTGGTGTGCTTGAACCATGTTAGTTTGTTGGTGATGTGGACACCAAGGAACTTGAAGCTCTCAACCTGCTCCAAAACATCCCCGTTGATGAGAATGGGGGCTCGGTCCTCATTTTCATCTCCTTTGTCTTGATCACGTTGAGGGAGAGGCTGTCTTGTCGGTGATGAGGCCTACCACTGATGTCATCGGCAAACTTAATGATGGTGTTGGAGTCGTGGGTGAACAGGGAGTACAGGAGGGGACTGAGCACGCACGCCTGAGGGGCACCTGTGTTGAGGATCAGCGTGGCGGATGTGCTGTCACCTACCCTTACCACCTGGGGGTGGCCCGTCAGGAAGTGAACCCATGTCTCTGACTCAGTCCAACACCTTAGTCATTACCCCAAGAGTCTCAAACATCTTGACGAGGTTCCTACTTTGTACTCGGTTGTACAAGTTACTTTCTACTGAAATCACAACTCTACTTTGTAAAGAATTGATGTCTGAAGCATTCCACTTCTGACACAAATGCAGCTAATTCAGGAATAGCCTGACTGGAACTCAGTCATGGGTCTTTGATGTCTGAAGCATTCCACTTCTGACACAAATGCAGCTAATTCAGGAATAGCCTGACTGGAACTCAGTCATGGGTCTTTGCAACTGTCGGTCAGACGCCATAGTCATTACGAAGAGGCTCAAATCTGTCAAGTTACTAGGTTTTGTACCAATGTTGTTATGCTGTAATAATGAATGGCAACACCATGACTGAACCTGTGGAGGTTACTTTTTGTACTTCTGAAGTTGAAAACATTTCTCTAACACTACTTCACACCCCTGAAACTTTTCTTTTCATGAGATAAGGAAGTAAGGTGTTAAGTGTTTCTGTGTTCTTCAATCACCACAGACAAATCAAAATGATCATTATCAAGGCTGCATAGGAGGTACAACATGTTTTTCTGTGAGATTTTCCCTATTGAGTCCGCACTCCTATTTAATCGTCGGGAAGTTCAATGTTGTTAAGATTTTTGCATAGAATTTCTGTTGATCAGCTCAAATTCAGCTGCCAGAACTCCACACTCATCACTATCTCGGCTCATTTTCTCTCTCTCTCCCTGCTTCTCTACTCTGACACACACGCGAAGATGGAAAAAAGCATTCCATTCTCTTTTGATAAGAGAAAGTGGGGCGATTTAGGTGTGGAAAAATAGGTTGAACATCTCACCGTATCCATAAAGGGAATGCCGTCACCGAGTATTAAGGCACAGGCGATAGTCAGTGCTAGCCCTGGGGAGTGGCAGCTGCAAGACTCACTGAAAATCCTTAGCTTCAATTCTAAGCTGAGAACTCTGAAGCAAGCAGACATGGCATCTTTCGGGGAACGCAAATAGGCCAAACCCTTTTAATCTTAGCCCTCAACAACATCAAGACCGATTGCACAGTTCATACTGATCCAACCTGTATTCGTTTATCGCCCAGTCAGTCTAGAGCATGACTGTACAAGTGCATGGAACTCTGAAACAGGTTACACAGTATTACTACTCAGACAATGTATGACCTAATAGCCCTGTTTATAACTAACATACGCCCTTTGTCCAGATCTTGCCCACATTCTGATTGTGACATCTTTAGACCGATTTAGACGATTAAAAGACATTGTGATATGATTGTGATCAGATCTTCCTGACCACTTCCAGAGGTAGTCAGGCACACGGTGTCTGGATATCAATCAAGTGTAAACCGATCTAGATCAAACCATTTTAAATCATTATCATACTGGCTTTAAAATCAATGACCGGTAGCACCATTCATTAATGGCATTAGTAATTATCTTTAAAAAAAATATTTTGAAAATCTGTCAAATTATTTGCATACAGGGAGACACCAGCTGATCTGGTCACAAAGAGACACGTTTCAATACAATGTGTAGATAGTGATTGGATCATATTGATTAGATCATGAAACTCATGTTAGCGCATGGTGTAAACAAGACTAATGACTGAATAATACGGCTGAAGTAATGTGGTGACGTTCTTCAGGGAAGCATCACATAGCAGGCACCAATGATTTCAACTATTTAGTAACATCAACACTATTGAGCTATTTTAGACCCCACTACAGACAGCTTGTTCAGCTATGCCTTCAGATAATAATGCATTGTCCATGTAAAAACTGATACCTTCCAGTATAAAGGTGTTTTTATTTTTTGTTCTTGTCATAATTATTTTGTGCAAATTAGCACATTATCTGTGGGATTAGATGTCAGAAACTTAAATCAAATCAAATTGTATTTGGCATGTGCCAAATACAATTTTATTTGATTTAAGTTTCTGACATCTAATCCCATTTGGCACATGTGCCGAATACAATGGGAGACTTAAAGTTGCTACACAGGATTTATTTTAGAGTTTTAGCATTGTCATTTCAGAAAATGTCCATAATATACAGTGCATTCGGAAGATATTCCCACCCCCTTGACTTTTTCCACGTGTTGTTTATTCCCGCCAATCTATACACACTACATCATAATGACAAAGCAAAAACAGGTTTTTAGAGGTTTTTGTAAATGTATATCAAAATAAAAACTGAAATATTAGATGTACGTAAGTATTGAGACCCTTTACTGAGTACTTCGATGAAGCACCTTTGGCAGCGATTACAGTCTTCTTGGGTATGACGCTACAAGCTTGGCACACCCGTATTTGGGGAGTTTCTCCTATTCTTCTCTGCAGATCCTCTCAAACTCTGTCAGGTTGGATGGGGAGCGTCGCTGCACCACTATTTTCAGGTCTCCAGAGATGTTAGCTGTGGTTCAAGTCCAGGCTCTGGCTGGGCCACTTAAGGACATTCAGAGACTTGTCTTGAAGCCACTCCTGCTATGTCTTTGCTGTGTGCTTAGGGTTGTTGTCCTGTTGGAAGGTGAACCTTTGCCCCAGTCTGAGGTCCTGAGCACTGGAGCAGGTTTTCATCAAGGATATCTCAGTACTTTGCTCCGTTCATCTTTCCCTCGATCCTGACTAGTCTGAGCTTTGAGGGCACTATGGTGTTGAATGCTGAGCTGTAGTCAATGAATAGCATTCTCACATAGGTGTTCCTTTTGTCCAGGTGAAAAAGGGCCTGTAGGCTGTCTCATCGCCGTCGGTGATCAGTTCTACCACGTCGTGACGTCAGCAAGCTTGATGATGATGTTGGAGTCGTGCGTGGCTCAGTCGTGGGTGAACAGGGAGTACAGTAAGGGACTAAGCACACACCCCTGATGGGCCCGTATTGAGGATCAGCGTGGTGGAGGTGTTGTTGCCTACCTTCACCACCTGGGCCCGTCCTGTCAGGAAGTCCAGGCTCTAGTTACAGAGGGAGGTGTTCAGTCCCAAGATCCCCAGCTTGGTGATGAGCTGAGTGTTGAACGCTGAGCTGTAGTCTATGCACAACATTCTCACCATTATTTCCCCTCTTGTCCAGGTGGAAGAGGGCAGGTGTCTAGGTCTTAATTCATCTGTCGCTACTTCTGTGAATGTCTGAACATTGCATCCAAAAATAAATTGGTCACATTCAGGACATAACTTTAAGGCCTGTATTTGTGCAAAATGTTTCTGTAAAAAAACAGTGTGGCTAGTCCATCGTAACTAGACATTCTAAACAACCATTCTAATCACAACGGTTTGAACGTACGCTGCAGGGACCACTGTAGAATGATCTCACCTGTTTGTTGGTACATGTGAAAAGGTTGATTGGACACATTGAAAGGAATGTGAATGAGTTTGACACCCATGATTAGAGGAAAGAGCAAACCTTTTTGGTTTACACATCCTATGAATACACTCTTAATAATGGATGGAGCAGGTGTGATACATTTATAATGCCTTCATATGATCATGTAACTTTTCTCTGTGACAAGAGACCGCTGAGATCATTGAAGCCAGTACATGACATTTCATTTGTGTCTGGCTCTTCTTGAAATGTCAGTGCGTTTTGAGTTTGATTGATGGATGTCTTTGCCAGTGTCTGCTTACAATGTCTCTGTTACATTCTGTTGTTGGCAGTGTCGGTCTCTGGGAGGATTTTTCTGTTATTGACTGTTTGTTAGAATTGACACTAGTTCACAAAGCAGGTGAAGACCCACACTGGGTTTGGACTAATATGAGGGGAAACACTGTTTCCCAACAGAAGATGAAAAGCTTTGGATGTAATTCCAGTGCTACGTTACATCAGACAGACACTTGATAGAAGAAGCCACTCCATAACTGCTATAAAAATGTGGTCAGATGGAAAAGGGGTCTTAGAAATACATCTACCAGAATGTCTTAAAAGGTATTAGAAATACATCTACCAGAATGACTTAAAAGGTATTAGAAATACATCTACCAGAATGTCTTAAAGGGTATTAGAAATACATCTACCAGAATGTCTTAAAGGTATTAGAAATACATCTACCAGAATGTCTTAAAGGTATTAGACATACATCTACCAGAATGTCTTAAAAGGTGTTAGAAATACATCTACCAGAATGTCTTAAAGGTATTAGACATACATCTACCAGAATGTCTTAAAAGGTATTAGAAATACATCTACCAGAATGTCTTAAAAGTATTATAAATACATCTACCAGAATGTCTTAAAAGGTATTAGAAATACATCTACCAGAATGTCTTAAAAGTATTATAAATACATCTACCAGAATGTCTTAAAAGGTATTAGAAATACATCTACCAGAATGTCTTAAAGGTATTAGAAATACATCTACCAGAATGTCTTAAAAGTATTATAAATACATCTACCAGAATGTCTTAAAAGGTATTAGAAATACATCTACCAGAATGTCTTAAAAGTATTAGAAATACATCTACCAGAATGTCTTAAAAGGTATTAGAAATACATCTACCAGAATGTCTTAAAGGTATTAGAAATACATCTACCAGAATGTCTTAAAAGTATTATAAATACATCTACCAGAATGTCTTAAAAGTATTATAAATACATCTACCAGAATGTCTTAAAGGTATCAGAACACTAATGTTGAAGGAACCACCCCTAACTGATTCCATTACCAAAAACTCACATCTTAAAGAATTTTTTCAAATTTCTCTCCCTCATGAGGAGGAAGGATAATGAACGTTCACAGAAGTATCAAGTAATAGTAGACCTATCAATTACAGTGTCTTCAGAAAGTACTCAAACCCCTTGACTTTTTCCACGTTTTGTTACAGCATGAATTTAAAATGTATTATTTTTTGTGAACCTGGCCAACACACTGCCCTATGTCAGTGGAATTATGTAATTTTAGACATTTTGAAATGTATCCAGTCAATAAGTATTCAACCCTTTTGTTATGGCAAGCCTAAATACATTCAGTTGTAACAATGTGCTTGACAAGTCACAAGTTGCATGGATTCACTCTGTATGCAATAAGTGTTTACAAGATTTTAATGACTACCTCATCTCTGTACCCCACCAGTGTTTCCGCTGCAGTCATTTATGTGGCGCTGCGCCACGGAAAGATCATTGCCGCAACGTCCCAAAAATATGGAACATGAAAATGTATATCTGCAGAGGTGCACTTTGAAGATGCTAAGACAGTTTACATTTACTTTTCCTCTGCAAACAAAACAAGTAATTAATAGAAAAACCAGACTACCCCGTAGTAAAATAGTTTATCCTTTTACCTAGTCGGCTTTTTGAGAGACTGACTTCATTACTAAAATTATCCTATTTACACTTTGTAGTACATTTTAACACTATAATATCATATCAATACCACAATGGCCACATAGGCCATTTTCAAAAGGAGAATTAGCTTTTTCGATTCAGTCGCTCTTTGATTTGGAGTAGATATTTAAGAGTTTTTGGAAAACTGAGATTTTACCATCATTCTGTTACCAAACTTTACATATGCACTGTTCTTCGAGTAAATGTGTTTTTGTCAACTTTTCTGGGGAAATTGGTCAAAGTAGACCTTGTGCATAGAGTTGTATGGTTTGTTTAACTTTGCAATCAATGGTTTTTGTTTTGGCGTACTTGTAAAGTGAAAAATCTAAGTCTGTGTCATTCTGTTACTGTGAGGTGTCCTAACACACTTATTCTGCTTTGTGAAATGGTCCTTAGCGGCATAACACTTGCTCTATTGAATTGCTTTCACAACAAGTTCTTTTTTTAGAAACAGTAATTTACTAAGATCTGAGTTTTCTGATTTCTATATAAAGTGCACAATTCCTCTCCCTAAGTGACGATGTTTAGGAGTTTTTTTGTTGCCATAAGTGGTTTATCTGAAATCGGTGGTTTCACCCTTCTTTTCCTCCTTCCTTCCACAATAGGTTTCCAGGAAGATGCGGCTGTGAGCTTGCTCAGAGTGCTGATCCTGTGGGTCTTCACCTGATCGTGACCATGGGGATATGGCCGGGTGGTGTCCGGGCCTGCATTGCAGGCCAGGAGAATTGCTCAGCCAACAATGAGTCCAAAGACTACTGTTACTCAGCTCGTATCCGCAGCACCGTGCTTCAGGGCCTACCCTTTGGAGGGGTCCCCACAGTCCTAGCGCTGGACTTCATGTGCTTCCTGGTGAGTCTGCCTAGAGATCTGTCTTGCCTGAATTTCAAATAGAATCCTAGCCCCATTCCAGTGCTGCAGGGATTTCTCTCTCCCCCATAGTTCATTTATTGACTTATGTCACTGATTCATTGGCCAGAGATTCTACTTACCTGGGATCCCAGGTCTGTGTACAGCAATACTCCTGACCTGAAGGTCTGGATTTGAGAAAAGGGGTCCTAGTGACTTTATGCTAACCTGCAATGATCACATAGATATACAGTATCTGTGTGTGTACAGTGGCTTCGGAATGTATTCAGACCCCTTGACTTTTTCAACATTTTGTTACATTACAACCTTATTCTAAATGGATTAAATAATAAAAAAATCCTCAGCAATCTACATACAATACACCATAATGACAAAGCGAAAACTGTTTATTTTTATACATTTGCAAAACATTCTATCTTATTTACATAAGCATTCAGACCCTTTGCTATGAGACTCCAAATTGAGCTCAGGTGCATCCTGTTTCCATTGATCATCCTTGATGTTTTTACAACTGATTTGGAAAGGCATGATTTGGAAAGGCACACACCAGTCTTTATAACATCCCACAGTTGACAGTGCATGTCAGAGCAAAAACCAAGCCATGAGGTCGAAGGAATTGTCCGTAGAGCTCCAAGACAGGATTGTGTTGAGGTACAGATCTGGGGAAGGGTACCAAAAAATGTCTGCGGCATTGAAGGTCCCCAAGAACACAGTGGCCTCCATCATTCTTAAATGGAAGAAGTTTGGAACCACCAAGACACTTCGTAGTGCTGGCCGCCTGGCCAAACTGAGCAATCAGGGGAGAAGGGCCTTGTTCAGGGAGGTGACCAAGAAGCCGATGGTCACTCTGACAGAGTTCCTCTGTGGAGATGGGAGAATCTTCCAGAAGGACAACCATCTCTGCAGCACTCCACCAATCAGGCCTTTATGGTGGAGTGGCCAGATGGAAGCCACTCCTCAGTAAAAGGCACATGACAGCCCGCTTGAAGTTTGCCAAAAGGCACCTAAAGACTCTCAGACCATGAGAAACAAGATTCTCTGGTCTGATGAAACCAAGATTGAACTCTTTGGACTGAATACCAAGCATCACAACTGGAGGAAACCTGACACCATCCCTACGGTGAAGCATGGTGGTGGCAGCATCATGCTTTGGGGATGTTTTTCAGCGACAGGGACTGGGAGACTAGTCAGGATCGAGGCAAAGTACAGAGATCCTTCATGAAAACCTGCTCCAGGGCGCTCAGGACCTCAGACTGGGGCGAAGGTTCACCTTCCGACAGGACAACGACACTAAGCACACAGTCAAGACAATGCAGTAGTGGCTTCGGGGCAAGTCTCTGAATGTCCTTGAGTGGCCCAGCCAGAGCCCGGACTTGAACCCGATCGAACAACTCTGGAGAGAGCTGAAAATAGCTGTGCAGCAGCGCTCCCCATCCAACCTGACAGAGCTTGAGAGGATCGGCAGAGAAGAAATAGTGAAACGCCCTAAATACAGGTGTGCCAAGCTTGTAGCGTCATACCCAAGAAGACTCAAGGCTGTAATCGCTGCCAAAGGTGCTTCAACAAAGTACTGAGTAAAGGGTCTGAATAGTTATGTAAATGTAATAATTCCGTTTTTTTTTTTTATATATATAAATTAGCAAACATTTCTAGAAACCAGTTTTTGCTTTGTCATTATTATATTTCTTAATACAATTCTGAATTGACTGGAAGTTAACACTGCTTGAGACACCTTTCTGTTTTGGAGACTGCAATATTCGACTTAACATGGTGGATTAGCAAGTTAGCTTTGTGCCACAACCGATAGCAAATATCCTAATGTTATCTACATAAAAACATTTTGTGTTTTGTCATTGTCCAACAACATTGCCCTTTTCAATTCTTGATTTTTGATTGAAAAGGGATCCATCCTGTATGGATTATGACTATTAGATAGCAGGGTAGTTAGTCTAATAAGCTAGCTATGTTAAGTCTATGGGAATGCTAGCGTGTTTATACTACATGAAAACACAGGTTCATTTTTATTCTCACCAGATAATTACCATATCATTCAAACTCTGTACATGTTATAGAAATGTTGTTCTCAATGTTCACAAACTGAACTTTAATTGACCTACTCTGTTTGTAACCCAAAGGTTGTAAAGCTCTGGTTAAGATGAAACAGACAGAGACCCAGCTACAGAGATCATTATGTCAAGTTTATTCACAGAGAATTCTCAAATCACAATAAGAACACAGTCCTTTATATGTACCTACAATTTAACTCCACCCCACTTTAGACGGGCTGTGTTTTACAACTTACATCTTATCACTTCTAACAGCTTTCTGACCGTTTCTCCCCTCCCTGGGTGAAGAAACCGTTTTCCTGTTATAGGGTCCAGTTATAAATCGTCTGTCGACAGTTCTCCTGTTATCTCAACTCCATCCTGCTTATGTTGCAAAATAGTAACACGATGTCTTAGTCTTTTAAAAAGCTCTAGACCTATTCCTCTAACACCTATTACATATATTTTCAGGATTTAATATTCTTAGTAATTACTTAAACATATTATTTTAAACATATAATAATTTAGTCATTAAACATAAATCATATGAATTTATTCATAACAGTTATGTAATAGTTTTTTAAACATGTAATTCATATTTAATGACTTCTCCTTTGGTTTCCTTGTGTGTTAATGCACAGGAAGTTGAAAGACAAATTAGTTTGAAATTGCTCAGGTCAATTGGGCGGGCCTACATTAGGTGAATAGGGCTAGGCTATTCAAATCCGGACCAATAAGTCCGTCATTAGTGTTGGTTTCTTTTCTCCCTGGATGTTAATTGATTTATGTCATTGATTGGTCTGAGTCCATTCAACCTTGTGTCCTTGTCATTTTAGGTCTGAATCAGTCCCCAATAACAGGGGAGGAAGGGTATGGTTTGACAAGTCTTATTAAGTTCCTTTAGAAACTTTACACCCACCAACTGTGGATTTCAAATTGAACAAGCCGGTCAGCGAGTTCAATGGAACCATTTTCTTTTTTTAAAGGTTTGGATGTAGTGCTGGTGTGGAACAGGATGCTCCTGTTCATGACTAATTGATGGTAACATCCATAGTGCTTTGTGACCATGGGAACAATGGATTGACCTACATAGTGGCTGACTGTTTAGCAGTGGCGTTATTCAAATGAAACGGTATTGTCATTGGGGGTCATCTCCTGTTGTCTTTTAATGTATGCTTGCCACTTGAATTTAAGGCCATGAGATAAAAGTAAGGAAGTTATTACCTAATCTGCTTATTGTCTCAATTCTTATCGTCTCCTGTTAGGTGTATGAGTAAGAGACCTGGCTCAGTGCATGAATGAACATGTCTACATTCACATGGCCACATGCTCATCTCCTCAAGCTCATCTCCTCAAATGCTCAAATGTACTGTAACATTTTACTGGGCAGCCAAGGTCACAAAGTGATGGGTTATGGCTGTGCCTTGTATAGTTATTGATAATGCTTACCATCTATGAAATAGATGTGTCCAGAATGCGTTTTCACCCAAAATGACAGGGTCTGGTGACCGAATAAGTGTTCCAAAGAAGTTTGGTAATGTGTGCCCTCAAAGATCCCGGTCTCTCAAGGATTTTGTTTCTCAGGACAATCAAAAAAAGCAGCATTTAGCAGGTCCCCCACCCAAAACAGGTTTCTAACCTTAATGGTCTGTCTCTTCCTGGTTAAATAAAATATACTAACAACATGGACATTATATCATAACACAATGAACAGATGAAAAGGCTTGTTAAGTCAATTTATTTAATTATTGACACCCTTGATAAAGATGAGCAATAATGACTATATAAAATAGCTATATTGTATGCCAAAAAAATGGTAAATTATATTTTATACAATTTCACAGAGAAAGATTCTGTTTTAATATTTTCTTCTCAAAGGTATGGGTCAAAATTATTAACACCCCTAAAGATTCTTATAAGTCGAAATCCAAGCTATAAGACTGCTGAACCATTCATGAAATGGCCATCCGGACTATTTACACTGTACCCCTGCACAATTGACTCAGTACCGGTACACCCTGTATATAGCCTCATTAGTTTTATTTTACTATTTTTACTTTAGTTTATTTAGTAAATATTTTCTTAACTCTTTCTTGAACTGCATTGTTGGTTAAGGGCTTGTAAGTAAGCATTTCACGGTAAGGTCTACACCTGTTGTATTCGGGGCATGTGACAAATACAAATTTGATTTGATTATAAGTAAAGTAAGTCAAGTTTTGTTTTGGTTGTGTTTCAGATTATTTTGTGCTCAGTTGAAATGAATGGTAAATGTATTGTCATTTTGAGTCACTTTTATTGTGAATACAATGTGTTTCGAAACACCTCTAAATGAATGTGAGTGAGAAAGTTAGAGGGTCAAAGATCATATTGTAATGGTGAGAGGTTAGCATGTCTTGGGGGTATGATATATAATGCTAACCTCCCCTGTTATTGTAATGGTGAGAGGTTAGCATGTCTTGGGGGTATGATATATAATGCTGACCTCCTCTGTTATTGTAATGGTGAGAGGTTAGCATGTCTTGGGGGTATGATATATAATGCTATCCTCCCCTGTTATTGTAATGGTGAGAGGTTAGCATGTCTTGGGGGTATGATATATCATGCCAACCTCCTGTTATTGTAATGGTGAGAGGTTAGCATGTCTTGGGGTATGATATATAATGCTAACCTCCTGTTATTGTAATGGTGAGAGGTTAGCATGTCTTGGGGTATGATATATAATGCTAACCTCCCTGTTATTGTAATGGTGAGAGGTTAGCATGTCTTGGGGGTATGATATATAATGCTATCCTCCCCTGGTTTTGGTAATGGTGAGAGGTTAGCATGTCTTGGGGGTATGATATATAATGCTAACCTCCCCTGTTATTGTAATGGTGAGAGGTTAGCATGTCTTGGGGGTATGATATATAATGTTAACCTCCCCTGTTATTGTAATGGTGAGAGGTTAGCATGTCTTGGGGGTATGATATATAATGCTAACCTCCCCTGTTATTGGTAATGGTGAGAGGTTAGCATGTCTTGGGGGTATTATATATAATGCTAACCTCCCCTGTTATTGGTAATGGTGAGAGGTTAGCATGTCTTGGGGGTATGATATATAATGCTAACCTCCCCTGTTATTGTAATGGTGAGAGGTTAGCATGTCTTGGGGTATGATATATAATGCTAACCTCCCCTGTTATTGTAATGGTGAGAGGTTAGCATGTCTTGGGGGTATGATATATAATGCTAACCTCCCCTGTTATTGGTAATGGTGAGAGGTTAGAATGTCTTGGGGGTATGATATATAATGCTATCCTCCCCTGGTTTTGGTAATGGTGAGAGGTTAGCATGTCTTGGGTGTATGATATATAATGCTAACCTCCCCTGTTATTGGTAATGGTGAGAGGTTAGCATGTCTTGGGTGTATGATATATAATGCTAACCTCCCCTGTTATTGGTAATGGTGAGAGGTTAGCATGTCTTGGGGGGTATGATCTTTGACCCTCTAACTTTCTCACTCACATTCTTGTAGAAGTGTTTCGAAACACATTATTCTATTCTTATTTACAATGACTCCAAAATGACCACAATAGATCATTTACCATTTAATTTCTATTGGGCACAAAATAATCTGAAACGGAGCCTAAACGAACCGATGCAAGTTTTGTAGTGTTTAGATTGATGTAGTCATTGCATACTAGGAATATGGGACCAAATACTACTACTTTATTTATAAGAATCTTTTGGGGTGTCAATTTTGACCCCTACTTTTTTTTCTTCTCTTTCTTTCAATGTTTCTGGAGGGTACAATATACAGTTGAAGTCGGAGACTTCCAAATATAACCTCCAAATATTTTGACATAACCTGAAAGGCCGCTCAGCAAGGAAGAAGCCACTGCTCCAAAACCGCCATAAAAAAGCCAGACTACGGTTTGCAACTGCACATGGGGACAAAGATCGTACTTTTTGGAGAAATGTCCTCTGGTCTGATGAAACAAAAATAGAACTGTTTGGCCATAATGACCATCGTTATGTTTGGAGGAAAAAGGGGAGGCTTGCAAGTCAAGAACACCATCCCAACCGTGAAACACGGGGGTGGCAGCATCATGTTGTGGGGGTGCTTTGCTGCAGGAGGGACTGGTGCACTTCACAAAATAGATGGCATCATGAGGCAGGAAAATTATGTGGATATATTGAAGCAACATCTCAAGACATCAGTCAGGAAGTTAAAGCTTAGTCTCAAATGGGTCTTCCAAATGGACAATGACCCCAAGCATACTTCCAAAGTTGTGGCAAAATGGCTTAAAGACAACAAAGTCAAGGTATTGGAGTGGCCATCACAAAGCCCTGACCTCAATCCTATAGAAAATGTGTGGGCAGAACTGAAAAGGCGTGTGCGAGCAAGGAGGCCTACAAACCTGATTTCACCCAACTTATTGTGGGAAGCTTGTGGAAGGTTAAACAATTTAAAGGCAATGCTACCAAATACTAATTGAGTGTATGTAAACTTCTGACCCACTGGGAATGTGGTGAAATAAATAAAAGCTGAAATAAATCATTCTCCTATTGTTCTCTCTACTTTATTAAAATAAAGTGGTGATCCTAACTGACCTAAGACAGGGAATTTTTACTAGGATTAAATGTCAGGAATTGTGAAAAACTGAGTTTAAATGTATTTGGCTGAGGTGTATGTAAACTTCCGACTAGCTTCATATTTGTTCATTTTTTTCAGTCCTTATTGTTAATCTTTATCAAGGGTGTCAATAATTCCAGAGCCCACTAAGTGCTCACTGGTCTTCTATATATTTAGAACAGCAGGGAAATTGCTATGAAATACATTTGAACAGATGTTCTTGGGGCCAAAAAACACCAATGAAGATGAAAATTAAATAACATTACTTTCCTCTGTGCTTTCAGGTGCTTCTCTTTGTCTTCTCAGTACTGCGGAAAGTGGCCTGGGATTATGGACGCTTGGCATTGGTGACAGACGCTGACAGGTAGGCCTAATAAATGACTGAGGTGTTACATCACTCACACACACACACACACACACACACACACACACACACACACACACACACACACACGTATACTGCCCTGATGTAGTCCTACTGATCATTAGCCCCTGTCTGTTGAATTGTGAGAATGACTTGCCTGTTATGACTGTGTGCCTTAAGTATCCCCTTCACCATTCCTTCCTACCTCTTCCTTCAGGGTTATTGGTTTGCAAGTCATTCAGGGAGACTGAATGACTCACTGTCACTTACATACTCCTCATTTCTGGGGCTGTATATGAACAACGGCAGGATTTGCTCACACAGCAGAGCAACAACATCTTCTTTAGGGAATGTTTTCACCAGTTTATTACTGTAACCCTATGGGATACTTATTCATCAATTATGATTAATCTATGGTTTGGGTATGTTGGTAATAAATATGGAAATAATTTATTACTAGTTAGCCTACTTACTGTATTTTACTGTTGTATCAAATCGATCATCTTGAATGTGCATGATCTGATGCAGTGCATTAAGAAGAGAAATAGTGCTCCTTGAGTAGTGAACCAGTCATTCACTAAGAATATTAATGTACAAATGGGAGGTAATCCAGTGTATAGTTGCACTCTGTAATGACGATGTAGCCAAACCTCCTGGCAGTTGTCCTTTTGGGCTTATGTCCTACTGGGGGAATGTTACCAAATATACTCCATAGTTGCTGCATGGCCACTTTTGCACAGGATTGAGAGAGTTGGCCTTGCTCAACCAGACACAGGCTTAGACAAGATTTTCAAAACTGCCACAACAAATTCGTTTTGTAAAAATATTTGGGAGCACTTTTCTAATAACTCCACATAATGAAGCATTTATAATGGATTAGTTCATTGTTTATTCATCTTTACTCCCACATAAATGTTAGTAACCTAGTTTTTCACGCATTCATAAACAACTTTTAAGGTATTCATAAGACCCTTAAGGTCTTTTTGCGTGGCCTCATCTAAAGTGTGGGCTATTTATACTACAAAAAGATGCATATGCCAAAGTAAACGTTCCAGCAGTACCTGATGCTCCATAGGGTCTCAAAATGGCCCTAGAACATATTAATGGTTAAGCAATGAGCACACAGTACAGAGGATGCTTAAGAAAATATACTGAAAGTTTTATTCCAAACCAGTCACACTGTTTTAATATTGTAATGTGTAAATTCATACTCTTTGCTGAGTAAAATAAAAAGAATTGTCTGAAAATGCTAACATAAGCGTTATTTGTTTCTACGAAAACCAAATTGTAGTTTGAGGTCACTCCTTAGAGCAGTCTAATCTTGTGTAATTTGGTCACCTACGTGATTACGTTTTTAATAAAAAAAAAAATATATACTTTAACTTTTATTTTGACAGGAAGTCTATGCTGAGACCAAGGTCTCTATTCCAGATGAGCCCTGCATAGTTCTGGTCCGTAAGTGTTAAATTGGGAGTCCCAGTTTGCGAAGTCTCCACCCATGCAAAAGGACCCCCCCACCACCAAGACTTTGGTTCCACTGTAGCTGCACATGTGCATGGGTTCACCTCATGAAGCTAGAGCGTGGTAGGTACGGGACCAGAACAGTGAGGGAGTTTAGCCTTGCGCTTCAACGCTCTTGTTGCGGAAACTGACCCACTGTGTTGTTTACTTTGTGCACCTACGTCATATCGCTGAGTGTACCTGTAGCCCTTTACGCTCGTACCCGTATACAGGTTGAAAATAGCAGATTTTGGCACTGTTAAGCACCTAAAATGGATCACAGTGGCTGTCCAGTAACATGCTATAAATGACATCAGAGCTCAGGCTTTGTGCTGTATGGGTTTTGACTGACAGCCGTTCTGAACCTGAGCACCAAACGCGTCGAGAGGTTGCCCCCATCCCTCCTGCTAATTGGGCAACTTTTGCACATTTTTTGTTTGAGAGCGGCAAATGCTTTAAATGGGGACAAAATGAATTTTGAAAGATGAGATGTTGAGGATTATAATACATACCAATTTGATGTCGTACTACTGTAGCAAGTCAAACACCTGTAAATACAAATTATATTCCATATCATTAAACTCATGTCATATGCAGTGCCAATGTTTATAATCACTATGTTTTATGTACAGCTACAAGATGACATAGCAACATACTCTGGGTTGTTCTGACCACGGGACACGCACCTGAATGCACTCATGACTGCTTTCTATGAGCACCAATATTACAATGTGTTTCTCTGAACTGCCCTGTGAAAGCCTAACACTATAACATGATATTTTATAACTCCGCTAGTCGTGAACAACAACAGTAATTGTGTGGTGGGGGACTCTTCTCTGAGTCATAAAACTGCATCTAAATTACTTAGGAACTATGCACACTTTGGAGGGGTTTGTGGCCACTTCGGGCCACCAGTTAGTCCTCTCAGTCAAACACTTGTATTTTTTTGTAATGTTACACCTACCCCACATTTTCCAGGAATATTCTTATGTTACTGAATGTATCCAGAGTATTTTCAGATTTTGTTTCAACAAATACAGTGAAAGGTACAGTAAATCTAAACTGGACATACAATCAATACTGTAACAACAGGTGAACTGCTGTGTCCTCAATTTTGACATATTGAATATTATGGAATAATTATTAACTCTCCACCGCCTGGCTCGCATAGTAACGCTGCTCCACACCGCCTGACTCGCATAGCAACGCTGCTCCACACCGCCTGACTCGCATAGCAACGCTGCTCCACACCGCCTGACTCGCACAGCAACGCTGCTCCACACCGCCTGGCTCGCATAGCAACGCTGCTCTACACCGCCTGGCTCGCACAGCAACGCTGCTCTCCACCGCCTGGCTCGCACAGCAACGCTCTCCACCGCCTGGCTCGCATAGCAACGCTGCTCTACACCGCCTGGCTCGCACAGCAACGCTGCTCTCCACCGCCTGGCTCGCACAGCAACGCTGCTCTCCACCGCCTGGCTCGCACATCAACGCTGCTCTCCACCGCCTGGCTCGCACAGCAACGCTGCTCTACACCGCCTGACTCGCACAGCAACGCTGCTCTACACCGCCTGGCTCTGCACAGCAACGCTGCTCTACACCGCCTGGCTCTGCACAGCAACGCTGCTCTACACCGCCTGGCTCTGCACAGCAACGCTGCTTTGCACCGCCTGGCTCTGCACAGCAACGCTGTTTGCACCGCCTGGCTCTGCACAGCAACGCTGTTCTGCACCGCCTGGCTCTGCACAGCAACGCTGCTCTGCACCGCCTGGCTCTGCACAGCAACGCTGCTCTGCACCGCCTGGCTCTGCACAGCAACGCTGCTCTGCACCGCCTGGCTCTGCACAGCAACGCTGCTCTGCACCGCCTGGCTCTGCACAGCAACGCTGCTCTACACCGCCTGACTCTGCACAGCAACGCTGCTCTACACCGCCTGGCTCTGCACAGCAACGCTGCTCTACACCGCCTGGCTCTGCACAGCAACGCTGCTCTACACCGCCTGGCTCGCACAGCAACGCTGCTCTACACCGCCTGACTCGCACAGCAACGCTGCTCTACACCGCCTGGCTCGCACAGCAATGCTGCTCTACAAGCAAACACATTTTGGGCCCTTTGTCTCCACCTAGGCAAGAACGGGCAGCTGTCTGCACAGTGGATTGTGGTCAATGTACTTAATTACCACATTTTCTGCACAAAACTGTTGAACTTCCCACAGTTTGTACTGGATTTGATTTCTCTCTAGAGAAACGGCGTGTTGAGTTCAGATCAAATCATTTTTTTTAACGTTGATTAATGAGTTGTAAACCGGGCCCACATTTTTGTTGATCGCTCACCACTAACAGACACACACACACACACAGCTGTTTTCTTGCTTTCAGGGGCTCTTTCAGAGCTGTGATGAGGCAGGGGTCACCAGTATCGGAGTTGTTGTATGTCCGTGTGTGTGGTGAGGGAATGGGGGGGGTGACGTCTGATCAGGGCCCATGGTGATGTGATGGTTCGCCCCTCACCCTGCCTATGGCTCTCATAAACCTGTCCTGCTCCTATACATTGTGTAACATCCAATTTGTTGACACTTCAGGATTTCTATCCAGGATTATAACCTTTAATGAAGTAAATGTGTTCTCCTTTTCATGCCAATTATGCTCATTTTTCCCTCTTTTTTTTTTTTTTTTCCACTGTGAAGAACGAAGAAGCGTTTCAGCGGATTGGAGGAGCGGGAATAGTATGTTTTTAAACCCGTTTTGATTATCTCCTGGTTTTGCAATGTCGTCTCCTCTCTTCCCTGGTTGCTTTACTGTCCTAACTGGACTTGTTGTCCTGCTCACTGGTGGACTAACACTCTCTCTCCCTTTCAGTAGGTGTGTGCGTGCGTGTGTGTGCTTGCTTGCAATCCAATTCCAGAATGGACTGGAATCAACTCCAATGGGGATATCCTGTGGGTTGGTGTGTGTGAGAAAGAAGGTGTATCTTATTAACAAGCAAGATGGTTTGGTGTGAGGGCTCTGTCACTGCTTTTTGCTGTGGATTTAAGTGCCTTGTGTGTCATAAGTGCCTTGTGTGTCATTAACCATACTGTTGACTTCCACCAGTGTATCTGCTTCTGATGCTTTGACTGTCTCCTGACATGAATCTTTTGACATGCATGCTTCCTTTTACATGTTTGAATATAACATAGTCGGAGAAGAGAAAAGGGTAACTATGATACTCTGAGAGCAAATAATACAAGGTAAAAGGTGCATCAGTGTGGATGTGAACTTCCCTAGGCCCTCTTGCTGTGGCGTCTTTGTGAATCCTTGTGACATTAGCTGTGATGATAGCACCTCCAAACCCTTTATTAGACCATAAGAAGTTCTCAACAGGCTGGCTTCTCATTCAGAATATCACCCCTTCCCCTCTGGCCATTCAGGGCCATGAAGGGTTCAGTAAAGGCAGAGGAAAGGAGTGTTTTCAGATTGGAATCCAGCTAGAAAGTGGAATGTGGTCTTCTGTCCTGACAGATAAATGTCCCCATTTCTGTACATGTTGTCATTGGACTAAGTTTACTGTTGGACTGTGGTAGATCTTCTGTTGTAAGAGTGGGAGATTACAATATACACCCAGTGCTGTATCTAAAACGCAACCTATTTGTAGACTTTGGGCCCTATTCAAAATCGCTAACTGGCTTTCCAGAATAGGTCAAAACAAATCCTACCCTTCAAGAAATGGAGTAATACTGTTGTTGTTGAGGCCAAGCACCACAGTGTATCCCCCTCAAAGTAGACATCATGCAAAACTACAAATCCCTGCAAGGTCCTGCACGTCACCTCTAGCTGACATCTTTGCTAAAAGGTATTTTGTCAATTTAAAACTTGCACAAGACCGTTCACAGACCTGTCAATTTGAAAGAAATGTAGCCAATTTATTCATTACGACATTTAGCTAACATTAGATAGTTAATCCAGAGATTCTTACCTTTGCCTCGATTCGGCAGTCTCGTCCAGATCATCATGGCATTTGTAGTTCTTTATGATAGCCACATTTTTTGGGGGTAAATACAGGCAAATATATTGATCAAAGTCACCTTGTCCTAGAGAGATTTACATGGTTATCCAAACTTCACGCCAGGTTAATTCTACACAAAACACAGACCTTATTTTAAGTGTTTCTAAATCTAAATTTAAGTTTCTAAAAATCTGATGGAAGAATTATTGGAACCATTTCCCTGTTTGACCTCCTAGGTTTTATGGGTATTATGACTCATACTGTGGTGCTCTATATTAATTTAATTTTAATATGCAAATATTTGCATATCCTGTAAATCCATTTTTCTGGAAACTGTCTGTCAGTCATTAGCCCGTAGTGCCTGGCCTTGAGTTGCAGTTTTTTGTTTTAACGTGTTGTTTCAGTACATAAACCAAAACAGGCTTTCTTGTAGCGAAATCTTTTTCAAATAATTGCTCATGATGAGAAGACCGTTACTAGGTTGAATTGAATAGGGCCCTTGGCGTTTTAAAGCAAAAGACAATGCCTGTCCATTGCTCAGTGGAGCTCTAATCACCAAATGAGACTATGCATATTAAAGATGTTACACTACATGCCCAAAGTATGTGGACACCTGCTTGTCGAACATCTCATTCCAAAATCATGGGTATTAATATGGAGTTGGTCCCCCCCCCTTTGCTGCTATAATAGCCCCCACTCTTCTGGGAAGGCTTTCCACTAGATGTTGGAACATTGCTGCTATAATAGCCCCCACTCTTCTGGGAAGGCTTTCCACTAGATGTTGGAACATTGCTGCTATAATAGCCCCCACTCTTCTGGGAAGGCTTTCCACTAGATGTTGGAACATTGCTGCAGGGACTTGCTTCCATTCAGCCACAAGCATTTAGTGAGGTTGGACACTGATGTTGGGTGGACCATTATTCCCCTTCACCAAACTTTACAGTTGGCACTATGCATTGGGGCAGGTAGCGTTCTGGCATCTTCCAAACCCTGTCTGTCGCATTGCCAGATGGTGACGCGTGCTTCATCACTCGTGAAAATGCATTTCCACTGCTCTGGAGTCCAATGGTGGTGACCTTTACACCACTCCAGCCGACTCTTGGCATTGCACATGGTGATCTTAGGCTTGTGTGCGGCTGGGCTGTCTCGTTCTGTGAGCTTGTGTGGCCTACCACTTCACGGCTGAGCCGCTGTTGCTCCTAGACATTTCTACTGCATTTACAGTTGACCGGGGCAGCTCTAGCAGGGAAGAAATTTGACGAATTGACTTGTTGGAAAGGTGTCATCCTATGACGGTGCCAAGTTGAAAGTCACTGAGCTCTTCAGTAAGGCCATTCTACTGCCAATATTTGTCTGGAGATTGCATGGCAATGTGCTCGATTTTATACACCTGACAGCAATGGGTGTGGCTTAAATAGCCAAATCCACTAATATGAAGGGGTGTCCACATACTTTTGTATATACAGTGTATTTCCTCAGGCATGTTAGGCAGCACAATGCAATGGTGGCCAACATAGATCGTTCAAAGCATTTCTTCTGTCTGAAAATTATACTGCTAGCAGACAACCATTATTTGGCTTGCGGGTACCCTCAGTGATGCCTAACTTATTGTCTGTATGCTTGGCATACTTGGGGCACCCTCAGCCAGAGTTGTTGGTTTGAGTTGCACACTGTGTATGTCTCTTGTCCTATACAGTGAGGGGTAACCCTTTACTTGATACCTCCCAGACAAGGCAGATATCATAAACCGTCATTACACTGTAGGCTGATTCTATCAGACTTTACAGTCATGGCACAAACCATTATCTAGACATCTATCCAGCCCCACGAGTTTGACGTTTGTGTAGCTGCTAGTGTTGAACTCGTGGGGCTGGACATCTGTTATGTCGTTCAGCAGCCTTGTTGATGTTGGCCTTGGAGTGGGGAGTTCAAGTGAAATGTTCTGTGATTTTGTTAGTGCGTAGTATCTAGAGTAAAAAGTCAAATGTAGGATTATGTCATGTGACAATGACTAAATTAACTGTTTTCTGATTGACGCCTCTGTGCGTACCAACTCAGCAATGCCTGATTGGCCAGTAATTCCGCTGAGGATGATGGGATCTTGAATGTGTCATGTTAGACCCTCAGAGAGATGGAGAGTTTATCAAACTGACTATAAAATATACACAGAATGGCATGGTTCTACGGACATTGTTGAGTGACTGTTATGGTTTCATTAATAAATGGGTATTTTTGATGATAAATATGCAGTAGTGAAACATAATGTGGGTTGGGGTCAAATTATATTTAAATGTTGTAAATTCAGGAAGTAAACTGACATTCCAATTCCAATTTTCTGTTTACTTTCTGAATTGATGGAATTTAAATGGAATCGACCCCATTAGCTGTTCCTCTAGCCTCAATTCCATTCTGTTTCAAACCACAAATTAACAAACTAAACAACAGTGTTCTTCGTGCCTCCGTCACAGCCTGACACTTGTCCTCTGTTTCCAGTGTTGCCTCAGCTCTGCATTCTGAAGCACCAGACCGATATGAACGTCTCACTTCAGTCTCCAGCTCTGTCGACTTCGATCAACGGGATAACGTGAGAAATCCCTCCTCCCTCCCTCACTCCCTCCGAATGTCTCCCCACCACTGAGGTTGTCTCCTACTGGTCACACGTGCATCTCTTTAAACGACTCCATTGGCTTTGCCTCACATTCCTGTTAAATAATGCAAGATAAGCAGAGGTCTTGGATGTGGGTGGAGTCAGGTCCGCCAGACACAGATTTCCACTTAGTGACTCCTGATGGAGACTCCCCATCCCTTATCGATACAGTACATAGATGTTTTATCTTAAGGGAGACTTAATCTCCTTGTCTCTCTTGACTCTTCCAATTAATGACACACAATATTAAATATGGTGATAGTTTTGAATTAATATCCTTAAGGCTAAATGCCCCAGTGTGTGGAACAGACACTCACATTTTCTAACTTGTGAAATATAAGCTAAACCAGTCCGTTATCAATGTCCCTCAAGAACATTCTATGGAACTCCATACGATATCCCTGAGTCATATGTAGCACTAATCACCCTAGTAGGTCAATTCAGGTCCACGTTATCTCTTTCTACCGCCTAGCCTTTTAATCTCTTCCACCACTCTCCCTGTCTGTTCACTAAAACTCACATCACGATTGGGCCACCTCTATAGCTGTCCAGATCACGTTGGTTTACCCCAGACAGTCCCCACTTTATTTATTGCCCTCTCTGGTCATACAGTACTTGGGCCCCAATGAAATGGCAGATAAAGGAACATTGTAGTTTAATTCTAAATGTTTACACTGTGTTTTGAGTTTAGGTTTCACATCAACATCCAATGACCATGAGAATAGCATGCCTGCAATTGATTGATTTGGGGCCTAAAAACGAAAACATTTTATAATGCATCACCACTGTCAAATTATTTGATTGTGTGGAATTTCAGTTTAAAAAAAATCTCCATGTGTTAAATGTGACTGGCGACTGCATATTTTTGAAATGTCTGATTGTCATTGCATGTCTACACTGCAGGGCTTCTGTTCCTGGTTAACTGCCATCTTCAGAATAAAGTAAGTGAGTCTGTTATCAACATTCTATGTAAATACTTGATTGGGGAAAAAGCTAGAGATCATGTGCACGTGTTGCCACAAAAATGTTGCCACAAAAATGTGCAACCGAATGAATAGTAATGCTACTGTGGTAAAGGCCACGTTTCTTGTCTCGTGTAAATGTGGCTCAACTTGTACTCCAAAAGTGAACCCAGTTCTCCTGCCCTCACCCCACCTAGGGACGAGGAGATCCGGGAGAAGTGTGGTGAGGACGCCGTGCACTACCTTTCCTTCCAGCGCCACATCATCGGCCAGCTGGTGGTTGTTGGGGTTCTGTCTGTGGGCATCGTCCTGCCGGTCAACTTTTCTGGAGACCTTTTGGGTGAGTGTGCCAGATTTCCATTCATTTCTATTAATGAAATGTACCTCTTGTTTACCTTATGAATCCCTTATTAATGAGATCACCATAAGTTAGACACTACATTGTTTTTGTTGTCGTCATGTGAGACTTGCATATAAATGTGACTTCAACAAAGAAATAACCAATGGAACAATAAGAAGACGTATTCCATCAGATTTGCATATCTGCTCTCCATTGTACAGTTAGTTTACAAAATCTCCTATGACAACAAAAACACATGGACCAATGGGTCCCTATTTTGGGTTTATGATATACCAAAACAGCACATTAAGGTATTCAAACCCCTTGACTTATTTCACATTTTGTTGTGTTACAGCCTGAATTCAAAATGGAATCCCATCTATACACAATACCCCATAATGAAAAAGTGAAAACATATTTGTAAAACATTTTTCTAATGTATTGAAAATGAAATACAGAATTATTCACACCCCTCAGTCAATACATGTTAGAATCACATTTGGCAGCCATTACAGCTGTGAGTCTTTCTGGGTATGTCTCTAAGATCTTGGCACACTTGTATTGTCCAGTATTTGCACATTATTCTTTTTTTAAATTCTTTAAGCTATGCTGAGTTTATTGTTGATCATTGCTAGACAACCATTCTCAAGTCTTGCCATAGATTTGTAAGCCAATTTAAGTCTGTAACTAGGCCACTGAAGAACATTCAACATCTTGCATCCTGTTTGCAATAAGGCACTAAAGTAACGCTGTTTTCATGGTTCGAGCTAGGCCCCTTAGTTCCAGTGAAGGAAGATCTTAATGCTACAGCATACAATGACATTCCAACTTTGTGGCAAAGGTTTGGGGAAGGCCCTTTCCTGTTTCAGCATGACAATGCCCCCGTGCACAAAGCAAGGTCCATAGGGAAATGGTTTGTCGAAATCTGTGTGGAAGAACTTGACTGGCCTGCACAGAGCCCTGACCTCAACCCCATCAAACACCTTTGGGATGAATTGGAACGCCGACTGCGATCCAGGCCTAATCGCCCAACGTCAGTGGCTGAATGGAAGCAAGTCCCCGACACAATGTTCCAACATCTAGTGGAAAACCTTCCAGAAGAGTGGAGGCTGTTATAGCAGCAAAGGGGGGACCAACTCCATGTTAATACTCATGATTTTGGAATGAGACATTTGGCTGTTAGGTTGTATTCTGAGGCAGACAATTTTATTTTGATTGACTATCATAGCTAAATTGCTACAAGAAAGTTTATTTAAATTGACAAACAGATAACTAAGTACAGATAATAGAAATACTTAAAGGAAATGTCACAAGAAAATGTCTATATACGTTGTTGTCTTTTTGTCTGCAGAAAATAATGCATACAGCTTTGGGCGGACCACTATAGCAAACCTGAAGTCTGGGTTGGTACATTTTTTATAACACGCTGTTGTTATTTTGTTGGTTGTTAAACCAATGGCATTATTTGAAAGAAAGAATGATGCGTAGTTACGGAAAATCCCAGGAGTCATAACTGGTTGCAGTGACTTTATTATTAAGTATTTTGGTACATCATGATCAGATGATTGTATACTGGTTGTAATGTTTTTAGACATATTTTAAACAACACATTTTTCAAATCTCTTCTGCGTTTTCTCAGGACTAACCTCTTGTGGCTCCACACTTCATTTGCATTCTTATACCTGCTGCTGACTGTGTACAGCATGAGACGACACACGTCCAAGATGCATTACAAGGAGGATGACCTGGTAAAGTTAATTTTATTTATTTGTCCATAGTCAAATTCAGATGAATGCAATGTCCACTTAATAATGGGCTGCTATAGAAACATTTGGAATGTAATAGTTCTGATGTACAGTAAATGTCAACATCTGGTTAAGATGTGTTATTTTCAGCAGTCATAAATCAAACCATATGCTCTTTTCCAGGTGAAACGCACTTTATTTATCAATGGGATCTCCAAATATGCCGAAGAGGTCCACATAAAACAACACTTTCAGTAAGCATTTCTCTGGTTTCATTTATTATCAGACATCAGCAAGTTGTTTGTGGTACATTGTGGTACATTCTACAAAGGGTCAGAATTTATTGACGTCATTGATAAAGATGATCAATAATGACTGTAAAATAAATTTATCAAATACTGTATGCAAACAAAAATGGGAAATTATTTTCTACTTAAACAAAATCTCTTTCTCTGAAGAATTGTATTAACAAGCAAAACATGTTTTCTGAAAAAGGAAAGGGTCAAAATGATTACATCCATAAAGACTCTTTTATAAATCAGGTAGTCAAAAGATGAGTATTTGGTCCCGTATTCCGTGGAAGCGGCGAACTACATCAAGCTTGTGACCCTACAAACTTTTTGAATGCTTTTTGTAGTTATTTTTTGTTATATTTAAGATTGTATTGTGCCCAATATAAATGAATGGTAAGTGATGTATTGCCATTTTGTAGTCACTTTTATTGTAAATAAGAATAGATGTTTCTAAACATTAGCAATAACAGGAGAGGTTAGCATGTCTTAGGGGTATGATATATAATGCTAACCTCCCCTGTTATTGTAATGGCGAGAGGTTAGCATGTCTTGGGGGTATGATATATAATGCTAACCTCCCCTGTTATTGTAATGGTGAGAGGTTAGCATGTCTTGGGGGTATGATATATAATGCTATCCTCCCCTGTTATTGTAATGGTGAGAGGTTAGCATGTCTTGGGGGTATGATATATAATGCTAACCTCCCCTGTTATTGTAATGGTGAGAGGTTAGCATGTCTTGGGGGTATGATATATAATGCTAACCTCCTCTGTTATTGTAATGGTGAGAGGTTAGCATGTCTTGGGGGTATGATATATAATGCTAACCTCCCCTGTTATTGGTAATGGTGAGAGGTATGATATATAATGCTAACCTCCTCTGTTATTGTAATGGTGAGAGGTTAGCATGTCTTGGGGGTATGATATATAATGCTAACCTCCTCTGTTATTGTAATGGTGAGAGGTTAGCATGTCTTAGGGGTATGATATATAATGCTAACCTCCCCTGTTATTGTAATGGTGAGAGGTTAGCATGTCTTAGGGTATGATATATAATGCTAACCTCCCTGTTATTGGTAATGGTGAGAGGTATGATATATAATGCTAACCTCCTCTGTTATTGTAATGGTGAGAGGTTAGCATGTCTTGGGGTATGATATATAATGCTAACCTCCCTGTTATTGTAATGGTGAGAGGTTAGCATGTCTTAGGGTATGATATATAATGCTAACCTCCCTGTTATTGTAATGGTGAGAGGTTAGCATGTCTTGGGGGTATGATATATAATGCTAACCTCCCTGTTATTGTAATGGTGAGAGGTTAGCATGTCTTGGGGGTATGATATATAATGCTAACCTCCCTGTTATTGTAATGGTGAGAGGTTAGCGTGTCTTGGGGTATGATATAAAATGCTAACCTCCTGTTATTGTAATGGTGAGAGGTTAGCATGTCTTGGGGGTATGATATAAAATGCTAACCTCCTGTTATTGTAATGGTGAGAGGTTAGCATGTCTTGGGGGTATGATATATAATGCTAACCTCCCTGTTATTGTAATGGTGAGAGGTTAGCATGTCTTGGGGTATGATATATAATGCTAACCTCCTGTTATTGGTAATGGTGAGAGGTTAGCATGTCTTAGGGGTATGATATATAATGCTAACCTCCCCTGTTATTGTAATGGTGAGAGGTTAGCATGTCTTGGGGGTATGATATATAATGCTAACCTCCCCTGTTATTGTAATGGTGAGAGGTTAGCATGTCTTAGGGTATGATATATAATGCTAACCTCCCTGTTATTGTAATGGTGAGAGGTTAGCATGTCTTGGGGGTATGATATATAATGCTAACCTCCCCTGTTATTGTAATGGTGAGAGGTTAGCATGTCTTGGGGGTATGATATATAATGCTAACCTCCCCTGTTATTGTAATGGTGAGAGGTTAGCGTGTCTTGGGGGTATGATATAAAATGCTAACCTCCCCTGTTATTGTAATGGTGAGAGGTTAGCATGTCTTGGGGGTATGATATAAAATGCTAACCTCCTGTTATTGTAATGGTGAGAGGTTAGCATGTCTTGGGGGTATGATATATAATGCTAACCTCCTGTTATTGTAATGGTGAGAGGTTAGCATGTCTTGGGGTATGATATATAATGCTAACCTCCCTGTTATTGGTAATGGTGAGAGGTTAGCATGTCTTAGGGTATGATATATAATGCTAACCTCCCCTGTTATTGTAATGGTGAGAGGTTAGCATGTCTTGGGGGTATGATATATAATGCTAACCTCCCCTGTTATTGTAATGGTGAGAGGTTAGCATGTCTTGGGGGTATGATATATCATGCTAACCTCCCCTGTTATTGGTAATGGTGAGAGGTTAGCATGTCTTGGGGGTATGATATATAATGCTAACCTCCCCTGTTATTGTAATGGTGAGAGGTTAGCATGTCTTGGGGGTATGATATATAATGCTAACCTCCTGTTATTGGTAATGGTGAGAGGTTAGCATGTCTTGGGGTATGATATATAATGCTAACCTCCCTGTTATTGTAATGGTGAGAGGTTAGCATGTCTTGGGGTATGATATATAATGCTAACCTCCCTGTTATTGTAATGGTGAGAGGTTAGCATGTCTTGGGGGTATGATATATAATGCTAACCTCCCTGTTATTGTAATGGTGAGAGGTTAGCATGTCTTGGGGGTATGATATATAATGCTAACCTCCCCTGTTATTGGTAATGGTGAGAGGTTAGCATGTCTTGGGGGTATGATATATAATGCTAACCTCCCTGTTATTGGTAATGGTGAGAGGTTAGCATGTCTTGGGGTATGATATATAATGCTAACCTCCCTGGTTTTGGTAATGGTGAGAGGTTAGCATGTCTTGGGGTATGATATATAATGCTAACCTCCCTGGTTTTGGTAATGGTGAGAGGTTAGCATGTCTTAGGGTATGATATATAATGCTAACCTCCCCTGTTATTGTAATGGTGAGAGGTTAGCATGTCTTGGGGGGTATGATATATAATGCTAACCTCCCCTGGTTTTGGTAATGGTGAGAGGTT
The DNA here is from genome assembly GCA_030435695.1 of Brachymystax lenok tsinlingensis. Taxonomy (NCBI): domain Eukaryota; kingdom Metazoa; phylum Chordata; class Actinopteri; order Salmoniformes; family Salmonidae; genus Brachymystax; species Brachymystax lenok. Next base: position 216,946 of record CM059812.1, on the reverse strand, counting down.
AGCATGTCTTGGGGGTATGATATATATAATGCTAACCTCCCCTGGTTTTGGTAATGGTGAGAGGTTAGCATGTCTTGGGGGTATGATATATAATGCTAACCTCCCCTGGTTATGGTAATGGTGAGAGGTTAGCATGTCTTGGGGGTATGATATATAATGCTAACCTCCCCTGTTATTGTAATGGTGAGAGGTTAGCATGTCTTGGGGGTATGATATATAATGCTAACCTCCCCTGTTATTGGTAATGGTGAGAGGTATGATATATAATGCTAACCTCCTCTGTTATTGTAATGGTGAGAGGTTAGCATGTCTTGGGGTTATGATATATAATGCTAACCTCCCCTGTTATTGGTAATGGTGAGAGGTTAGCATGTCTTGGGGGGTATGATATATAATGCTATCCTCCCCTGTTATTGGTAATGGTGAGAGGTTAGCATGTCTTGGGGGTATGATATATAATGCTAACCTCCCCTGTTATTGTAATGGTGAGAGGTTAGCATGTCTTGGGGGTATGATATATAATGCTAACCTCCCCTGTTATTGTAATGGTGAGAGGTTAGCATGTCTTGGGGGTATGATATATAATGCTAACCACCTCTGTTATTGTAATGGTGAGAGGTTAGCATGTCTTGGGGGTATGATATATAATGCTAACCTCCTCTGTTATTGTAATGGTGAGAGGTTAGCATGTCTTGGGGGGTATGATATATAATGCTAACCTCCCCTGTTATTGTAATGGTGAGAGGTTAGCATGTCTTGGGGGTATGATTTATAATGCTAACCTCCCCTGTTATTGTAATGGTGAGAGGTTAGCATGTCTTGGGGGTATGTTCTTTGAACCTGTAACTTTCTCACTCATCATTATTCACGATTTATTCAGGATTATCTGTAATCATGGCAGAATCCACATTATTGTAGAAGTGTTTAGAAAATTATATTTTCTTATTTACAATAAAAGTGACTTCAAAAGGACATGGTAAATTATTTACCATTTTAATTTATATTTGGCATAAAACCATCTTAAACACAATAACTACATGCAAACACACACAAAAAAAACCACCAGTCTCAACGTCAACAGTGAAGAGGCGACACCGGGATGCTGGCCTTCTAGGCAGAGTTGCAAAGAAAAAGCCATATCTCAGACTGGCCAATTAAAGAAAATATTAAATGGGCAAAAGAACACAGACACTGGACAGAGGAACTCTGCCTAGAATTCCAGCATCCCGGAGTCGCCTCTTCACTCTTGACGTTGAGACTGGTGTTTTGCGGGTACTATTTAATGAAGCTGGCAGTTGAGGACTTGTGAGGCGTCTGTTTCTAAAACTAGACACTCTGATGTACTTGTCCTCTTGCACAGTTGTGCACTGAGGGCTCCCACTCTTTCTATTCGGGTTAGAGCCAGTTTGCGCTGTTCTGCGAAGGCAGTACACAGCGTTGTATGAGATATTCAGTTTCTTGGCAATTTCTTGCATGGAATAGCCTTCATTTCTCAGAACAAGAATAAACTGACGAGTTTCAGAAAGGTTTGTTTCTGGCCATTTTGAGCCTGTAATCGAACCCACAAATGCTAACGCTCCAGATACTCAACTAGTCTAAAGAAGGCCAGTTTTATTGCTTCTTTAATCAGAACAACAGTTTTCAGCTGTGCTAACATAATTGCAAAAGGGTTTTCTAATGATGAATTAACCTTTTTAAAATGATCAACTTGGATTAGGTAACACAACGTGCCATTGGAACACAGGAGTGATGGTTGCTGATAATGGGCCTCTGTACGCCTATGTAGATATAAATAAATAATCTGCTGTTTCCAGCTACAATAGGAATTTACAAAATGAACAATGTCTACACTGTATTTCTGATCAATTTGATGATATTTTAATGGACAAAAAAATTGCTTTTCTTTCAAAAACAAGGACATTTCTCTGACCCCCAAACTTTCTTTAAATACTAGCCCACAGCTCGGACACCCATGCGTACCCCACAAGACATGCCACCAGAGGTCTCTTCACAGTCCCCAAGTCCAGAACAGACTATGGGAGTTACACAGAACTACATAGAGCCATGACTACATGGCACTCTATTCCACATCAAGTAACTGATGCAGCAGTAGACTCAGATGCTAAGAAAAATACACCTTATGGAACAGCGGGGACCGTGAAGACACGCACAGACATACATACACATAAGACACACACACGTACACATGGATGTTGTATTGTAAATATGTCATAGTGGAGTAGTGGCCTGAGGGAACACACTAAATGTATAGGGTAAAGTGTTATGAAATGTAATGTCATGTAATATTTTAAACTGTATGTAACTGCCTGAATGTTATTGGACCCCAGGAAGAGTAGCTGCTGCCTTGGCAGGAACTAATGGGGATCCATAATAAACCCCAGGAAGAGTAGCTGCTGCCTTGGCAGGAACTAATGGGGCTCCTTAATTAATACAAATACCAACATAATTTCCCAAAACCACTAGGTAGCCTAGTGGTTAGAGTGTTGGACTTGTAACCGGAGGGTCACAAGTTCGAATCCCCGAGCTGACAAGGTAAAAATCTGTCGTTCTGCCCCTGAACAAGGCAGTTAACCCACTGTTCCCCGGGCGCCGAAGACGTGGATGTCGATTACCTCTCTGATTCAGAGGGGTTGGGTTAAATGCGGAAAACACATTTCGGTTGAAGGCATTCGGTTGTACAACTGACTAATAATGGTGACTTTGACTTTAATATCAGACCCCGCTGTATGTGCCTTCAGAAAGTGTTCATACCCCTTGACTTATTCAACATTTTGTTGTGTTACGGTACGAATTCAAAATGTATTAAAATAAAACAAATCTCACCCATCCACACACAATACCCCATAAAACATGTTTTTAGAAAGATTTGCAAATGTATTGAAAATGAAATCCAGAAATCTCATTAACGTAGGTATTCACACCCTGTTGCTATGTCACTCCAAATTGAGCTCGGGTGCATCCAATTTCCTTTGGTCGTCCTTGAGCTGTTACTACAACCTGATTGGAGTCCACCTGTGGTCGATTCAATTGTTTGGACAAAATTTTGAAAGAAACACACCTGACTATATTAGGTCCCTGAAATCATGCCACGAAGTCCAAGGAGATGACCGTAGATATGAGATTGGATTGAGATGTGGCATACAGTATATCTCGGGAAGGTGTCGAGGAAATTCCCCATTAAGGACTCAAAGTTAATGAATAGATTTATTATCACGGCCGGAGAGGTTACAACAAACTAAGTACTCAAAATACAAGTCTGTAAGAATCTCTGAAAGGATGCTCTCCCCTCAGCACTCTTTATACTCGTGCACAAACTAGGCATCTCTGCTCTCCAGGTGGAATAGGCTGATCATGACCTTGCACACACAGTTTCTAGGCGTTGGGCCAAAGTAACAATGTGTTCCCTTCTTTCTGTCCTTCCATCAGTCCCCTCCCTGAGAGCAGTCACAGAACATCCTAACACAATAACGAGAAACAATACGCTACATGTAGTCACACATTTGCAGACACAGAGGACGCTAAACATTTCCACTACAAAGGATCTAAAACAATTTCTACAGTGTTGAACGTTCACATTAGCAATTTCCCATCATAAGGAACTACCCAGCTGGCTGTCCATAAGATTCTGTGGTCTGATGAGACCAAAATTGAACTCTTTGGCCTGAATGCAAAGCACAATGTCTGGAGAAAGACAGGGGTTTAGCTGTGGCTGGTTAACACCATCCCTACTGTGAAGCGTGGTGGCAGCAGCTTGCTTTGGGGAATCTTTTCAGCGGCAGGGACTGTGAGGACTGGTAAGGATAGAGGGAACAATGAATGGAATCAAATACATGCAAATCTTTGAGAACCTGCTTCATGGTGCAAACGACCTTAAACCTGTGCAACGATTTACGTTACAACAGGACAATGACCCCCAAGCATACAGCCAAAGAAATGCTGGAATGGCTTTAGAACAAGAATGTGAAAGTCCTTGAGTGGCCCAGGCGAAGCCCAGACTTGAATACTATTAAGATTACTGTTCAATGCCGCTCCCCATCTAATTGAACAGAGCTTGAGAAAATCTGCAAGGAAGAATGGAGAAAATCCCCAAATCCAGATGTGCAAAGCTGATACAAGACGTCTCAAAGCTGTAGTCGTGCCAAAGGTGCTTCTACAAAGTATTGACTCGGGTGTGAATACTTATGGAAATTAGATTTCTGTATTTTTCAATACATTTGCAAACATGTTTTCACTTTGTCATTATTGGTTATTATTTTAATCAATTTTGAATTCAGGCTGTAATACAACAAAGTGGAATAAGTCAAAGGGGTATGAATACTTTCTGAAGGCCCTGTATGTGGGAATTGGGTGAAGATCAGTGGTGTAAATACTTTAAAGTACAACTTAAGTCATTTTTTGGGATATACAGTTGAAGGCGGAAGTTTACATACAAATAGGTTGGAGTCATTAAAACTCGTTTTTCAACCACTCCACACATTTCTTGTTAACAAACTATAGTTTTGGCAAGTTGGTTAGGACATTTACTTTGTGCATGACACAAGTCATTTTTCCAACAGCTGTTTACAGACAGATTATTTAACGTATAATTCACTGTATCACAATTCCAGTGGGTCAGAAGTTTACATACACAAAGTTGACAGTGCCTTTAAACAGCTTGGAAAATTCAAGAAAATGATGTAAGATGCTTTAGAAGCTTCTGATGGGCTAATTGACATAATTTGAGTCAATTGGAGGTGTACCTGTGAATGTATTTCAAGGCCTACCTTCAAACTCAGTGCCTCTTTGCTTGACATCATGGGAAAATCAAAAGAAATCAGCCCAAAAATTGTAGACCTACACAAGTATGGTTCATCCTTGGGAGCAATTTCCAAACGCCTGAAGGTACCACGTTCATCTGTACAAACAATAGTTCGAAAGTATAAAAACCATGGGACCACGCAGCCGTCATACCACTCAGGAAGGAGACTTGTTCTGTCTCCTAGAGATGTACGGACTTTGGTGCGAAAAGTGAAAATCAATCCCTGAAGAACAGTAAAGGACCTTGTGAAGATGCTGGAGGAAACTGGTACAAAAGTAGCTATATCCACAGTGAAACGAGTCCTATATCGACATAACCTGAAAGGCCGCTGAGCAAGGAAGAAGCCACTGCTTTAAAACCGCCATAAAAATCCAGACTAAAGTTTCCAACTGCACATGGGAACAAAGATGGTACTATTTGGAGAAATGTCCTCTGGTCTGATGAAACAAAAATATAAACTTTTTGCCATAATGACCATCGTTATGTTTGGAGGAAAAAGGGGGAGGCTTGCAAGCCGAAGAACACCATCCCAACCGTGAAGCACGAGAGTGGCAGCATCATGTTGTGGGGGTGCTTTGCTGCAGGAGGGACTGGTGCACTTCACAAAATAGATGGCATCATGAGGAAGGAAAATTGTGGATACATTGAAGCAACATCTCAAGACATCAGTCCGCAAGTTAAAGCTTGGTTGCAAATGGGTCTTCCAAATGGACAATGACCCCAAGCAAACTTCCAAAGTTGTGGCAAAATGGCTTAAGGACAAAAGTCAAGGTATTGGAGTGGCCATCACAAAGCCCTGACCTCAATCCTATAGACAATTTGTGGGCAGAACTGAAAAAGCGTGTGCGAGCAAGTAGGCCTACAAACCTAACTCCGTTACACCAGTTCTGTCAGGAGGAATGGGCCAAAATTCACCCAACTTATTGTGGGAAGCTTGTGGAAGACTACCCAAAACGTTTGACCCAAGTTAAACAATTTAAAGGCAATGCTACTAAGTACTAAATTAGTGTATGTAATTTTCTGACCCACTGGGAATGTGGTGAAATAAATAAATAATTCTCTCTACTATTATTCTGACATTTCACATTCTTAAAATAAAGTGGTGATCCTAACTGACCTAAGACAGGGAATGTTTACTAGGATTAAATGTCAGGAATTGTGAAAAACTGAGTTTAAATGTATTTGGCTAAGGTGTATGTAAACTTCCGACTTCAACTGTACATTTTATTTACTATTTATATTTTTTACAACTTTTACTCCATTACATTCCTAAAGAAAATAATTTTATTTTTACTCCCAACTTTTACTCCCTGACACCCAAACGTTACATTTTGAATGCTTAGCAAGGCATGTGATTGGTTCTGACTTCAAAACTTGTAAATATGAAATATTCTTATTCATGTCACTGAGGGAGAAAGGGGAATGTAGAACGCTTACATTCTGTCAGAATGTGTTATTGTTAGACATCAGGGATCCTATGGAAAGGAGAAGGACCACAGTCTGGGACAAGTCAACAGGACAGCCGTGAGTTGGAGAGGAGAAGGGCCACAGTCTGGGACAAGTCAACAGGACAGCCGTGAGTTGAGGAGGAGAAGGACCACAGTCTGGGACAAGTCAACAGGACAGCCGTGAGTTGAGAAGGACCACAGTCTGGTACAAGTCCACAGGACAGCCGTGAGTTGAGGAGGAGAGGGCCACAGTCTGGGACAAGTCCACAGGACAGCCGTGAGTTGGGGAGGAGTGAGGACCACAGTCTGGGACAAGTCAACAGGACAGCCGTGAGTTGAGGAGAAGGACCACAGTCTGGGACAAGTCAACAGGACAGCCGTGAGTTGTGGAGGAGAAGGACCACAGTCTGGGACAAGTCAACAGGACAGCCGTGAGTTGTGGAGGAGTGAGGACCACAGTCTGGGACAAGTCAACAGGACAGCCGTGAGTTGAGGAGAAGAAGGACCACAGTCTGGGACAAGTCAACAGGACAGCCTTGAGTTGAGGAGTGAGGAATGTGGCCCGAGGTCAGGTCAGATGAAGTGAGGAAGAACAGATCACTCAAGTCCTGTCTAGCAACAGAGGTGTATTGGCTGTTCAGATGTGTAAGGAGGAGACTCAGCATAGGAGGAAGGTGTAAATGCCAGTGCTTGTGTAAATATGTCTTTGTCTGTTCAGCTGTCTAACCCATTGGGTGAATAAACGTGGTTTGAGCTTTGAACACAGAAAATATGTATAATTCACACACTTATCAAGAGACCATCCCTACTGCCTCAGATCTGGCGGACTCACTAAACACACATGCTTCATTTGTAAATGATGTCTGAGTGTTGGAGTGTTCCCCTGGCTATCTGTAAATTTAAAAAACAAGAAAATCGTGCCATCTGGTTTGCTTAATATAAAAAATGTCCCTGCATTTTAAGATCACTGACTTTATCAACTCTCATTATAGTATGCTAATTATTTTGTTTTCTCTCCATTGTCACACAGACAAGCCTATGAGAACTGCACTGTTCTGGATGCTCGAATCTGCTACAATGTAGCCAAACTCATGTCCCTGAATGCTGAGAGGTGAGACCTTTACCTGCTGTTCACCAATTGTGTTCATTCTCACTTTCCTTTAGAATGCTTCATCACAATTTCAGTCCCCAACATATCCAACCCTCACTACGTAAAATGGCATCGACTACATAAAATTGTACAGATGTAGGATTGTAGGGTGGCCCAGCCCCTGAAGTGACTCTTTACACTGTATGCAAAGATGTATTTTGTGTTGTCTTAGGAATTCAGCCTTCTCTGTGTTCCACATCCATCATTCTATCACGTCTCTGTAAAGCAGAGGTTCTGTTGTCTTTATATCCTGCGGGTCTGATATCTGAATAGAAGTTAACTCAACAGTAATGCTATTGGTCAACAAACAAGTCAGATTCTTATAAAAAAAAACTCTTCGCTTCATTGTCTCTTTCTCTTTTGTTCCTGAACTGCGTTGGTGAAATACACACTGTCTTTCTACCTCTCTCTCCCCCAAGAGCTATGGGACATGGCACAAGCCATGACTTCTCTCTCGTTCCCAGTCTGATCATACCTAGAATAAGGCCTTGTAATTTAAGCTTATGCCTTGTGTAATTTGATCATTTATTTTACAATAATATTACATATTTTTGCCTTTGATAGACAACTCAGACCTTTCTTGAAAACCTATTACTGTAACTCAACTCTAATTCATTGAATATTGCTAAATCATTTTTATAGAGTCCGAAACATTGTAATAGGCTAATTACAGTCTTATCACGGGTGAGGTATATAGCCTATACGATAAATATTACTTCACTTTTAATTTGATCACTCTTTTGTTGCTGAGATTTTCCTGCGCTGCAATGCAGTTGAGTGATTTACATAATTTCACTTAAAACCCATGGTTATATTATAAGTATTCCACTTTACATGTAGCCTCATTTTGACCAGCGATCCAGCAACATGATGGACTAAACGTACAAATCCTGTTTCTTCAGGATTATTTTGCTGCGACAATACAGGTCTAATTAAGATCCTACATCTGTAGTTACTGTAGAAGAACTCCAGGTGGAATTTATTCCTGCCTTTTTTTTTTATAAAAAAAGAGCCCCACATTTTTTGTTGTTGACCAGACGTAGAGATATTACATTAAGTTCATTACCTCCTCACTCTCAGCAAATGGGCCAAGGCAAGTGTAATGTCCATAAAATAGTGTTTGAATTGTATATAGAGATGCAGGGTTGAGGAGTAACTCCATGGGGCAACTAAACCGTAACCCTGACTTTAACCATTCAGAGTTAATGCCTGTGGTGTAAAGTACTTAAGTAAAAATACTTTATTGTACTTTTTACTCCAGACATTTTCCCTGACACCCAAAAGTACTCGCTACATTTTCCCTGACACCCAAAAGTACTCGCTACATTTTCCCTGACACCCAAAAGTACTCGCTACATTTTGAACGCTTAACAGGACAGGAAAATGGTCCAATTTATGCACTAATCAGGAGAACATCCCTGCTCATCATTACTGCCTCTGATCTAGCGAACTCACTAAATACAAATGCTTGATTTGTAAATTATGCCTGAGTGTTGGAGTGTGCCCCTGGCTATCCGTAATTTAAAAAACAGTAATTGTGCCGTCTGGTTTGCCTAATATCTGGAATTTGAAATTATTTACACTTTTACTTTTGATACTTAAGGATATTTAAAATCAAATACTTTTAGACTCTTACTCAAGTAGTATTTTATTGGATGACTTTCACTTTTACTTGAGTCAGTTAAGGTATATTTACTTTTACTCAAGTATGACAATTGGGTACTTTGATCTACCACTGGATAATGCCTAACTTTAAGAATGTTGGAGTTAAAGCCGAAACTTAGATTACTTTACAGAGTTTGGATAATCCCAGAATTACGTTACTGATCATAATTTTGGATAGGTAACTGTAACAGATTACATTTAGAAAGTAACTGTTACATGTGTACTTCTTGGATTACATTTAAATGCAGAAAAATACATTAACACCTGTTTTCTCAATGACATTTTAATTCGGCGTTGGGGGAAAAAAACGAAAGTTTACGTTTGTTCCAGGTGAGCGAGTCTGACCACAAGTCCGAAACCACTGATGACACACAAAATGTGTTTGATGGATCCTTTTTGTCTTCTAATGACTCTTCAAGGAATAATCCACTCAAACTATATTTTGGTATTTTTATCATTAGTTCAGTGTTAATACAGTGATGTGGCAAGGTACGCTTTGCTTCTTGAAAATCCTATACCTTGAAATGGTAGTTCACCCGTGATACAAGTCAGTATTCAACATCCGTCCATGACTGAGGACGTCGGGAGATGACGTGGAAAACAGCAACTAGGGGCTGGTGTTGTGAACAGGGACGGTGGATGGGCGTCTGTCTCTGGTTCCAAAGGTTGCATGTTTGTTTGAATCCAGTGATAGAAAGTTGTTTTTGTTTTAAGTCTATTCCAAACCTTAACCATTACCTTAACCATTCAGAGTTAATGCCTAAACTTAGATTACTTTACGGAGTTTGGGTAATCCAAAAGTTACTTTACTGATTATAATTTTGGTTAGGTAGCTAGTAACTGTAAATGATTACATTGAGAAAATAACCTACCCAGCCCTGTAGACGAACCACTTTTGTTTAAAGTTAGTCACAGTTATGGACACTGTTGCCAAGACATGTTATCTGTGTGACCTATAAGATATCGCAGGAGAGAGGCCTTATTTTTTAGGGCCGTGAGTTCTGATGACAGAAGTAGCCCTTTGACTCAGCAGTGGCCATCTTGATCTCCTACTCGCCCACTGGTGCTAAACACTATTGATCTCCAGTGGCTGGAGAAATCTTCCATACTGCTGGAATTGATTGCCAAAGTTATGGGTCGGAAGGCACTTACCCGAAGACTTGAGCCTTATGTTGTGTGTTGTACAGTAACAGTCAAAAGTTTGGACCCACCTACTCATTCTATTGTCTTTATTTGTACTATTTTCTACATTGTAGAATAATAGTGAAGACACCAAAACTATGAAATAACACACATGGAATCATGTAGTAACCAAAAATTGTTAAACAAATTCTTCAATGTAGCCACCCTTTGCACAGTATTGGCATTCTCTCAACCATCTTCATGAGGTAGTCACCTGGAATGCATTTCAATTAACAGGTGTGCCTTGTTAATTTGTGGAATTTCTTTCCTTAATGCGATTGAGCCAATCAGTTGCGTTGTGACAAGGTGAGGGGGGAATAGAGAAGATTTGGTAAAATACCAAGTCCATATTATGGCAAGAACTGCTCAAATAAGCAAAGAGAAACGACAGTTCATCATTACTTTAAGACATAGTCAGTCAATCTGGAAAATGTCAAGAACTTTAAAAGTTTCTTAAAATGCAGTTGTAAAAGCCATCAAGCGCTATGATGAAACTGGCTCTCATGAGGACCGCCACAGGAAAGGATAACCCAGAGTTACCTCTGCTGCAGAGGCTAAGTTCATTAGAGTTAAATGCACCTCAGATTTCATCCCAAATAAATGCTTCACAGAGTTCAAGTAACAGGCACATCTCAACATCAACTGTTCAGAGGAGACTTTGTCTTCATGGTCGAATTGCTACAAAGAAACCACTACTAAAGGACACCATTAATAATAAGAGACTTGCTTGGGCCAAGAAACTTGAGCAAGGGACATTAGACCGGTGTAAATCTCATTTGGTCTGATGAGTCCAAATTTGAGATTTTTGGTTCCAATTCATGAAGCCCTTCTTACATCAGCTGATGTCACAAAGTGCTGTACAGAAACCCAGCCTAAAACCCCAAACAGCAAGCAATGCAGGTGTAGAAACACGGTAGGTGAAGTAGGTGAACGGATGATCTCCGCTTGTGTGGTTCCCACCATGAAGCATGGAGGAGGAGGTGTGATGGTGTGGGGCTGCTTTACTGGTGACACTGTCAGTGATTTCTTTTGAGTTCAAGGCACACTTAACTAGCATGGCTACCACAGCATTCTGCAGTGATACGCCATCCCATCTGGTTTGGGCTTAGTGGGACTATCATTTGTTTTTCAACAGGTCAATGACCCAAAACATACCTCCAGGCTGTGTAACGGCTATTTTACCAAGAAGGAGAGGGATGGAGTGCTGCATCAGATGACCTGGCCTCCACAATCACCTGACCTCAACCCAATCGAGATGGTTTGGGATGAGTTGGACCGCAGAGTGAAGGAAAAGCAGCCAACAAGTGCTCAGCATATGTGGGAACTCCTTCAAGACTGTTGGAAAAGCATTCCAGGTGAAGCTGTTTGAGAGAATGCCAAGAGTGTGCAAAGCTGCCATCAAGGCAAAGGGTGGCTACTTTTGGGGGGTTACTACATGATTCCATATGTGTTATTTCATTTTTGATGTCTTCACTATTATTCGACAATGTTGAAATTAGTACAAATAAAGAAAACCCTGGAATGAGTAGGTGTGTCCTAACCTTTGACTGGTATTGTATGTGTGAGTGTGTACAGTTGAAGTCGGAAGTTTAAAACGTGTTTTTCAACCACTCCACACATTTCTTGTTAACAAACTGTAGTTTTTGCAAGTCGGTTAGGACATCTACTTTGTGCATGACACAAGTAATTTTCCAACAATTGTTTACAGACAGATTATTTCACTTATAATTCACTGTATCACAATTTCAGTGGGTCAGAAGTTTACATACACAAAGTTGACTGTGCCTTTAAACAGCTTGGAAAATTCCAGAAAATGATGTCATGGCTTTAGAAGCTTCTGATAGGCTAATTGACATAATTTGAGTCAATTGGAGGTGTACCTGTGAATGTATTTCAAGGCCTACCTTCAAACTCCGTGCCTCTTTGCTTGATAATCAGCCAAGACCTCAAAAGAAAATTATAGACCTCCACAAGTCTGGTTCATCCTTGGGAGCAATTTCCAAACGCCTGAAGGTACCACGTTCATCTGTACAAACAATAGTGCACAAGTATAAACACCATGGGACCACGCAGCAGTCATACCGCTCAGGAAGGAGACGCGTTCTGTCTCCTAGAGATGTACGCACTTTGGTGCGAAAAGTGAAAATCAATCCCTGAACAACAGCAAAGGACCTTGTGAAGATGCTGGAGGAGTCAGGTACAAAAGTATTTATATCCACAGTGAAACGAGTCCTATATCGACATAACCTGAAAGGCCACTCAGCAAGGAAGAAGCCACTGCTCCAAAACTGCCATAAAAAAGCCAGACTACGGTTTGCAACTGCACATGGGGACAAAGATCGTATTTTTTGGAAGAATGTCCTCTGACTTGATGAATCAAAAATAGAACTGTTTGGCCACAATGACCATTATGTTTGGAGGAAAAAGGGGGAGGCTTGCAAGCCGAAGAACACCATCCCAACCGTGAAACACGGGGGTGGCAGCATCATGTTGTGGGGGTGCTTTGCTGCAGGAGGGACTGGTGCTCTTCACAAAATATATGACATCATGAGGAATGAAAATTATGTGGATATATTGAAGCAACATCTCAAGACATCAGTCAGGAAGTTAAAGCTTAGTCGCAAATGGGTCTTCCAAATGGACAATGACCCCAAGCAGACTTTCAGAGTTGTGGCAAAATGGCTTAAGGACAGCAAAGTCAAGGTATTGGAGTGGCCTTCACAAAGCCCTGACTTCAATCCTATAGAAAATGTGTGGGCAGAACTGAAAAAGTGTGTGCGAGCAAGGAGGCCTACAAACCTGACTCCGTTACACCAGCTCTGTCAGGAGGAATGGGCCAAAATTCACCCAACTTATTGTGGGAAGCTTGTGGAAGGCTACCCAAAACGTTTGACCCAAGTTAAACAATTTAAAGGCAATGCTACCAAACTCACATTCAATATCTCCAATCCAAAATCAAATCTAGAATCGGCTTTCTATTTCGCAACAAAGCCTCCTTCACTCATGCTGCCAAACTTGCACTAGTAAAACTGACTATCCTACCGATCCTCGACTTCGGCGATGTCATCTACAAAACGGCTTCCAATACTCTACTCAGCAAGCTGGATGCAGTCTATCACAGTGCCATCCGCTTTGTCACCAAAGCCCCTTATACCACCCACCACTGCGACCTATATGCTTTAGTCGGCTGGCCCTCGCTTCATACTCGTCGCCAGACCCACTGGCTCCAGGTCATCTGTAAGTCTCTGCTAGGTAAAGCCCCGCCTTATCTCAGCTCGCTGGTAACCATAACAGCACCCACCTGTAGCACGAGCTCCAGCAGGTATATCTCACTGGTCACCCCCAAAGCCAATTCCTCCTTTGGCCGCCCTTCCTTCCAGTTCTCTGCTGCCAATGACTGGAACGAACTGCAAAAATGCTTTATCTTGGCCAGGTCGCAGTTGTAAATGAGAACTTGTTCTCAACTTGCCTACCTGGTTAAATAAAGGTGAAATAAATAAAAAATACTAATTGAGTGTATGTAAACTTCTGACCCACTGGGAATGTGATGAAAGAAATAATAAAAGCTGAAATAAATCATTCTCTCTACTATTATTCTGACATTTCACATTCATAGGATCACCACTTTATTTTAACTGACCTAAGACAGGGAATTTCTACTAGGATTAAATGTCAGGAATTGTGAAAAACTGAATTTAAATGTATTTGGCTAAGGTGTGTGTAAACTTCTGACTTCAACTGTATATGCATGTTTGCGAGTGTATGTACTGCTCTGATGGGAATGTTGTATGTCACCATGCATGTGTGCAGGATTGTGCGTTGATGTGTGCACCATGTGTAGAGCTCTCAATATAATTTTTGTGTCCGCGTGTGTGTCGCCTCTCAGGAAGAAGACAGAGCGCAGTTTAAAGTTCTTCACTGATCTCATGGCCAAAGAGCACACGCCCACCATGGTCAACCCCAAACCCTGTGGTCACCTCTGCTGCTGTGTCATCAAAGGCTGTGAGCAGGTTAGACACACAGAAAACCATCCAATTTATTAGGCTGTACCTTTTGGCAATGCAAATTAGACTACTGTGCAATGTTATGTAAAGTATAATCTGTCATTGTATTTCAGGAAGAGGCGGTGAGCTTCTATACTAAGCGGGAGGCCAAACTGAAGGAGGAGTACAGAAAGGAGAAAGAGAAGGTCAACACTAAACCTCTTGGCATGGCGTTCGTCACTTTCCAGAATGAGGCCATGACTGCAATGTGAGTCAATCTCCACATAAGTTGATGTTTTTGTGGTGTATGTATGTGTTTGTTTGTGCATGCATGCTCTGTTATATCTGACCAGGATGGTCTTTCAGAACACCTCAATAGATCAGTGCCATCACCAAATGCCATATGTAATAAAAGCTTGTTTAGCCTACTCAATTTCCCTGCCATTTACCACTTTTCACAGAATCCTAAAGGACTTCAATGCTTGCCAATGCCATGGCTGCACATGTCGCCAAGAGCCCAGGTCATCCCAGTTCAGTGAAAGTCTCCACATCTACAACTGGAGTGTGAGCTATGCTCCTGACCCTCAGAACGTGCGCTGGTAAGAGACAGTGTCCTGCACAGGGTGGGCTAGCCATAGAAATAGAATTTAGAGTACTACTAATTCTATTTCTATGTGGCTAGCACCAACTATGATGTTGAGGTAGAACAAAGGGGGCAGCAAGAGAGGCTAAAAGTGACTTTATCGTCAAAAGGTGGGTTTACAGACATATTTAATCAATCCTTATCCCAGTCTGCTGTTCCCTCATGCTTCAAGAGGGCCACTATTGTTCCTGTTCCCAAGAAAGCTAAGGTAACTGAGCTAAATGACTATCGCCCTGTAGCACTCACTTCCGTCATCATGAAGTACTTTGAGAGACTAGTCAAGGATCAAATCCCCTCCATCCTGCCAGACACCCTAGACCCACTCCAATTTGCTTACTGTCCCAATAGGTCCACAGACGACGCAATCACAATCACACTGCCCTAACCCATCTGGACAAGAGGAATACCTATGTAAGAATGCTGTTCATCGACTACAGCTCAGCATTTATCACCATAGTACCCTCCAAACTCGTCATTAAGCTCGAGACCCTAGGTCTCGACCCAGCCCTGTGCAACTGGGTCCTGGACTTCCTGGCGGGCCGTCCCCAGGTGGTGAGGGTAGAAAACAACATCTCCACCCCGCTGACCCTCAACACTGGGGCCCCACAAGGGTGCGTTCTCAGCCCTCTCCTGTACAACGACGAGACGGCCTACAGGGAGGAGGTGAGGGCCCTCGGAGTGGGGTGTCAGGAAAATAACCTCTCACTCAACGTCAACATAAACAAAGGAGATGATCGTGGACTTCAGGAAACAGCAGCCCCCTATCCACATCGACGGGACAGTAGTGGAGAAGGTGGAAAGTTTTTTTAATTTCCTCGGCGTACACATCATGGACAAACTGAAATGGTCCACCCACACATACAGCGTGGTGAAGAAGGCGCAACAGCGCCTCTTCAACCTCAGGAGGCTGAATAAATTTGGCTTGTCACCAAAAACACTCACAAACTTCTATAGATGCACAATCGAGAGCATCCTGTCGGGCTGTATCACCGCCTGGTACGGCAACTGCTCCGCCCACAACCGTAAGGCTCTCCAGAGGGTAGTGAGGACTGCACAACGCATCACCTGGGGTAAACTACCTGCCCTCCAGGAAACCTACACCACCCGATGTCACAGGAAGGCCGAAAAGATCATCAAGGACAACAACCACCCGAGCCACTGCCTGTTAACCCCGCTATCATCCAGAAGGCGAGGTCAGTACAGGTGCATCAAAGCTGGGACCGAGAGACTGAAAAACAGCTTCTATCTCAAGGCCATCAGACTAATAAACAGCCATCACTAACATTGAGTGGCTGCTGCCAACATACTGACTTAAATTTCTAGCCACTTTAAACAATGCTTTATATAATGTTTACATACCCTACATTACTCATCTCATATGTATATACTGTACTCTATACCATCTACTGCATCTTGCCTATGCCGTTCGGCCATCGACTCATCCATATATTTATATGTACATACTCGTATTCAGTCCTTTACTCTTGTGTGTATAAGGTAGTTGCTCACAAAGTGTTAGATTACTTGTTAGATACTACTGCACTGTCGGGAACTAGAAGCACAAGCATTTCGCTACACTCGCATTAACATCTGCTAACCATGTGTATGTGACAAATCGATTTGATTTTGTAATCAATTTTTATTGGTCACATACACATGGTTAGCAGATGTTATTGCGAGTGTAGCGAAATGCTTGTGCTTCTAGTTCCCGACAGTGCAGCAATATCTAACACGTTATCTAACAATTCCTCAACAACTACCTAATAAACACAGATCTAAGTAAAGGAATGGAATAAGAATATATACATATTATCATTATTAAAGTGTCATTATTAAAGTGACTAGTGATACATTCTGTGCTAGTGATGGCTGTTTAACAGTCTGATGGCCTTGAGATAGAAGCTGTTTTTCAGTCTCTCGGTCCCAGCTTTGATGCACCTGTACTGACGTCGCCTTCTGGATGGTAGCGGGGTGAACAGGCAGTGGCTCGGGTGGTTGTTGTCCTTAATGATCTTTTTGTCCTTTCTGCATGAGTGACTGCACTCCACAACTTTGCAGCCAAGGACAATGGATGGAGGGGATGGGGTGATGACTGCTATTTGTATGTGTCATTAGTGATCCTCAGGCCCCCATGACCTCCAGTCAGCTCTTTTCCTGAATCCCTGACTTTGTAGCTTTGCGGCTTACTGAATGCTTGCTAATAACTTAACCCACTCAGTCTCCGCCCATGCTTAGCTGGCTCCACATGAAATAAAACGTTATTTGTCACATGCGCTGACTACAACAGGTGTAGAATTTACAGCTAAATGTTGACTACAACAGGTGTAGAATTTACAGCTAAATGCTTACTTATGAGCCCTTTCCCAACACTGCAGAGTTAAAAAGTAAGACAACTTTTTGCAAAATAAAAATAAAATTGTAACACAATAAAATAACAAGTACAAGGTTATATAAAATAAGTACAGTTACCGAGTCAATGTTCAGGGGTATGAGGTAGTTGAGGTAATATGTACATGTAGGTGGGCGTAAAAGTGACTAGGCAATCAGGATAGATAATAAACAGCGTAACAGCAGCGAATGTGAAAGTGTGTATGTGAGTGTGTGGCATCAATATGCATGTGTGTGTGTTGGAATGTTAGTGTAGTATGTGTCCATAAGTCCAGTAAGTGTGCATAGACAGTATGTTGGTATTTTATTAGGATCCCCATTAGCTGTTGCGAATGAGCTTTAGTCTATGAACAGCATTCTCCACGTGGGAAAGGGCAGTGTGGAGTGCAATAGAGATTGCGTAATCTGTGAATCTGTTGGGGTGATATGCGAATTGGCGTGGGTCCAGGGTGTCTGGGATGATGTGAGCCATGACCAGCCTTTCAAAGTATTTCATGGCTACATATGTGAGGGCTATACATAGTCATTTAGGCTGGTTACCTTGGCGTTCTTGGGCACAGGGATTATGGTGGTCTGCTTGAAACATGTAGGTATTACAGACTGGGTCAGGGAGAGGTTGAAAATGTCAGGGAAGACACTTGCCAGCTGGTCAGCGCATGCTCTAAGTACGTGTCCTGGTAATCTGTCTGGCCCTGTGGCCTTGTATGTTAACCTGTTTCAAGGTCTTACTCACGTCACTGGGCAAAAAGGGTCAACACCAGGGGATATCTTTATCTATATATTTCCGGGTATCTGACATTTTATTAGATATATGGAGTAGACAGATACGCGTGTCCTTCATTTCATATATGGAGCTAGGATATCCTCAGTAATGGGACAGTTTCTACAATCATCCAATCCAGACATTCAAGACACGCACCTGATGTGCGTGCACCCGCTTACATATTTGTAGAATATTCTATTAAACATTTTTTACATAAATTTTTATTCAAGAGCACATAAAGAACATGTACCATACATACACAACTTATCTTTGCTGTTTTTACTAAGAAGCGTAATTACATTCCCATGTTAAGGGTACATTTTGGCTGTATAGAGCAAATTTTTCAAGTCTGAATAAGTATACAATTTGGATTAAGCCACACAAAAACAGAAACAAACAAAAAGGCCAGAAATGACAGAATAAGACCGGTACGATGTGACAGGAACTCTGACCAGACACCTTCATACCTATGCTGTCTATGTTGCAAGATTGATGTAATTCTCTCCATGTAAGCAAGTTCCCCACATAGACCTGACCACATATCTTTTGAGGGTGAATGTAAATATTTCCAGCATTTTGGTACACATGTCCTTGCTGCTGTTAAAAGATAAGCTATACATTTAAGTGGAGGGGATTGGGGTGTATCCACAGGAACAATTCCTAGGAGGAGATGACACGGGTCTGGTTGATTAATAATACCTGTGATGTCTTGAATAACATGGAGAATTTCAGACCAAAAATACTGGATTTTTGGACATTTCCTAATTATATGTGATAAAGTACGTATTTGTCCACATTGCCTCCAACACTTAGCGGATATTCCTTTTTTAATTTGATTAAGTTTCAGGTCTCATAAAAATAACAATGTAGTACTTTGAATTGAAACTCCCTTGTTCGGTTACATGTAGTGGCTCTCCTGATATCTGCACCTGTAATTCAACATGAGTTCCTACCATTATCTAAAGATAATATTTGCATGTTAAGTATATTGTGATAAAAATGTGAAAACGGTTCCAATGTTTTCCCCTTGATGAAGTAATTCAATCATCTCGTCAATAGGCGTAATCGGCTGTCATTTTTTGTAACAATTCAAAACAATTCTTTCAATTTTTCAATTTTTTTCCAATCCTTTTTTAACTCCCTTGTTTTTCATTTCAGTACAAAACACAGAAACAACAAGAACGTCAACACAGAAACAAGTGTCTCCACTAGAACGAAGGGAGCCCGAACAGTGACATTAAAAGTAGAACACATAAGACTGCCACATTCCTGGGTTGCAGATCTCGGTGATGTTCTTTAAACAAGGGGGGGTTATTCACAAGACCCAGTATCGGGGCAATTGTGGTAACTAAGTGATATTTTGGCCTAATATTATAGTATATCTGATATAGTATACCTAATATTTATCACTAGACAATATCACTAATAATGCTAATATTTTGATTAACCTACACTTGGGTAGTCTATATGTAATTGCCATAAACAATGTAAAACATTGAAAATATTTACTCTATAGCCTACTAAAAGAGAAAGTTGGAATGAGAAAAGCAGGCTATTCTGTTTTTTCCAGATTGAATAATGACCTTAACATCCCAACAAACTGTAGGTCAAAGATTGATGAATTAGTCCAGCAATAAGATCCCAATTATGAGCATAAATCCAGGTCGTTTCAAGTCCTTAAGAAGAAGAGGTCGCTTCAGTAGTCAATGTGGACTGGACAGTGTTCTGCGGTAGATTTAGGCTACTACTTAGGCCTTCTGTCTCTCACACCTTCTGGGCCCAACCATTTGCCACATAGTCGGCATATTTTTCCGGACCCTGTCCTCGGCTCTGGAAGGTGGTGTAATCCCAATGGAGCGCAGGAAGGACTCGGCAGGTACAGAATCAAGGATGTGGGTCTTCCTCTCATGGGTGACACGCAGCTTCGCAGGGAACACCAGAGAGTATGTGATGTTTTTGGCTGCCAATTCTCTCTTGATCCCGTCGTAATCTTTTCTCTTCCGCAACAGCTCTGCAGACTAGTCATTGAAGATAGATATGCCTTTGTCTTTGTAGAATATTTCTCCCTTGGTTCTCGACTGCTGCATTATATCCTGTTTTGTTTTGAAGTTGACAAGGGGCACGGTGATAGCGCTGGGCCTCTGTGTCTCCTTCGTTTCGGGCCTTATGTGGGCCCTCTCTATGACCAAAAGTGTAGCCGTATCGATTTCCAAGACCTCCCTTAGAATCTGGACATTTTCTGCCCCCTTTCTGCAATTCTAATATTATTACGACTTGAAAGTTTTCCAACAAGTCTCCTTTTCCAATTCCTCTAACTGGCCTATCAGGTAGATAATAGCCTGGTCATGTATTGACTTTTCGTCATGTTCCTCATTTTTCTTTTCAATGTGGGTCATTCGTTTATAATTTTTCTCTAGAGTAGCCTTCATGCCATCGATAGAGATTTGCATTTTGCAGAGTGAGGTGGTTGTTTCTTGTCGAATTAACTTCAATTCTGCCATGAGAGATGAACCTCCGGCCATCTCTGTTTCGGCTGTGATGGCGAACTCTACCACCTCGTGGAGTTGGGCTCGGCGAGCGACTTAAACACGGTGAACATAGCGGATTATCTTCTCTTTGATGCTGTCTTTCACTTGAATATTTATCCTTACTCATTGTCAGTCCGATTTATAAGGTCAAATATGTACTTTTAACTCATGAAGTTTAATTTAGGCCAAAATTGTTACAGGGCTTGATCAGCACACAGCCTTTCCCCAGAATTCCATGCAGGATCCTCTTGTAGAATATTCTAACTCCGGAAAGGGTATGTGTCAACATGCTGACATACTGTGTCTAAGCCTTTATACTAAGGCATGAACGAATCCACATATTTTCTGAAATGTGTCATATCTGTTAGGCTTTGGCGGTATACCGTGAACACCGTTTATTGGGGCATTTGGAAATAGCCACAGGATGGTTTTTCAATACTGTTAACTATTTCTTAGTTTTTTTATAAATGTGAATATTTGCTGCCACTTTTTAAGTAAATACCTGCAGTCAACTTGTGAAATAAGTTAGGTCAAATGAAGAATGCAATCATTATCTCCTATCACATCATTTTTCATTATGAAGCTTACCGGTAGTCCCGGTTGTTTTCAACTATGACAGACCAGAGCCTTGTGGGTCACTCACTGTTGTGCAGCACGTGCCAGGTGATGTATACTGAACAAAAATATAAACGCAATATGCAACAATTTCAGCGGTTTTACTGAGTTACAATTCATATAAGGAAATCAGTTAATTGAAATAAATAAATGAGGCACCTAATATTATTATTATTTTTTACTCCTTTTTTTTCCTCCCCAATTCTGTGGTATCCAGTTGGTAGTTACAGTCTTGTCTCATCGCTGCAACTCCCGTATGGACTCAGGAGAGGCGAAGTTTCGAGAGCCGTGTGTCCTCCGAAACACCACCCAACCAAGCCGCACTGCTTCTTGACACAATGCCCACTTAACCCGGAAGCCAGCCGCACCAATGTGTGGAAGGAAACGCTGTACACCTGGCGACCGTGTAAGCGAGCACTGCCCCCGGCCCGCCACAGGAGTCGCTAGTCCACGATGGGACAAGGACATCCCTGCCGGCCAAACCCTCCCCTAACCCGGACGATACTGGGCCAATTGTGCGCCCGCCCCATGGGTCTCCCGGTCGCGGCCGGCTGCGACAGAGCCTGGAATCAAACCCAGAATCTCTAGTGGCACAGCTAGCACTGCGATGCAGTGCCTTAGGCCACTTGGGAGGCCCAGGCCCCTAATCTATGGATTTCACATGACTGGGCAGGGGGCGCAGCCATGGGTGGGCCTGGGAGGGCATAGGTCCACCCACTTGGGAGCCAGGCCCACCCACTGGGGAGCTAGGCCCAGCCAATCAGAATTCCTTTTTCCCCACAAAAGGGCGTTATAACAGACTAAAATATTCCTCAGTTTCATCGGCTGTACGGGTGGCTGGTCTCAAATGATCCCACAGGTGAAGAAGCCGGATGTGGAGGTTCACGTGATCTGTGGTTGTGAGGCAGGTTGGACATACTGCCAAATTCTCTAAAACAATGATGGTGGCTTATGGTTGAGAAATTCTCTGGCAACAGTTCTGGTGGGCATTCCTGCAGTCAACATGCCATGCTTGGTCCCTCAACACCTGAGACATCTGTGGCATTGTGTTGTGACATTGTGTTGTGACAAAACTGCACATTTTAAAGTGGCCTTTTATTGTCCTCAGTACAAGGTGCACCTGTGTAATGATCATGCTGTTTAATCAGCTTCTTGATATGCCACACCTGTCACGTGGATGGATTATTTAGGCAAAAGAAAAAGGCTCACTAACAAGGATGTAAACACATTTGTGCACATTTGTGAGAAATGAGCTTTTTGTGCATATGGAACATTTCTGGGGTCTTTTTATTTCAGCTCATGTAAAATGGGACCAAGATTTAATATTTTTGTTCAGTATGGAATTAAATGTTGGAAGCTAAATATCCTATAACTATTAACTGTCTAAAATGTGCTAAATGCTCTGTAGTTGTGTATTTGGTTTGCTAATTTAGTAGCTATCTAGCTAAGTGGTTAGCTTGGTAACAGTAGAGAACACCCTCCTGGATCCTGATGTCTGATATTTGTTTTGTGCATGCAGCAAACTGTGAGTAGCATTTTTTAGTAAGTTGTATAACTTTATGAGCTGAGATGTCTGTCCTACAAATACTTTAGGTCAGAGACTATACAATTCTCGCAATGCGCTCATTAACATTTAGTTAGCATTCTCTATGGGATGTTACATGTACTTGTTAGCATTGCTAACCTTCAGATTACAATAGCGCCCCTTGTGTTCAGTGCCAGTATTACCGAATAACCCTGTATGGGACAAGGTCGGTATGAAGGTATGACAATCTGGATACCGCCTAAGCCTAATATCTGTAGTCATTACCGGACCATTTACGTATCTGTATATAAAAAATAATAATTTAAATACATTTCCTTGCATAATATGTAATATTCATCCTAGTATGTCTGATCGAAACTGGGCTAAATATGCCTCATGGCATGTCCAGTGCCCAAATTATAAATCATTGTGGTTCTTCACATGAAGGTGACATATCTGAGCATTCATTTGCACCATATTCAGTAGTAGGCTATATAAGACACAGAAAGGCAAACATTGTCATATTTCATCCAAGTTGCTATTTCCAAAGCATATCTCTGTTATTTCTGTTTAAAAAAAAAATGCTGCATAGCAAATCCAGAGCTCCAATCACAACACATACTGTATTTTCTGGAAAGATGCAAACGTAGGCCAATCTTTGCTAAACATTTATTTATTTAACAGAAAATAAGTTACACACCCTCAGTACCCCTGCCTGCCCTGTTTTGATATGGATGATGGGTGCAGGTTGGGTCACCAGCTGTGGTCCCTCGCAGTCCAGACACAACACGGTGGTAGTATTGGTCTGTAATCCACTCCAAACTGTCAATGCATAAATCATGAATCAAAATTGTCAATGTTGCAAGAAAATATTGTCCTTTCACGTAAAATTAACTGGAACAAGCTAGCTAGCCAAGATGCTAGCCATATTTACCAGTAATACAAAATCCGCCTAAACATTTTAAAACGTTAGCTGTCAACTTGAGGCTTGATGGGGGGGAAAGGTTTTTCCCTGAAGGGAAGGCAATTTCGTTATTCGTTAGCTGGCTAGGCTACCAGTTAGCTTTTACCCACCTAGCTAGCTACAGCTGCTGGCCAAATTTAGCTAACGTTCCTGATTCTAGTTACTAAGATAAAAACATCCTAAATTAGCTACTCACTTTAGCGTTAACTTCTTTTAGGTATTTTCTGAACAGCTTCTCACTTTGTTTATCCAGTTGTCAGTTTGACCACACCGTTTACACACATTTGTGGCGCCCAAATTCCAAAATGACAGTTAACTTGTTGCTAGGCTACCAGTTACAGTGCTTTTAGCTTGCGGTTTGTGCGTGCCTTTATCCAGAGGCAATATCAAAATTATAGCTAGTGTCTGAAAGAATTATATGGTTTAATATTTGTCAAATTATTGAGCATGCCCTCAAATAAGCATCAGAAATGTTCCTTATTTAGCATGGTAAAATGCATATCAAGATCCTGATATGAACCTCAGTCAAGAGCACATATGCATTGTGTGTACCTATACTTTGTAGGCCTACTGTCAATATTTGTCATCATATAGAGAAAATAAGATATCCACAGGCCTATCTCAGGAAATCTAATGAGTCAATATCCTGCCATACCATTTATGATATCCGGAGGGAATCTAAACAAAATTTGTGCATGAAAGAAATATGGATTTCATATTTGTCAAATTATTGAGCATGTGCTGAAAACTCAGAAATCATGCTTTAGCATATCAAGATCCAGATATGGACCTCAGCCAAGAGAAGCACATCTGGAATCAATATATCTTCATATCTTGAATGTGCTGAGAACACAGATGTAATGTATACAGTCAGTATTTGTCAAAAGGAAGAGAGAGAATACATATCTCAGGATATTGAATGAGTCCATATCCAGCCATAGGAAATGTCCATGTGTGATATGCGGTGTAATCCCAATATCATATGTCTAAAAGCCACATCGTGATTCAGACTTTTTCAGGATATGGTGCATATCCAGAAAACTCAAAATATACACTGCTCAATATACACTGCTCCGAGACGGAGTCTACAACCCACACAAGTGGCTCAGGTAGTGCAGCTCATCCAGGATGGCACATCAATGCGAGCTGTGGCAAGAAGGTTTGCTGTGTCTGTCAGCGTAGTGTCCAGAGCATGGAGGCGCTACCAGGAGACGTGGAGGAGGCCGTAGGAGGGCAACAACCCAGCAGCAGGACCACTACCTCCGCCTTTGTGCAAGGAGGAGCACTGCCAGAGCCCTGCAAAATGACCTCCAGCAGGCCACAAATGTGCATGTGTCTGCTCAAACGGTCAGAAACAGACTCCATGAGGGTGGTATGAGGGCCCAACGTCCACAGGTGGGGGTTGTGCTTACAGCCCAACACCGTGCAGGACGTTTGGCATTTGCCAGAGAACACCAAGATTGGCAAATTTGCCACTGGCGCCCTGTGCTCTTCACAGATGAAAGCAGGTTCACACTGAGCACGTGACAGAGTCTGGAGACGCCGTGGAGAACGTTCTGCTGCCTGCAACATCCTCCAGCATGACCGGTTTGGCGGTGGGTCAGTCATGGTGTGGGGTGGCATTTCTTTGGGGGGCCGCACAGCCCTCCATGTGCTCGCCAGAGGTAGCCTGACTGCCATTAGGTACCGAGATGAGATCCTCAGACCCCTTGTGAGACCATATGCTGGTGCGGTTGGCCCTGGGTTCCTCCTAATGCAAGACAATGCTAGACCTCATGTGGCTGGAGTGTGTCAGCAGTTCCTGCAAGAGGAAGGCATTGATGCTAAGGACTGGCCCGTCCGTTCCCCAGACCTGAATCCAATTGAGCACATCTGGGACATCATGTCTCGCTCCATCCACCAACGCCACGTTGCACCACAGACTGTCCAGGAGTTGGCGGATGCTTTAGTCCAGGTCTGGGAGGAGATCCCTCAGGAGACCATCCGCCACCTCATCAGGAGCATGCCCAGGCGTTGTAGGGAGGTCATTCAGGCACGTGGAGGCCACACACACTACTGAGCCTCATTTTGACTTGTTTTAAGGACATTACATCAAAGTTGGATCAGGCTGTAGTGTGGTTTTCCACTTTAATTTTGAGTGTGACTCCAAATCCAGACCTCCATGGGTTGATAAATTTGATTTCCATTGATAATTTTTGTGTGATTTTGTTGTCAGCACATTCAACTATGTAAAGAAAAAAGTATTTAATAAGATTATTTCATTCATTCAGATCTATGATGTGTTATTTTAGTGTTCCCTTTATTTTTTTGAGCAGTGTACATTGGAAATGATCTGTATTCTCTAGAATATAAATAATATGTCATGTAAATAGATCCCCTGATATGGACAGTAAAATGCCCAGTGCATTGGCTACGGTGAGTGTAATCACACAATTCTCTATTGCTCCAACAGCGGACCAAGCTTTAATGCAGTTGGAGTCTGATTTTTAGGATACTACAGGGGTCTCTTTTACAGCTTAAACTTGTTTTAAACGCTATGAAAACAAACGTTTTTTTCTAGATCTAAACTCTGTTAGAAACACTTTTGTAATCACTAGCTTGGATGGTACTCAAATCAAACAGGTCTCTGCATATATTTAGGGGTATGGTTAGATGATAGGCTCTCTTTTAAAAAACATGTTACTGAATTGGGAAAAAAGCTCAAATTCAAGATAGGGTTCCTTTACAGAAACAGGGCTTGTCTGTCTTCCGCAAATAGAAAACAAATTGTGCAGGCTACTTTTGTCTGTTTTAGATTATGGTGATATTATTTATATGCATGCATCGGCAAACACATTAAAACCACTGGATGCTATTTACCATTGTGCACTCAGGTTTATCACGGGTGATCGTTACAAAACTCATCACTGTATCCTATATCAAAATGTGGGTTGGGCCTCTATCTGTGAGGCGAGAGCAACATGCTGTTTTGTTTATTTATAAAGCACTTCTTTTAAAACTACCTCCATATATATCATCATTAATTTCCACTAGATATACTCATTTTAAAACCAGATCACAGATGTGGATTACATTAGAGACTCCTGCGGTCTCCACAGAGTTGGGAAGGACTGCTTTCAGTTCCTTTGCACCTTATTTATGGAACAAACTGCAGATCCAACTTAAGTTAGACACTGGTGTTCCTTGCCCATTTCAAAAATGTTATGGAGGATCAATATGATGTTGTCTGTGATTGTTTCTGTTGAATTGTCTTTGTTTTGTATGTTTTGAAATGTTCTTGTCTGTATGCCTAGAACTGTACATGTCAACATGTTTACACAGGGCACAGCCGTAAAAGAGATCCAGGTCTGTCTGTTTTTCCTGTTAAAATAAAGCTTAAAAAAAAACAGAACAGCTGGTTCTCTCATGCATCGTTCAGTGTTGCTTGACTCGAAGTAAGCATGGAAGGCATTTCGCTAGACTGGTAGGCCGCGAATCAGTGGGCAGCTCGTGGCTTGGTTTCCCTTTGTAATCCTTGATAGTATGCAAGCCCTATCACATCCGACAAGCATCAGAGCCGGTGAAGTAGGATTCAATCTTAGTCCTGTATTGACACTTTGCCTGTTTGATCTTCGGAGGGCGTTGCGAGATTTCTTATAAACGTCCGGATTAGTGTCCTGCTCCTTGAAAGCGGAGACTGTAGCCTTTAGCTCAGTGTGGATGTTGGCTGTAGCTCAGTGTGGATGTCCCGCTCCTTGAAAGCGGAGACTGTAGCCTTTAGCTCAGTGTGGATATTGGCTGTAATCCATGGCTTCTGATTGGGATATGTACGCATGGTCACTCTGAGGACCTAAGGAGGCTGGTGGGAGGTGCTATAGGAGGACAGGCTCCTTGTAATGGCTGGAATGGAATAAATGGAACGGTATCAAACACATGGAAAGCATATTTTTGACTCCATTCCGATTAATTAATTCCAGCCATTACAATGAGCCTGCCCTCCTATAGCTCCTCCCACCAGCCTCCACTGGTGAGGATGTCGTTGTAGATGCACTTATTAAGGAAGCCGATGACTGTGGTAAACTCATCAATGCCATTGGATGAATCCCGGAACGTATTCCACTGTGTGCTAGTGAAACAGTCCTGTAGCTTAGCATCCGCTTCATCAGACCACTTCAGTATTGAGTGCGTCACTGGAACTTCCTGACTTAAAGTTTTTCCATGTAAGCAGGAAACAGAAGGATAGAGATTTGCCAGAGGGAGAGATTTGTATGTGTCTCTGTGTGTGGAGTAAAGGTGATCTAGAGTTTTTTCGCCTCTAGTTGCACCGGTGACATGCTGGTAGAAATAAGGAAATCACCGGCCACTAGGAGCGCTGCATCTGGATGAGCATTTTCTTGTTTGCTTATGGCCTTATACAGCTCATTGAGGGTGGTTTTAGTGCCAGCCAGCATCGGTTTGAGGTGGTAAATATAATGATTCTAAATATATAGATTATAAAAGTGGTTCCCAATCTTTTTATAGTCCCGTACCCCTTCAAACATTCAACCTCCAGCTGCGTACCCCTCTAGCACCAGGGTCAGCTCACTCTCAAATGTTGTTTTTTGCCATGATTGTAAGCCTGCCACACACACACACACACACACACTATACGATACATGTATTAAACATATGAGTATGAGTTTTTGTCACAACCCGGCTTGTGGGAAGTGACAAAGAGCTCTTATAGGACCAGGGCACAAATAATAATCAATAATTTTGCTATTTATTTAACCCTCCTAACATATAAAACCTTATTTGTTCATCAAATTGTGAATAACTCACCACAGGTTAATAAGAAGGGTGTGCTTGAAAGGATGCACATAACTCTGCAATGTTGTATTGGAGTCTGTCTGTTAACTATTTCACTAGGCTACCTGTATTTGACAGTGTGTTGTTATTTTGCTGAACACTAGATGGTTTCATTACATTTTTGGCAGTGAAACGACGTTACTCAGGCAAGGGAGAAAAAAAACTCACCCAATTTGTATAGCCCTGTTGGAAAATATAAATGGACTGTTTGAAAATGTGAAGAGAAAAAAAGATATTTATTTTTTATATATTATTTTTGACGTACCCCCAACGGCATTGCGCGTACCCCAGTTTGGGAATACCTGGTCTACAGCTTATCATGAGGTATTCTCACTCAGGCGAGCAAAACCTCGACTTCCATAATAATATACATTGCACATCAGCTATTAACAAAGAGACGCACACCACCCCCTTTGAGTTTACCCATGCTGCAGTTATGTCCTGCCGATGTATAGAAAAAACAGCCACGACTCGGAGAAACATAGAATATTCGATTTCTTCAGATCATGTTGATATGATGGTCTCGAACGGAGCTCTTCCAGTTTTTTTCTCCAGTGATTGCACATTCGCCAATAGAACGGAGGGTAGAGGTGGTTTGTCTCGTCAGGTATCCCACACGCCAGCCTCTATAACACCGCCTCTTTTCCTAATGTCTGGGGTTTGGGCCTGTCTTTCGTCACCGACTCATTGTTGTTAGAAATCCTCCTCCAAATCGAGGATCGCTGTTCTGATATCCTGAAGCTCTTTCGGTCATAGGAAACGATGGCGGTAACATCATGTACCAAAAAGTTAAGATCAGCAAAATACGTATTCTAATAATAGCACAATTGGTCAGGGCCCGTAAAACAGAATAGTAGTATGTGCTTGTGGACACGGGTGTGAATTTTGGGTGATAAATTTGATATCCATAGATTTGATATCAAGTAATCTTTGGATTGTATTGACATCTTTTAAGTGATTAACACCAAAAGTATTGTTCTGTTTTTCTTACCTTACCAGAAGGTATTGTATTAAGAGTTGATATGAAGGTAACACTTTAATGTGCATATTGGGATGACTTGGTTAATTGTTGGATGGTTTACAAATGATCTCTGTGTATATCAACTTCTCTCTGACAGGGAACACTTATCGTTGGGGGGGATTTCCTGGTGGATTCGCTGCTTCATCATCAACTGCATCCTTTTCCTCCTGCTCTTCTTTCTCACCACGCCCGCCATCATTATCTCCACCATGGACAAGTTTAACGTCACCAAGCCTGTGGAGTATCTCAATGTAAGAAATCTTCCATATCCCCCAATGTATTTCACTACATATCAAAGGTTTTGTCGTGGCCTGGCTGGTCTAGCAGCCTCTGCCACACAGGTCCTCATCCAGCCTTCTGCCCTTGGATTCCCCACTGTCATTCTCTCCCACTATATGTTCAATCTGAAAATACCTTTAAAATATGTATTTGTCAACTGAAACATCTCAAATTGATTCTACGTTGACATAATGAAATAAAATGATGCACTATGAAATTGCGCCCTTGTACAGGGCTATTTATTCCAGCCCTAGAAAGCCATATCACTGCTGGTTTTCTTTTCAACTTGTTCGTTAATTGAATGTCATTGATTGACCTGAATTAATCTGGGTTGTGTTTATTAGGGCAGTGGTTCTTAAACCCCCAGCCGTTCCATGTATTTGATATATTCCAGAGCTTGCAAACCTGATTCAACTTGTCAACAATCATCAAGCCTTTGACTAGGTCATTTAGGTGAGAGCTAGTTCAAGGCTACAACAAGATTTTGAAATGTCTGGGGATCCCCGAGGAGAGGTTTGAATAAACACTGTATTAGGGTAGACCACAAAATAACGTTTTAAAGGTTTTGCAACGGAAAATGGAATACCATTGTTATTGGTGAATTCCAGGTAGTCCCTTTCCATTTAATTTCCTTCCTTTAATGAACACAACCCTGCTTTCCCAGGTCAGTCCTTGATTAGAGGGTAAGAATCAAAACCAGCAATGCTTCTGACGTAATTTAATAGTCATACCCTGCTCTGTCTTAGTACTTTGCTCAGTGAGAATTCAGTCATTGTTCTTAGCATGGTGTTATAGATTGCAGTTGGACAGAATCTAAAGCTTTTTGGTTCTGAATCTGAGGGCCTTTGAGGAACAAGGCTTTGTTGACTATTGAGGAAATGTCTGTCTTCTGTTCCCTCCTGTTATTTTTCTCCAGAACCCCATCATCACCCAGTTCTTCCCTACTTTGCTCCTGTGGGCTTTCTCTGCCCTGCTGCCCACCATCGTCTACTACTCTGCTTTCTTCGAGAAACACTGGACGAGGTACTGTTCACGTTCCTATCCTTAACTACACTACCGGTCAAAAGTTTTAGAACACCTACTCATTCAAGGGGATTTCTTTATTTTTACTATTTTCTACATTGTAGAATAATAGTGAAGACATCTAAACTATGAAATAACACATGGAATCATGTAGTAATCAAAAAAATATATATATTTGAGATTCTTCAACTAGCCACCCATTGCCTTGATGACACCTTTGCACACTCTTGGTATTCTCTTGGTATTCTTGATGACACCTTCGACTACTCTTGGTAGTCACCTGGAATGCATTTCAATTAAAGGTGTGCCTTGTTAAAAGTGAATTTGTGGAATTTCTTTCCTTAATGCATTTGAGCCAATCAGTTGTGTTGTGACAAGTTAAGGGGGGAATACAGAAGATAGCCCTATCTGGTAAAATACCAAGTCCATATTATGGCAAGAACAGCTCAAATAAGCAAAGAGAAACAACACTCCATCATTACTTTAAGACATGGTCACTCGATAAGGAACATTTCAAGAACTTTTCTTCAAGTGCAGTCGCAAAAACCATCAAGCGCTATGATGAAACTGTCTCTCATGAGAACCGCCACAGGAAAGGAAGACCCAGAGTTACATCTGCTGCAGAGGACAAGTTCATTAGAGTTA
Source organism: Brachymystax lenok tsinlingensis (assembly GCA_030435695.1). Taxonomy (NCBI): domain Eukaryota; kingdom Metazoa; phylum Chordata; class Actinopteri; order Salmoniformes; family Salmonidae; genus Brachymystax; species Brachymystax lenok. The sequence goes on along the minus strand of CM059812.1, from coordinate 185,478 downwards.
CTGGCCTTAGAAATTGCAGCCCAAATAAATGCGTCACAGAGTTCAAGTAACAGACACATCTCAACATCAACTGTTCAGAGGAGACTGTGAATCAGGCCTTCATGCTCGAATTACTGCAAAGAAACCACTACAAAAGGACACCAATAAGAAGAAGAGACTTGCTTGGACCAAGAAACATAAGCAATGGACATTAGACTGGTGGAAATTTGTCCTTTGGTCTTGAGTCCAAATTAGAGATTTGTTTCCAACTGTGGTGTCTTTGTGAGACTCGGTGTGGGTGAACCGATGTATTTCCCACCGTAAAGCATGGAGGAGGAGGTGCTATGGAGACACTGTCTGTGATTTATTTAGAATTCAAGGCACACTTAACCAGCATGGCTACCACAGCATTCTGCAGTGATATACCATCCCATCTGGTTTGCGCTTAGTGGGACTATCATTTGTTCTTCAACAGGACAATGACCCAACACACCTCCAGGCTGTGTAAGGGCTATTTTACCAACAAGAAGAGTGATGGAGTGCTGTATCAGATGACCTGGCCTTCACAATCCCTCGACCTCAACCAAATTGAAATGATTTAGGATGAGTCGGACCACAGAGTGAAGGAAAAGCAGCCAACAAGTGCTCTGCGTATTTGGGAACTCCTTCAAGACTTGGAAAAGCATTCCAGGTGAAGCTGGTTGAGAGAATGCCAAGAGTGCGCAAAGCTGCCATCAAGGCAAAGGGTGGCTGTTTGAAGAATTTCATATATTTCAAAAATACACTTTTTTGGTTACTACATGATTCCATATGTGTTATTTCATAGTTTTGATGTCTTCACTATTGTTCTACAATGTAGAAAATAGTAAAAATAAAGAAAAACCCTTAATTGATTAGGTGTTCTAAAACTTTTGACCGGTAGTGTGTATGCTTTGCAAGTTGCACCGTGGGTTAGGCCATACTAGTCCTAAGGATTTTCCAGGTCCAAGTGAGTTGCTGATTTGGTGTAAAGAACAGAAATCGGCACACACGGCGGGGACTGAAGTTGCTCTTCCCTACATTATGAGAGTTATCAATCAATCAGATTTATTTTATAAAGCCCTTTTACGTCAGCAAAGTGCTTTACAGATACTCAGTTTAAAACCCCAAAGATCAAGCAATGCAGAGACAGTAGCACAGTGGCTAGGAATAACTCCCTTGGAGGCAGGATTTTGATGGACAAAATCAACATTATGCACGTTATGCACAACCAGAATGATAGGACACAGACACACGGAACTCTGACGTAACCTGGGAAATATGAACAAAGGAAATCATACATTGAATGAAATAAACAGCACTTCTACCTCATGAGTCTTGCGAACGTTCATGTGCACAATAACCATCGCGCCACTCAAAGGGTAAGACATGGTAAATGTATCGTATCAAACATGAAACAGAAATGTTTAAATGTTGCAATAAACAGTACGGGAATGGAATAATGAAACGCTTGATTTTGTCCATCCACACCAAATATCAAAACCAACTCTGAATCATCTGTATTAATTTGGCGACAGGTCGAAACGCATGAAACATTCATGGCCATTTAGCTAGCTAACTTGCTGTTGCTAGCTAATTTGTCCTGGGATATAAACATTGGGTTATTTTACCTGAAATACACAAGGTCTTCTGCTCTGACAATTAATCCACAGATTAAAGGGTAAGCCTAGTTCGTTTCTAGTAATCTCTCCTCCTTCAGTCTTCTTTGGACTTTATATGGTGGTTGGCAATCAACTAAGGTGCATTACCACCACCAACTGGACTAGAGTGTGGACCTCAGTTCATCTTTCAATCACCCACGTGGGTATATTCTCCTAAAAACCAATGAGGAGATGGGAGAGGCGGGACTTGCAGTGCGTAAAGTGTAAATAATAGAACCAACTTCTATTTTAGCGCCTGGCTACATAGACAATCGTTGACGCGCGCGACCAGGTTGGATGAAATGATTGAATAGCAAACTGTATGTGTAAATGTATTTTGCAACGCTCGTGCCTGTAACGCGAGCGGTGTGGTCAGCATGTAATAGGAGAGCACACGCCTTGGTGAGCATAGAAATAGGCTACGTGGCCTGTGCCGCACGCTTTGGAGTCAGTAAAAAATCAACCGTTTAGATATTTGACCTGTGACAAGTCATCAACAATGGCACGCAAAGGTGGGCTCGCATATCTAGATTAGTGACCAGAAATAACTTTAATTTCTTCCAGTTTTGCCGGGCAAAAACATAGTAGATCTACGTTTATCATCCACATAAAATACAATTTAGCAATCAACTTCCCACTCATCTTTGCTAGAACAATAACGTTAGGCTACTGGGTGATTTGATTAATCTTTTTCATATTTCAGATAGGCCTAGTTTGAGTGCCTACTGGCTATACTTCTAAAGATAAGCAGATGTAAAATCTTTGATATAACTCAGCTAGGGATTGAACTCAACCTTCCAATCTCAGGTCAGACACTAACCACAAGCCAACTGCGTTGACTCCAGAGTAGTGACATGATATATCCCTAGTTGATATTGGCTACTAAAATGAATGACCTTCAGATCCAAGGTGTACAGAGAAGTTTATGCATCACCGTTTATGGCTGTAATGACAGACTACACTTGCGCCGCGATTGTGGATGCATGTTTACGTGTGGATGCATGTGTGTGCGCGTGGGGATGCGTGTGTGTGCCCGGGGGGATGCGTGTGTGTGCCCGGGGGGGATGCGTGTGTGCCCGGGGATGCGTGTGTGTGCCCGGGGATGCGTGTGTGTGCCCGGGGATGCGTGTGTGCGCTGGGGATGCGTGTGTGCGGGGGGATGCGTGTGTGTGCGCTGGGGAATGCGTGTGTGCGCTGGGGATGCGTGTGTGTGCCGGGATGCGTGTGTGTGCCCGGGGGGATGCGTGTGTGTGCCCGGGGGGATGCGTGTGTGTGCCCGGGGGGGGGAATGCGTGTGTGTGCCCGGGGGGGAATGCGTGTGTGTGCCTGGGGAATGCGCGTGTGTGCGCGGGGGGATGCGCGTGTGTGCGCGTGGGGATGCACCACTCCTTTTTGGGGGTCGCGGGTCAAAAAGTTTGAAAACCACTGGGATGGTAGTGGCAACAAACAGTTGGGTTGGATATAGTAATGGTAGGCTACAGTATTTCTTACAATCTTCTATTTTGACTGGAAATGTGTTGGTAATTGTTAATAGTGCAGCATTTATTCCAGTTCAAAATAGTTTAGCAAAGTACTGTGCTGCTTTCCCCTCATCTTGTAATAATTGCTCAAAAAGTCTGACCGCGGAGAAGCTATTTTTGTTTCTTTTTGATCATTTGAATTTAAACAATCACAGTAAGTTACTTAATTGTTACCCAGAAATGATTTGGTATTGAGATAAAAACAACTGCATTGGATCTTTTAAGAGTACATGTGGCCATTACAGTTACAGTGGGGCAAAAAAGTATTTAGTCAGCCACCAATTGTGCAAGTTCTCTCACTTAAAAAGATGAGAGGCCTGTAATTGTCATCATAGGTACACTTCAACTATGACAGACAAAATGAGGAAAAAAATCCCGAAAATCACATTGTAGGATTTTTAATGAATTTATTTGCAAATTATGGTGGAAAATAAGTATTTGGTCACATACAAACAAGGAAGATTTCTGGCTCTCACAGACCTGTAACTTCTTCTTTAAGAGGCTCCTCTGTCCTCCACTCGTTACCTGTATTAATGGCACCTGTTTGAACTTGTTATCAGTATAAAAGACACCTGTCCACAACCTCAAACAGTCACACTCCAAACTCCACTATGGCCATAAAAAATCCTACAATGTGATTTTCTGGATTTCTTTTTCTCATTTCGTCTGTCATAGTTGAAGTGTACCTATGATGAAAATTACAGGCCTCTCTCATCTTTTTAAGTTGGAGAACTTGCACAATTGGTGGCTGACTAAATACTTTTTTGCCCCACTGTATGTTCTGAGAGATCTTTAATTCCAACAGCTCTTTGTGCAGATGTGATGTTGACAATAGGGAATCACCAAAATATATATGGGAGGGGTTTCTTTCAGTTGACCTATATAATTTCCACTCAGTTTGTTCTTGATTTCGGGTTTTCTAAAGATCACACACACTTCAATTAGTATAATTGTAGAGATGAGGACAACTACTCTGATTACCGATGGCTTTCTGGCGCCAGTGGCTGCCGGGGCATCACCGAAGTGGGTACTACAAAATAGTGTTGAAGAGGAGTAGCTAGCCAGCTACCTACAGAGTCCATAATGAGAGGCTGAGGACGTCGGGGACAGCGAGGTTTGCTGATGGCTGCGGACCGGTCTCTGACTCTGATGAAACCACTGAGCTCCCTGGCTGTGACCAAGATGCTCCCTCCACCGCTCAGACCATTCTACCTCTATTCTTGCCTCAACTCCCAGACGTTTAGATTTTACATTTGTTGCATCTTATTAATTTAAATGTGTTTCTTGTATGTGTTACTGTAATTCAGCTTTTAACTGCCATAGTATACATGAAACTAAATTAAATAAACCATTATCATCATGGAAGTGATTTAATGCTCCTTCAGTGACATTGGCCTTTTTCTATTTTTTTTTCATGGGCAGGTCGGGGGAGAACCGGACCACCATGCACAAGTGCTACACCTTCCTCATCTTCATGGTCCTCTTGCTGCCTTCACTGGGTCTTAGCAGGTACCTGTTAAACTATGTTTTAAAGGCGCAAAACATTTCATGCAGGTCATTGGTTATTTCAACTAAGGTAATATACCCCTGACTTTTTAAAATAATAACACTTATGAAATCCCTTAAAGACATGCTCTGGAACGTTGGCATCTACTAACTATTTTTTAAACCCACCGCTTTGCATGTGTCAATGTGTAGTTTATGCATAATCGAATAGCATAATTACTGTCTTCCCTCAATTAGCCATGAAATCCCTAGTATGAAAGCGATTTGTTTTTCTGGAAACTGTGCTGCGCCATTTCCCCAAAGTTTTCCCCCACTTGGGCCAGCCCCCAGAGTTTTGCCAATGAGCTTCAGCCCCTCGCCATTTGAGTGACAGCTAGCAAGAGGGCGCAATGACATGGTGCACATATCTGCACAGATGTGACGTAGTATGCAAATTTCAGGGGCCATTTATGGCTCATGAGCGCTACTTTCAGAACTACTGGCTAAAAAGTTTGCCAAAACTCCCGGACGATCTCATTAATAACCCTAAAACCTAAGCTGTTGCTATATTTCTTATGCCATCATAGAAGACTTTTTGAAATATACCTGTACATGAAATCGTAAATGTAGGGGCAAATCTTACAGCTGGCACCTGGAAAGAGAAGAAGTTTGGAAATCAGCAGGTGAAATACAGTAGTTTTCCTTGGCCCTAGGTAGGAAGTTACAGTACCTGGCTGTGCAAGTCCACCTTGGCCCAAATGCATTGTAGAGATCGGTCTTGCTCTATTTTTGTCAAATTACTTTATCAAATAAATGGCACATGAATAATCATAATCTGCCTACAGATTTCAACCAAATTATGACCCACCAGAAAAGATCATTTGAGTTCATTTTTTGTTGCTTTCAATACAGTTTGGATGTCTTCTTCCGTTGGCTGTTTGATAAGAAATTCCTTGCTGACGCCACTGTCAGATTTGAGTAAGTATTTCTATTTTTATAAAAGAGGAATGTAATTAAGATCCATTGCTGTTACAGCTGGTTTTTGCCTGGTATTATGGGGAAAATATGTAGTACGTCCTGGTACTGTACTTTCAACACAATTGCTAATTGCCTGGTACATAACAGCGTTTCTCTCAATGAAACCAAAGCATAATTACTGTGTGATTTGTCAGGCCATTGAAATACCAGTGAAATGTATTTACAGTACTATGGTAAATGCTATCTAATCACACTGGTGGTGCCTCCCCCTGTTTAAGGTGCGTCTTCCTCCCTGACAACGGAGCCTTCTTTGTCAACTATGTCATCGCCTCAGCGTTTATCGGTAACGCCATGGACCTGCTGCGGATTCCAGGCTTGCTCATGTATATGATCCGACTGTCCCTGGCCCGTTCCTCTGCAGAGAGGCGCAACGTAAAGAGGGTAAGAGTCCTTAAGGAATATATTGCTGCTGCTGTGCTCAAGTTGAATTTACTTTTCAATGTTGAATGTTTTCGTGTCTACAGCATCAAGCGTTTGAGTTCCAGTTTGGAGCGGCATACGCCTGGATGATGTCCGTCTTCACTGTAGTTATGACATACAGCATCACCTGTCCAATCATCGTCCCCTTTGGTGAGTCAGCCCACCTCTCCCCAGAGAGGAAAGGGGTAAGAGGGGGAGAAAGTGAGAGATAGAGTATGGGAAGAGAGACTGGGGAGAGAGAGGACTACTCTCCCCTCTCTAGGGTCACCTACTGGCAGTTCTTTGAATGAGTCAGAATGAATCACCAAGGAAATTAGGGGATCTAAACTCTGCATTACGCCAAGAACAGGCTTACCCACTCCTGGTGTGTATATACAGTATTAATATGTCACTACTGTGCATTTCTATGTTAAAGCACTGTATAGGTACAATATGCAATGTATCTACTAAGACATACAGTGCAGAAAGTATTCATACCCCTGGACTTATTCCACATTTTGTTGTTACAGCCTGAATTCACAATGGTTTAAATATATTTGATTTCTCCCCCATCTACACATAATACACCATAATGACAAAGTGAAAACATGTTTTACATTTTTTTAGCAAATGTATGGAAAATGAAATAAATAAATATCTAATTTACATAAGTATTCCCACCCCTGAGACAAATACTTTGTAGAAGCACCTTTGCCAGAGATTACAGCTGTGAGTCTTTCTGGGTGAGTCTCTAAGAGCTTTCAACACCTGGATTGTGCAACATTTGCCCATTATTCTTTTCAGAATTCTTCAAGCTCTGTCAAATTGGTTGTAGTCAGTTTCGCTCTGACATTGCTCGTCCATGTATAGTCTTAATTCATTCCTACTTAGATGTGTGTGTATTGGGTATATGTTGTTAGATATTGCTGTCGGAGCTAGAAGAACAAGCATTTCACTACACCTGAAATAACATCTGCTAATCACGTGCATGTGACCAATGCGATTTGATTTGATCATTGCTAGACAACCCTTTTCAGGTCTTGCCATAGATTTTCAAGTAGATTATAGTCAAAACTGTAACTCAGCCACTCAGGAACATTCACTGTCTTTTTGGTAAACAACTCCAGTGTAGATTTGGCCTTGTGTTTTAGGTTATGGTGGAAAGCAGACTGAATCAGCTTTTCCTTTAGGATTTGGCCTGTGCTTAGCTCTATTCCGTTTCTTTTTTGTCCTGAAAAACTCCCCAGTCCTTAATGATTACAAGCATACACATAACATGACGCTGCCACCACTATGCTTGAAAATATGGAGATTGGTACTCGGTAATGTATTGGATTTGCCCCAAACATAACACAACACTTTGTATTCAGGACAAGAAGTGAATTGCTTCCTTTTCACTCTGTCAATTAGGTTAGTATTGTGGAGTAACTACACTGTTGTTGATCCTTCCTCAGTTTTCTCCTATCACAGCCATTAAACTGTAACTGTTTTAAAGTCACCGTTAGCCTCAGGGTGAAATCTCTGAGCGGTTCCTTCCTGTCAGGCAACTGAGTTTGTAAGGATGCCTGAAGTGACTGGGTATATTGATACACCATCCAAAGTGTCATTAATAACTTCACCATGCTCAAAGGTATATTCAATGTCTGCTTTTTGTTTTTGTTTTACCCATCTACCAATAGGTGCCCTTTTCTTTGCGAGGCATTGGAAAACCTCCATGATCTTTGTGATTGAATTCACTGCTTGACTGAGGGACCTTACAGATAATTGTATATGTGGGCTACAGACATCAGATAGTCATAAAAAAATAATGTTAAGCACTATTATTGCACACAGTCCAGCGCAGGGTAGCTTAGTGGTTAGAGCGTTAGACTAGTAACCGCAAGGTTGCAAGTTCAAATCCCCGAGCTGACAAGGTACAAATCTGTCGTTCTGCCCCTGAACAGCCTTGGCCATGTGTTTTGGGTCATTGTCATGCTGGAATACCCATCCACGACCCATTTTCAATGCCCTGGCTGAGGGAAGGAGGTTCTCACCCAAGATTTGACAGTACATGGCCCTGTCCATCGTCCCTTTGATGCGGTGAAGTTGTCTTGTCCCCTTAGCAGAAAAACACCCCCGAAGCATAGTGTTTTCACCTCCATGTTTGACGGTGGGGATGGTGTTCTTGGGGTCATAAGCAGCATTCCTCCTCCAAACACGGCGAGTTGAGTTGATGCCAAAGAGCTCCATTTTGGTCTCATCTGACCACAACACTTTCACCCAGTTGTCCTCTGAATCATTCAGATGTTCATTGGCAAACTTCAGACGAGCATGTATATGTGCTTTCTTGAGCAGGGGGACCTTGCGGGCGCTGCAGGATTTCAGTCCTTCACGGCGTAGTGTGTTACCAATTGTTTTCTTGGTGACTATGGTCCCAGCTGCCTTGAGATCATTGACAAGATCCTCCCGTGTAGTTCTGGGCTGATTCCTCACCGTTCTCATGATCATTGCAACTCCACGAGGTGAGATCTTGCATGGAGCCCCAAGCTGAGGGAGATTGACAGTTCTTTTGTGTTTCTTCCATTTGCAAATAATCGCACCAACTGTTGTTACCTTCTCACCAAGCTGCTTGGCGATGGTCTTGTAGCCCATTCCAGCTTTGTGTAGGTCTACAATCTTGTCCCTAACATCCTTGGGGAGCTCTTTGGTCTTGGCCATGGTGGAGAGTTTGGAATCTGATTGATTGATTGCTAATGTGGACAGGTGTCTTTTATACAGGTAACAAGCTGAGATTAGGAGCACTCCCTTTAAGAGTGTGCTCCTAATCTCAGCTCGTTACCTGTATAAAAGACACCTGGGAGCCAGAAATCTTTCTGATTGAGAGAGGGTCAAATACAACAGACGTGGCGGGCCTGGCACAGCTCTTGGTATATGTCCGTTATGTTTATGGGGGGTCAATTAAGGTAGACCTCCTCATCTGCAAACCACTGGAAACCAGGACAACAGGAGAGGATATTTTTTAAAGTACTGGACAGCTTTGTGACATTAAATGGACTTTGGTGGTCAAGATGTGTTGGTATCTGTACTTATGGCGCAAAAGCCACGACAGCGAGACATAGTGGTGGTAACGTGCGTGCAAGCAGTTGCTCCCGATGCCACTTGGGTTCACTGCAGAATCCACCGAGAGGCTCTTGCTGCCAAGGGAATGCCTGTCAGCTTGAAAGACGTTTTGGACACTACAGTGAAAATGGTTAACTTTGTTAAAGCAAGGCCTGAACTCTTGTGTATTTTCTGCACTATGGAATGATATGGGCAACGACCATGTAACGCTTTTACAACATACAGAAGTGCGCTGGTTATCAAGGGGCAAAGTATTGACACTTTTTTTTTTATTGAAAGACGAGCTTAAAGTTCTGTTTACTGACCATCATTTTCACTTGTCTGACCGCTTGCATGCTCACACGACTGACCTATCTGGGTGATGTTTTTTCTCGCATGAAAGATCTGAATGTAGGATTACAAGGACTCTCTGCAACTATATTCAATGTGTGGGACAAAATTGAGGCTATACTTAAGAAGTTGGAGCTCTTCTCTGTCTGCATTAACGAGGACAACACACAGGTCTTTCCATCGTTGTATGATTTTTTTTTGTGTGCAAGTAAACTCAAGCTTACGGACAATGTCAAATGTGATATTGCGAAGCACCTGAGTGAGTAGGATGCCCTATTACGCAGGTACTTTTCTGAAATGAATGACTCAAACAACTGGATTCGTTATCCCTTTCATGCCCTGCCTCCAGTCCACTTACCGATATCTGAACAAGAGAGCCTCATCGAAATTGCAACAAGCGGTTCTGTGAAAATTGAATTTAATCAGAAGCCACTGGCAGATTTCTGGATTGGGCTGCGCTCAGAGTATCATGCCTTGGAAAATCGCGCTGTTAAGACACTGATGCCCTTTGCAACCACACTGATGCCCTCTGCAACCACGTACCTATGTGAGAGTGGATTCTCGGCCCTCACTGGCATGAAAACTAAATACAGGCACAGACTGTGTGTGGAAAATGGTTTAAGACTGAGACTCTCCAATACAACCCAAGAGTTATGTGCATCCTTTCAAGCACACCTTTCTCATTAACTTGTGGTGAGTTATTCACAATTTTTGATGAACAAATAAGGTTTTATATGTAAGATGGTTAAATGAAGAGCAAAATTATTATTATTTGTTCCCTGGTCCTATAAGAGCACTTTCACTTCCCACAAGCCAGGTTGTGACAAACTCACACTCATTCTTATGTTTAATAAATTTATTGTATAGTGTGTGTGGCAGGCTTACAATCATGGCAAAAAAACATTTGAGAGTTCGCTGACCCTGGCGCTAGAGGGGGTACGCAGCTGGAGGTTGAATGTTTGAAGGGGTACGGGACTATAAAAAGTTTGGGAACCACTGATCTGCACTGATTGAAGGTGACCTTAATAAGGGATCATATCTTTCACCTGGATTCACCTGGTCAGTCTGTCATGGGAAGAGCAGGTGTTCCTAATGTTTTGTACACTCAGTGGCCTGCATGGTCGAATTGCTGCAAAGAAATCGCTACTAAAGGACACCAAAAAGAAGAGATTTACTTGGGCCAAGAAACACGAGCAATGGACATTAGACCGGTGGAAATCTGTCCTTTGGTCTGATGAGTCTAAATTTGAGATTGTTGGTTCCAACCAGTGTCTTTGTGAGACGCAGAGTAGATGAACAGCTGATCTCCGCATGTGTGGTTCCCACCGTGAAGCATGGAAGAGGAGGTGTAATGGTGTGGAGGTGCTTTGAGGGTGACGTTGTCAGTGATTTATTTAGAATTCAAGGCATACTTAACCAGCATGGCTACCACAGCATTCTGCAGCAATACGTCATCCCATCTGGTTTGGGCTTAGTGGGACTATCATTTGTTTTCCAACACGACAATGACCCAACACACCTCCAGGCTCTGTAAGGGCTATTTGACCAAGGAGAGGGATGGAGTGCTGTATCAGATGACCTGGCCTCCACAATCACCCAACCTCAACCCAATTGAGATGGTTTGGGATGAGTTGGGCCACAGCGTGAAGGAAAATCAGACAAGTGCTCAGCATATGTGGGGAACTCCTTCAAGACTGTTGGAAAAGGATTCCTCATGATGCTGGTTGTGAGTGTGCAGAGTGGTCATCGAGGCAGGGTGACTACCTTGAAGTATCTAAAATCTAATTTGATTTGTTTAACACTTGGTTACTACATGATTCCATATGTGTTATTTTGTAGTTTTGATGTCTTCACTATTATTCTACAATGTAGAAAATAGTCAAAATAAATTTAACACTTGAATGAGTACGTGTGCCCAAACCTTTGACTGGTACTGTATGTGCAAGAAATGGATGTCAAATGCAATAGAAAAAAGGCACACAACACACAATTAACATTCAAAAATGAAAGTCACTGGAAGGTTGCATCTGAAAACAAAATATAATGTACAAATTACCTCTTTGTGCTTATCTGCATTTCAAAATAAGGTCTTTAAACAAGTTGATCGTTATCCTAAGGATGCGACAGTCAGTGAAAAAAGAAATCCACACAAGATGAAGAATCAGGGGCTAATGTGTAAGGTGAGGAGAATTAGGGAAAGGGTTAGTGTAATGCGTAGCTACAATGTACTCCGACCAAATCCGGTAGCCTGACCTAATCAGATTATGATAAAAGTTAATGAACATAAAATTGTATATTCCCTAACCTCCAGTGTCCATTTTCAGTCTTTCAAGTTGACAGTTACCCTGTGGATAATTCAGAGACAGTGAAACAATTCCGCACAAGATGAAGAATAAAGGGTTACTGTTCAGGAACTAAATGATACAGAATACTAATTTACATTGGCTGGGGTCTGTCCATAAGCAGTTGTGTCTCCAGACCCGAAAGAACCACTGCAGGGAAAATGATTATTTTTAGCTAGAAATAATCTAGCTGGCTAGCCATTTCTTGCTGTATTGCTGTCCCAGCCCACTCTACAAAGCTACCTAGCAAGCAACACATTGCTTGACAAGCAACATTTAACATGAACTAACTAGCTTTGGCAAATAAATTATAACACATACATGACATATTAACTCAGAGCTTTAATATCCAAGTAATTGTTCACTTGGTCAGTCACACTGCATGTTGTGGTGGCAGGCTAAAGGAGCTAGCTAGCTAACTAGCTGTGTTGGCTTGCTCGGTGAAAACTCTTGCAGGCAGTTGAAGAAAATTCCTCTGTCACCCGCAAGGTGAAAAACATATTTTAAATCAATGTTATGGTTATACTGTATAATCAAATAAAATGCCATTATCCACAAGAAAGGTTTTTGGTGCTGGCAGCTGCTCTTCTCCTTCATCTGAAGAATATAAATAAGATAAATATGTTCTAAATTAACATAGCTAATCTTACTATGTTTCACAAGTGACAAGGTAGCCTCAATAGCTGTATCATTTATTTTCAACTTTTGCATGCAAACCCCACTTTGGGACCCTAATTGCAAGGTACCAGAGGTCAATAAACTGAGCATTACAATTCCGCATGATACATGTGGCACAAAAATATATTTCATTGACATATAGTTTAAAATATATTTACATACACTATATACATAAGTATTTGGACACCCCTTCAAATTAGTGGATTTGGCTATTTCAGCCACACCCGTTGCTGACATGTATATAATCGAGCACACCGCCATGCAATCTCCATAGACAAACATTGGCAGTAGAATGGCCTTACTGAAGAGCTCAGTGACTTTCAATGTGGCACTGTCATGGGATGCCGCCTTTCCAATAAGTCAGTTCGTCAAATTTCTGCCCTGCTAGAGCTGCCCCGGTCAACTGTAAATGCTGTTATTGTGAAGTGGAAACGTCTAGGAGAAACAATGGCTCAGCCGTGAAGTGGTAGGCCACACAAGCTCACAGAACAGGACCGCTGAGTGCTGAAGAGAGTATCGCGTAAAAATTGTCTGTCCTTGGTTCCAAACTCACTACCGAGTTCCAAACTGCCTCTGGAAGCAACGTCAGCACAAGAACTGTTGTCGGGAGCTTCATGAAATGGGTTTCCATGGCCGAGCAGCCTAAGATCACCATGTGTAATGCCAAGCGTCAGCAGGAGTGGTGTAAAGCTCGACGCCATTGGACTCTGGAGCAGTGAAAACGCGTTCTCTGGAGTGATGAATAACGCTTCACCATCTGGAAGTCCAACGGACTAATCTGGGTTAGGCAGATGCCAGGAGAACGCTACCTGTCCCAATGCATAGTGCCAACTAAAGTTTGGTGGAGGAGGAATTATGGTCTGGGGCTGTTTTTCATGGTTCGGGCTAGGCCCCTTAGTTCCAGTGAAGGGAAATCTTAATGACATACAATGACATTCTAGACGATTCTGTGCTTCCAGCTTTGTGGCAACAGTTTGGGGAAGGCCCTTTCCTGTTTCAGCATGTTAATGCCCTGTGCACAAAGTGAGGTCCATACAGAAATGGTTTGTCGAGATCGGTGTGGAAGACTTTGTCTGGCCTGCACAGAGCCCTGACCTCAACCCCATCGAACACCTTTGGGATGAATTTGAACGCTGACTGCGAGCCAGGCCTAATCGCCCAACATCAGTGCCCGACCTCACGAATGCTCTTGTGGCTGAATGGCGGCAAGTCTCCGCAGCAATGTTCCAACATCTAGTGGAAAGCCTTCCCAGAAGAGTGGAGGCTGTTATAGCAGCAAAGGGGGGACCAACTTCATATTTTAATTCCCATGATTTTTGAATGAGATGTTCGACGAGCAGCTCTCCACAAATTAAATAAATAGAATATGTATGCAAATATATATATGATGTGCAAGTTATGTTTCATAAATATATTCTGGACATACAGTACCAGTCAAAGGTTTGGACACCTACTCATTAAAGGGTTTTCTTTATTTTTACTATTTAGAGAATAATAGTGGAGACATCAAAAATATGAAATAGCACATATTTTATATTTGAAATTCTTCAAAGTAGCAACCCTTTGCCTTGATGACAGCTTTGCACACTCTTGGCATTCTCTCAAACAGCTTCACCTGGAATGCTTTTCCAACAGTCTTGAAGGAGTTCCCACATATGCTGAGCATTTGCTGGCTGCTTTTCCTTCACTCTGCAGTCCAACTCATCCCAAACCATCTCAATTGGGTTGAGGTTGGGAGATTGTGGAGGCCAGGTCATCTGATGCAGCACTCAATCACTCTCCGTCTTGGTCAAATAGCCCTTACACAGCCTGGTGGTGTGTTGGGTCATTGTCCTGTTGAAAAACAAATGATAGTCCCACTATGCTCAAACCAGATGGGATGGAACCAAAAAAATCACATTTGGACTCATCAGACCAAAGGATGGATTTCCACCGGTCTAATGTCCATTGCTCGTGTTTTTTGGCCCAATCAAGTCTCTTCTTATTGGTGTCCTTTAGTAGTGGTTTCTTTGCAGCAATTTGGCCACGAAGGCCTGATTCGTGCAGTTTCCTCTGAACAGTTGCTGTTGAGATGTCTGTTACTTGAATTCTGTGAAGCATTTATTTGGGCTGCAATTTCTGAGGCTAGTAACTCTAATGAACGTATCCTCTGCAGCAGAGGGGTCTTCCTTTCCTGTGGCGGTCCTCATAACAGCCAGTTTCATCATAGTGCTTGATGGCTTTTGCGACTGCACTTGAAGAAACATTCCAAGTGACCATGTCTTGACTGACCATGTCTTAAAGTAATGATGGAATGTTGTTTCTCTTTGCTTATTTAAGCTGTTCTTGCCATAATATGGACTTGGTCTTTTACCAAATAGGGCTATCTTCTGTATACCAACCCTACCTTGTCACAACACATCTGATTGGCTCACATGCATTAAGAAGGAAAGAAATTCCACAAATTAACTTTTAACAAGGGACACCTTTAATGCATTCCAGGTGACTACCTCATGAAACTGGTTGAGAGAATGCCAATGCCAGTGTTCAAATGCAAAGGGTTGCTACTTTAAACAATTCAAAATATATTTGAGATTCTTCAGACTTTTTGGTTACTACATGATTCCATATGTTTTATTTCATAGTTTTGATGTCTTCACTGTTATTCTAGAATGTAGAAAATAGTAAAAATAAAGAAAAACATGAGTGTGTCCAAACTTTTGACTTGTACTGTATTTATCAATATATACTGTATATTATTATAAATGAGTTTTCGAAATGGGTAGTATACAATTGTCTACTTTAGTAAGAATGGGAACATTTGCTATTTGGACAAAATTGAGCACAAATTTGTTAATTTAGTAAATACCCTCTCAGCTCAGGAATTTCAACTGTAGCAACCCAGGTGTGATCCCCAAAGAGCAAGCATAGATCAGATTTGGCATGGGTCTTCAGATCCTCAAAAGGTTTTACAGCTGCACCATCGAGAGCATCCTGAAGGGTCACTGCCTGGTATGGCAACTGCTCGGCATCCGACCGCAAGGCACCTACAGAGGGTAGTGTGTACAGCCCAGTACATCACCGGGGCCAAGCTTCCTGCCATCCAGGACCTCTATACCAGGCAGTGTCAGAGGAAGGCCCTAAAAATTGTCAGACTCCATGCATAGCCACTTTAATAACCCTACCTGCATGTACATAATTACCTCAACTACCTCTCCACCGGTGCCCCCGCACATTGACACATAGACTCTGAACCGGTACCCCCTGTATATAGCCCCGCTATTGTTATTTACTGCTGCTATTTCATTATTTGTATTATTTTCTCTTACTTTTAATTTTTTTTTATTAGGTATTTTCTTAACTGCATTGTTGGTTAAGGGTTTGTAAGTAAGCATTTCACTGTAAGGTCTACACCTGTTGAATTCAGCATTTCACTGTAAGGTCTACACCTGTTGTTTTCGGCGCACGTGACAAATACGATTTGATGTCAGTTGTCTCCAGCAAAGACTTAAAACGTGTGGGGGGAGGTGTATGTTCAGTAGTTATATTGGCTAAACAACAATTCTCAACAAACAATCTTTCCAGGTCTGATGTACATGCTGCTGAAGCACCTGGTGGATAGATACAACATGTATTACGCTTACCTTCCCTCGAAACTGGACAAGAAAATCCACTCCGGTGCTGTCAATCAGGTGGTGGCTGCTCCCATCCTCTGTCTCTTTTGGCTGCTATTCTTTTCCACCATGCGCACAGGTAAGGCACTGGGGGATCTTTTTCTTCCCAGAATTAGTGGTAAATTGGATTGTTAAGATGTGTTAGTACCTTCCAACCTTTTTCAGAGGATGAGCCCTGAAGTCAAACATTGTAACTTACTGTCTCTTTGCACTGTTTTAAAACCCAGGCTTTGTAACCCCCACATCCATGTTCACTTTGGTGGTCCTAATCATCACTATTGTGGTATGCCTGTCGCATGTCTGCTTCGGCCACTTCAAGTACCTCAGCGCTCACAACTACAAGGTACGGGTCACTGTGCTCAAGGTACGGCTCACCAACACGCCAAGTGTCCAGTCCTTCAATTCAGGTAGCAGACTTAGGCCAAGTAGTACCATCGAGGATAATCTCTGACAGCTCTATTCCCTCCTCTCCCCCCTTTCTTCCCTCCTCCCTCCTCTGGTCTCAAACAGATTGACACCAAGGAAACAGATGTTGATGTGGTTGAAAATGGCCTCCCACCACTCCGCACCTTCTCCTCTCCTTCTAATACATCTCAGGTAAGCAGATCATTTTGGGGGGGTTTTGGAGTATTCCAAGCTGTTGAATAGTGGGGGACTAGAATGGAACTGTCCAGATAGCACACTGAGATTGGCTCAGCGTTATCAATGCACAATATGTGTAATTTTGTCCAGTGTTCCAACAATGTGTGTTTGTTTGCTCCCTTGACAAACAATATGACTTTGGTCCAAATCTGGGATTCAAAAAACAACAAAGCGGCCACCCTGCCATTGTTTTGGAAATGAAAAAAAGATGAGACTGGAGAAATGTAACCACTCTCAAATTCATAGACCGACCTATCGGTGCAAGGACTAACCATCTGTGAGATCAAAATTATAGCTTTAATATTTTTTGAAGCTTTACAGTAGTTCGACATTGCAGCCGGCTTTGAAAGCAAGTCGAGACTGACTGATCTACAAATCACCTTGCGTCATAAATAACTACTCACTCCTCACCTCTCCACCATGCTAGCTGATGTGTGGGGAGCGTTCATTCACTAGTCATTCTGATCATCTTCAATGTAAACAAACAGCAGTGTCTTGCTGATTTACTATTGGTTCACATTCTTGGCACTTGAACATGTGAACATTTTCTCACATAGAATGGCCGATTTCCTGCCCGACTAGATGCGCAGGCGTTGTATTGCATCAACCAATGGTTGTGTAGACTATGCAGTCAGGCATCATTTTGCTATATTATATGATGTGGTTAATTGTTATGTTAAATACCTATCCAGGGCTTTGTAAGAGCTGGCATTGGTCTGCAATGCAGTCAGGCAGGAACTCAACCATTGTATGTAATGTATGGGTTATGATGAAGTATGAAGCAATACAAAGCTAAGGAGTATTCTTTCAAAAACAAGTGTAAGTTGAAATTATCAGTACAATTTCAAACACCTTTAACTTCTCAAGATGCCATTTATAAGCATATGAATGGTGAGGTGGAGGATCCTTCATAACATTGAATGTCTCTTTTCTCCTTAGCAACCAACATACATTGCCCAGGTCTTACAGGACCCAATCACGGATGACGCTTGCACAGGCAGTGGGGAGGAAGATCGGGGGTCCTCACAGGATGAGGAGATGATCAACACTGGGAATAGTCTCAATGAAGCTGATTTCCAGTCTGGTGAAGACAGCCTCATAGCCAACGAGGTCCACCAGTAACACTACCAGCTGAGAAGGGGAAAGAGAGGAAGATGGTGAGAGAGGGATTTTGGAGAGGATGAATGCCAGACACAAACAAACCACCAACTTCACTTTGGATTCTAAAACAATCTGCAGTCAATCTTCCCCCATGATCACCCACTCTGTCACCTGTTTTTGGATGTGCCTCTGCACATTGGCATTACCAGAAAATGCCAGATACATCTCTCTCTCACACACACACACACACAGAGTGTAATTGTGAATGGTTTTGTTAAGTCTAATTTGGAGCTTGTCTGTGCGGATTCTTCGAAGTCCCCTCTGTGTATTTTGAACACCTATCCGCGTGATATGAATCTGGGCGTTGACGCCCCTTGTTTTATTTATTTATCTACTGGAGTCCTACACTTTTATGGAGCTTCTATGGAGCACAAGTCCAACACTGGTTTTCATCAAACCCAAAACGATGGAGTCCCAGGAAAGAAACCATACAATAGCCTAGACTTTGTACATATCCCAAAATATGCCAACCGTTTTTGTGTCTCTTATTGGAAAGAGGGGGTCAGAATTGTGCCTGGTTTGGGTTTCTTTTCATCCATGTTTCCTTATTTGTGTGTCTAACTACTAAATCCCCATCAGGGTGGCTCAGGACTGGTGGAGAGGTCATGAAAATTAGGCTACAAAGCCTCTAATGAAATCCTGCTCCAAGCACAGGTCCCATACCCATAAAGGTTTATACAGACTCATACCCAAACTTAACTTGATTCATTATTGTCAACGTGCAAAGCACCCTGCATTAGGTCTTCTTTCTCATAGTTTATGAACAAAATGACTTGCTTGCCCCTTTTTTCTTTGATAGCTTATGTTCGACATAAGATATTCACTCTGCCACTGAACATCCCAGCCAGTGGTTGGAGACTTAACATGATGTATAAAAACATGATGCAGTCACTGTTAAGTTAGTATTTTTTTTTTACTTCGTGTCTCACGTGACTGAATAGTCACTGTTGGAGGATATCAGGGCCATCTCATCGGCCCTCGGTTGTGTCATAGATATTCCAAAGACGGGAATGGCATGCCAAACAGCCAACAGACCAGGCTCCGCTCAGATGGATTGTGGGGTTTCTGGTGTGACTTGTGTTGTCATGACATTTGTCTACTGTCCTCCTGCCTGTGATGCCCTGTCAGTCACCTGGTCTCTCTGCTCCCCTCCATCCTGTCCATCTCAGTTTCCAAAGGGTCAGTCATGGATGGCTTGGTGACTCTTGACATTTGTCTACAGTGATGCCCTGACAGTCACCTGGTCTCTCTGCTCCCCTCCATCCTGTCCATCTCAGTTTCCAAAGGGTCAGTCATGGATGGCTTGGTGACTCTTGCAGCCACTGACGTTGTACAGCTTTATTTTCTCTTATTTTTTATTTTACCTCTACTACCTTAAACATATGAACATATACACCTGAAATAGGAAGCACATCTTCTTGTCAGCACATAGTTCAATAGGCAACCTCTACTCTAACTGGGTTCTGTTCACCTTGGACAACTTGGACATTAAACTGGGTTCTGTTCACCTTGGAGAACTTGGACATTTACACAATAGTTCAATATTTTAGCTTATCTTGTAGATACAGGGAAAAGCTGGGAGACATGAAGAAGCTGGTCTTGCCTCAAGTTGTACTCTCTACCCTTAAAATCCTCCAATCAGAAGTACGCTGAGGTGAGATAAATGCATCTCTGGAGGAGCCAAGTCCCAATGCATTAGCTGTTTTTCTATGCTTCCTCTCAGAGGGAATAGAAATGAAGTATAGATTTAAAAATGTAGCCTTAGTAAAGTATTTTGCTCCTCAGGAGTCATACCTATGGAAGATAATTGTTCAGATATACAGAACCAATGAAGAGCGATGCTTCCATTTATTTTTGTCACATCAGTTTGGGTGCAGTGTGTGTCTCTGATTGAAGTGCAATCAGCCAGGTGTCTGTCTCTCAGCCTCTTTTCTCAGCCTGCATAGCAACTACCCCATTTGGTGTTCACAGTTATACCCTGGGAAATTGTGATGACATTTCAAAGCCAGTGTGTACTTTCTTTTCTAAATGGACTTCAAGCACAAAACACATGAAAACACAATCAAATACTTCCATAAAAGGCATTGGGTATAAATAAATTAATGCACAACTATGTATAATTTCATATATATCTTAAATTACCACAATTTCATGAATTTGATGGATAACAGAACAAAGGCAGAAATAGATGTAACTTTCCAAGAGTATTAAATCACTGGGTAAGTATAGTCAATAGAGCCATCACTACTGTATATCTCCCTAATACTGTGAAGTGGAGCATTCTAAGTATTTCTTTATAAACCTAGCCAGTCCTTTCAGATCTGTGAACACCATAGGGATGGGGCCAAATGGAAAAGACTAGGGACCAAAAATGTACCAGGCCCAAGAGTGTGGCTCCACTGACTAGTCCAACAGATGAGGTGCACTGATAGTGAAGGTCCTGCTAGAGGTCACTGTATACCTGTGTTTTTGAATTACTATAATTATCATGTTTTGGGACGGGACGAATTGTCTCTGTGCAAAATTATTTGTTGTAACAAAAAAAGGATGTTTTACCAATTTGCATCAGGAACATGCAATAGCAAGTGCAACATTCAGCAAAGAAATAGAACTAGAGCAGTGACTTAAGGAAATGTTGAAGTCTCAGGTGTACTTGTTTTAAAATAATGTTTACATCAGTTTTTTTTTTTTACATTGTAATAGTTGTTTTCAACTTTAAGCGTTTCGATCTGTTGATGAAGCTAATCTATGAAAGCTGTGGCTATTGGTAACAGTAACATTCTATCAGGTAGGAAAATAAAAACATGTACCATGGCTGTCATGTTATTAGCAGCACATGTTCCTCTGTAGACACACTGAAATGACCATTGTATTGTGGTTTGTCCCTGTTTGAAAACCATAGCTACATGCTGGAGATATTGTAGCTTTTCTGTGTATACTCTATTCTGTAACTTCTGTTTCCCTTTTAAGTGAGTGTGCACTAACACTCCGTTCATGATTGTATGCACGCTAACACAAGACTAACAACTATCCAGTGAAAGTAAGTTTTACTGACATAAGAAATATTTTAAGAGGCTTGCTTGCTAATAGACAGTCTTTCTCAATGGAAATTAAGTTACTTTACAGTAACACTATTCTACAGTGACGAAAAAGGCTTTGAGATATTTTTGTAAATCTCAAAAGTAACTGTTTTCAGTGACACAGCCGATTCCAGACTTGATACCGATTATGTATTATGTTGATAGCTGTGACAATGCTGTTACATGTATTGGGATTTTTTATTTATCATGAGCTGACTTTTTATTTTATAACTGTTGCTAAGGATTTAAGTTATGAAAAGAAGAATGTGATCTGTAAAATAAACATGTCTTGATAGAATCCTATCACTAACAGGAGTGATGGTTGCTGATAATGGACCTCTGTACACCTATGTAGATATTCCATTAAAAAGCTGCCGTTTCCAGCTACAATAGTCATTTACAACATTAACAATGTCTACACTGTATTTCTGATCAATTTGATGTTATTTTAATTGACAAAAAAATTGCTTTTCTTTCAAAAACAAGGACATTTCTAAGTGACCCCAAACTTTTGAACAGTAGTGTATAGATATATTTGTAAATAGCCATACATTCTCTAGTAAGTTATGGTAGTGTTATAAAGTACATCATCTACAGTTTCTATAAAACATGAATATGGGTAGGGTTACATATAAACACAGCAAATGGTCAACCGTTTGATTTTCAGTCTCTGCTAACATTCATGCTGGTTCCCTTCACTAAGACAACGAAGGAAAGTTTCATTTGATGCTGTAGATTTGTCAGGTTGTGTATACTATTTATTTAGACTTTTGTCCAAAGGTCTGTATGGTGAAGCATTTGTCATTATCTGTTCCTTGATCAATAAAATTGGCATTCATCCTTCATGTTGGTTTATAAGAACATGATTGAGGAGTGATCCCTGTGGTAGCAGAGATTCCATAAGGCTATTCCAATTAGACAGTGGTTTGTAGGAGATTTGATTCCCAATCACTTTCATGTGTTGTTTTTGTGATAGAACAGTAGGGGAGAGCGGGAGAGCGATGGAAGGACACCTACGGTAAAGTGGCCGAGATGTTTTTTTGGTCAGGAGCGGTACCGCTACACCAGACTCCGGCACTAATTTTAAAATCCGATCGCGCTTTGTAGACAATTTTAAAGGTAATTTCCAATTGAGCGGAATTATGACGTGTTAACCGTAAATGCAGTAATTACACCTGTGACACGCCTAAACAAAAGCACTGAAAATCTATGCGTATTCCCGCTAACGCAGGTTACCGCTGATCTCATTGGGTCCATACTTGTGAACATTAGAAAAAGTTTAAGGGCTCTATTCAATCGGTATCGCTGAAGTTCAGTAATTTAAAGGAAATGTCCCCGCGTTTGGGAAGAATGCATTCACAACGCTGCATATGTAAACTCAAGCGGAATTATCTTGAAATGTGTGTTGCGCAATCTGTAACGCTTCAGTGATCGATTGAATAGAGACCCCAGTTGAATATTTTTCTCTCTCCAAAATCAGATGTAGTGGCACTTGGTATTACGCTACATGTATAGCTGTTCCCATAAGATCACCTGGCACATTTAGCCATAAGCTAACCTGACGAGTTGGCCGGTGACGAGTTGGCCTATCAAGATCTTAGACTTTATATCCACCAACCAATGGCATTTCTTAAAATAGATAAACTTGGCCACCAGAGGAATATATTTAAACCTCCAAATGGTTTACTTTTGTTTCACTTTGTAACTAAATGTTCCAATATTGCATACTGCATCCTTTACTAAAAGGTTACTAGCTACTAGTACAACATTCAAAAAGGTACATTTTCATATATATGACAATCCACACAGTTTTGTTTATCCGTTTCACACACATCAGTGTTTTTACGGGAAAAATGAGGTCCTTACAGCATGTAAGTTTATTGTACATCGTAAAAGACGTAGAGCCTCATGGACTGGTCAAATAGCTGTCATGTAACGCACCTGAAATTGACAGGGCACATTAAGCATGGGTTCAAGCCGATCGTGTCAAGCTTTTTTGTTGCGGAAAAAACTGTTCAGTGCTGATACTCGATTCAAATAACGCATATGTGACGAAGTGGATGATTATAATAATGCAAATAAAAGGTTGTACACACCTCACAAAGCAAAAGTCTTGAATGATGCAGAGGTTGTTGATTCTGCTCGCCACGAGTCTTTAGTGTCACATTCCTGATGGAAACTTAAGGTTACTTGCATAACCCCGGTTCAATGATATTATGAGTGACACCTCTCACTAGTGGAATTCACCATAATCTCCTAAGTAGCTCGAAGAACCAATCAGGCACGTCTGTCGGATGAGTTCATGACGAATGAGGGAGCCCCTCCCCTCATACTAAAGAGCCATCGCCTGCCCGAACTTCCTCACTGTCTTGCGAGTACGGGAATGCGTTGATGTCTCACTCATAAAATCAGAGAACCGGGTTTTCGCAAGTAACCTTGAGTTCTCTTTCAATTATTCATTTTGACTTCTCAATAGTGGGAAATGGCCAACTCCCGTATCGCACACGCTCTCTGAAGCCAGGCAGTCTTAATATCAACCCTCGGAGGTCCCGACACTAAGAACAGTGACATCTCATCAGTAGAACCTCATAACAGTATGAGGTGATGCCCAACAAGCTGCATTGCAAACCTCCTGCAAGGACATGTCATTGAACAGTGCCCAAGAGGTAGCCATACCTCTGATGGAGTGAGCCCGTAGGCCTGCCGGAGGCTATTGCTATTATAAGCCAATATAATAGCTTTCACAATCTAATGTAATAACTGTTGATGAGAGAGGGGCCTCCCCTTGCAGGGAGGTGCCCAGGACACACAATAGTTGGTTGCTCTTGTGCAAAGCTCTCTTCCTATCCAAGTACATGCGCAACGCGCATACTGAACCCAAATGGTGTTGTCCTCTTCCATAGAAAGGAAAGGTGGCGGGTGGAAAAGCCACAAGCTCTAAATATTTCTTCAGTCATTCAAATTCTTTTGCTGCAGGATTATTTTCCTCTTATGACGAAACGGGTCGAATTAAGATCCAACATCTGTAATTGTCCAATTACATGCCTGGGAAATTGTGAGAAATGTGATACCCATTTCTATATCAACTCCTAGGCAATGGTGCACTGTAAATCTGGTCATTAGAAGACGCTTGGAGCTTGCATTTCACATACGCAAACAACTCTTTCAGATCTTCAGAAGTGTCCGGTATAGGGAGCAGGGTTTGAGGTCTTGAGCAATGTTGCTAAGCGTTCAGCCTACATCTCAGCTTGCAAAACTACGTAAGTCATGAAAAACACGGACCCTGACTGAACCCCTGGATGGTATCTTATCATGCAGCTCCACATAAGTACTGCTCATGAAATATGCGCTCAACAGACCGTTTAATTTGTGATTGGGAAATCCTGAGGTATTTCTCAGGGTTAAGATGGCAAGAGGATCATGACTGTGAGCGATTAGCAGAAATTCATCATGTACTCCTGAAGTATGGAATCTGCATGGGGGAATATGGATGTTTCTATTGGCAGACAGAAAGACTACAGTGAAAAAGTAGCATTGGAGCACACATTGAACTATGTTGTGAATTAGAAATGTGCATCCAAGGGTTATCCCTCTGAACTCTTAGGAACGCACCAATTCTATGTCTCTGAGACCACATGAAGCCACTTAACATGTTGATGATTTAGCCAGTGGGTGATATCTTTTCTGATTCCATATTTATTAGTACACACTTTTCCTAGAGCATTCAATAATATTTCTGTGCCATCTGCATTAAAGTTTGATTAAATGACTTCACGTATTAACCTGGAAGAAATACACATGGTTCCATTTTTATTTATAAAGTTCATAGTGATGTTTTGGTACAGTGATTCTTACATGACATTGTCACCTATTCTATTCAAAGTGCAGTGAAGCATTAAAGTAATGCTGCATTACTTTCCCTTTCCTTCATATCTCATACTGGCAAAAAATAAAAACATGCTTAAATTGGTGGGACGGTGAGGGCATGAGTTATCAAGCTATACAAAAATAGAAGAGGTAGTAGTGTACTCTTATTTGCTCTAAACAGTAACATACAGTCATGTGAAAAAGTAAGTACACCCTTTGAAAAGTGGACTTTTTTTTTTGACGTATTTGGACACAGATATTTGAGCTAAATTCCAGCCACATTCATTGATAAAGGAAACTCAATTTAACAAATCACACACAAAAAGTACTTGTGTTATGCAATTAAAATAAATGCAATGCAATTTCCTTAGGCCGAAAGAATGTGTACAACTATCTTTACCGTCACCTAAAATGACTCGAATTAGGATCAGGTTAGGAAATCATTAGAGAGTATCTTGGGAGGGTCCAGCCTTCCAGAAAGATTAGAAACTTGGTCTGGTTTGGTCTTAACAATATGTGTGTGTGGTAACATCATGCAAAGATCAAAATACCTATCCGAGGCCCTCAGAAGAAAGATTATGAATGCCCGTGAGTCGGAAGGCATCCATTTCCAAGCAATTCAAAGTACATCGTTCCACTGTCCGATGGATCATCTATAAATGGAGAAAATTACAGACCACTGGCAATCTACTTAGGACAGGTCGTCCCACCAAATTCAGCTGACCGAAAGATGCTCATAAAAGTCTCAAAGAAACCCAGGGTAACATCAAGGCATCGACAGGCCGCTCTTGCCACAATCAATGTTGAAGTGCTGTCAGAAAGAGACTGCACAAACTTGGCCAACGTGAGAGGTCAGGAAGGAAGAAGCCTCTGCTCTCAAAAAAGAATATCAAGACAAGACTGACGTTTGCCAGACACCTGGGTAAAGACCAAAACTACTGGAACAATGTGCTCTGGACAGATGAGTCAAAGGTGGAGTTGTTTGGTCAAAATGCCAGACGCCATCTTTGGTGAAAACAAAACACTGCCTTTGAACAGAAGAACCTCATACCAACCGTAAAGCATGGAGGCGGTGGTATTATGGTTTGGGGCTGCTTTGCTGCCTCAGGGCCTGGCCAACTTGCCATCATTTAGTCAACCATGAATTCCATATTATACCAGGCTGTGCATACAAGAAATCCCTCGAACGTGACACAGTTGAAGCAGTACTGTAAAGAAGAGTTGATATAAGAGACTGATACAGTTACAAGAAATGGCTACATTAAGTAATTTCAGCCAAAGGGTACAACACCAGCTATTGAAGCTAGGGGTGTACTTGTTTTTTCCACACTATGGAATTGTATTTCTGTCTATTTCTTTATGAATAAATGATTGCAAAACATAATCTTTCAGTTTCATTTAAGTTACCTATATCTGCCAATAGTTGAAGTGAAGATTACATATCCATCTGTCCAAATATTTACAAAAACAGTACTTCTTTCCAGGGGATGTACTTACTTTTTCACATGACTGTATGTACATTAGGACATTTAAGTGATACCCCGCTAGGTATAGATTCAAGATATTGTTCTCCTCATCTCCTGCTACTGTAAAAGTAGACTTTTTGAAGGCTGCTAATCATACTGTCATTATTTAAAGTGAAACTATACTGTTTTTTGTGACATTCCATTAAGACATTAACAATACACTACTGTAAGCAACATTTTAAATAGTCATGGAGATATGGCAGTTTGCAACGACAGTCATTGTAACAAAGCTCTTTGAGTAGTTTCTTATCAAAATGGAGGCTGTCAAAATGACCATTGAGATATTTTGGCTTTGTCCATGTGTCTCAGCTCGTTAGGGAACATGACTAAATGTAGACTCAGTGAGATGACTGTTGCACACACAAAGTAAACACAATATCAGGTACATTTCCACAACAACTAAGAGTGTTGATGCACAAGGCTAAACGTGTGTTCTGTTTTGACCCCGTAGCTGTTTTGGTCCCGTTGTGGCAGCGTGATGCGCACCCATGCACATGCGCAGATACCAAAGAAGGCTGTGGGAGGAGCTATAGTAGGACGGGATGAAACGGTATCGAACATATGGAAACCACATGTTTGACTCCCAGCCATTACAATGAGCCCGTCCTCCTATAGGTCCTCCCACTGGCAGATTTGTGCTCATCTCAATATCTGCGATGCTGCTTGTTGAAATGCTATCTCGCTGAGTCTATCTTTAATAGCGCACACTGCACATCACTTTCTTGTAGGGATTACACTGTATACACAGTCTATTGCACTCATACTGATTAAATATATTTACCATAAATTGTGTTTGCTTCGTATTGAGCTCATGGCTTCATAAGGATTCAAATTGGAATACTACAGAATCAAAAGGGAATCACTGAATTGCATGTGATCTCCCATGGATAGTAGGAAAATGTAGATGCCAAATTTCACAAATGCTCCACTTAATTTTGTTTTGGTTAGTTTGGTAGCTTTCAAACAACAGAATCCTCACACTACCGGCTGTTAAAGGTAATATTCCTGCGTTCGCGGAGACCGCATTCACGGTAAACGCTGTATGTACTGATATAATCAAATAGCGCATAGCCAACAAAGTGCTATTGGATTGAATCCTGGCCTTAAGCTGCTTGCCACCTTCCGTTCTTTGGAAGACCAGATTTGAGGCGAATCAGTATCGCTTGTTTAAAAAAGAAACAAATACATTTCAGACAATTTGTTACAATGCAAGTGTTACAGGTGATGTTTGGGTTTTGGGTCATGTTCACTACAGGGCGCCATTTTAGACCAGGCCTCTGAAGAAGAATGAGAGGGACGCTCCCAGAGCCAAACCCAGGGACAAGAAGAAGGCCATAATGGCTCCAGCTGTCTCCGACTCATGAGCATCAACCTTTCTGTGGAGAGAGAGAGTGACAGCCGATCAGGTGTAGTAAGATTTTAGGTGCAATCTCATTTCTGTCAACCTGGGAGACATTTTCCTCTCGTAATGACCCTTGCAACATGAGTAAACTAACCATAACATCTGAAATAGACAGGACCTCTAAAAACTAAATAATAGCAATTTGTCTCAGTTCCACAGTTGCCTAATGCCTTTTTGCTTGGTAGGGCAGAATTGCTTTGCATTTACCATGTGTGTTGTGCCTCGTCCTTCTAACATACATTGTGACTTTAATAATTATCACCATATTTCTAAACTTTCTTTGCCTAGCTAAAATGTTTGAATCCTTGATTAATGCTGAGCCAAGATCTTTCTTAACTTCAAAATCTATCCTAAATGTGCATCAGTCAGGCTTCAGACCAGGGCATAGCACCATCTCGGCAGCATCACTGGTTTTAAACTATGTAGTAAATTGTTTGGATAGGAAGAAACCGTGTGCTGCTTTATTTATTGACTGGTCTAAAACGTTCAACACTGTTGACAGAGTTCATAAAGGTTATCTGAAATTGGCCTGGATCAGGTGTCATGTAATTGGTTTACAGTACCCACATTGATCGTGTCCCTGCTTATAAATATCTTGGCATCTGGATTGACAAAAATGCATCTTTTACAAAGCATATGGATGAGTTATTTAAGAAGTTGAGAATAAAAATGGGCTTCTTCTTTAGAAATAGATCATGCCTCTCCCTGAACAGCAGAAAGCTGATAATTCAGTCAACTTTCCTGCCAGTGCTAGACTACAGTGACACCATATATATGATTGCAGATGCCACTACACTGAAACCATTAGATGCAGTTTACCACACTTTATTACAGGCGACAGGTTCAGTACACATCATTGCATCTTATAGCAGAAAGTAGGCTGCCTGTCTCGTAGATCGATACACTGCTCTCTTTTTGTTTATATAGCCTTCTTGCACAAACTTCCACCGTACCATACTTCACTGTTAAGTTATACCAGTCACCAGACCTGATCACAGGGATGGCTGAATCAGCATTGTCGTTTTGCACCCTGTGTATGGAATGATCTGCAGACCTCTGCACCTGGGTGCTCCGTTACCTCTAGGGCAGTACAAGTTAATAAGCTGTTTTGTTGTCACATACACCAGACAGGAGCAGTGAAATGTGTTGTTTTACAGGGTCAGCCATAGTAATACAGCACCCCTGGAGCAAATAAGGGTTAAGTGCCTTGCTCAAGGGAATAGTGACATATTTTTGACCTTGTCGGCTCGGGTAATCAAACCAGCAACCTTTCGGTTACTGCTCTAACCGCTAGGCTACCTGCACCTTGTTGATGAATGTGATTGCTTTTCTTAAATTGATTGTAAATATTATGTTTTTATTACGTTGTATTTGTATATTTTGTATAATTTGTGTACTTGCAAAAGAGGCCTAGGTCTCAATGGGATTTCCCTGTTAAAGAAAAGTTGTATTTGTACTAATTCCGTCTATGTCAAATTTGAATTAGCAAATGGTTAGTTTTCTCACAGCGTCAGTCATTGTGAGAGTAAAATGTGGCCCTGTACCTTGAAAGTTGATCTATTTGGGTTTGTGCAAGAGGTCTTACTTGGGCCCAAAGCACATGCAAAGGCTGGCCAGGTATCCATTGGAAAAGGCAAAGAGGATCATGAAGACGATGAACCAGGCGTCGTGTTCAAAGAAGACAGGCAGGTTGTAGCGGGGCTGAACATTACACAGCATGAAGAGCGGCACAAAGATCACACGGGCCACCAGAAGAATGGGCACCAGTTTGCTGTCCTTCCCAGGCTGAAAGTGGATAGCAGAGGGATGTCAACACTACTGTACCTTAGCCAGACACACCACATTCACATTCAATGAAATGCACTCAAGTGCATGTTCAATAAAACATTACTGCTGTGTTTGTTTTAAGCCGGTCACCACAAGATAAGGTACTTATACCTGTTTAATAAGATATTGATTTATTTATCTGAAATTCAGGGTAGTTCAGTGTTACCCTGTATTTTTTATGGTAAATTTCCACATCAGTAAAGGCTTATGGGTAACCTTTATTGTTCTGATTCTTCAACATCACAGATTTTGTTTGCAAGATCAAGTATATTTGTATATACATCTTCAAGGAATTTCTTATTTTTTTTGGGGGGTCAGGAAGCAACTTATCAATAGTACATTACTCTATCCCCTTTTATGCTAATGACCATGGGTCCTGTCCTGATCTTGTCACAATTCTGATTGTCCTCACATTTTCAGAAATGTGTCTGCACCTGGTATTAAAATGTGTCTCTTATCCTCAGATCCTCAAAAAATTCGACATCTGCACCGTTGACTGGCTGCATCCCCCCTTGGTACGGTAACTGCAAGGCATTCGACTGCAAGGCGCTACAGAGAGTAGTGAGTACGGCCCAGTACATCTCTGGGGCCGAGCTCACTGCAATCCAGGACCTCTATACCAGGAGGTGTCAAAGGAAGGCCCCAAAAAATGTCAAAGACTCCAGCCACCCAAACAATAGACTGTTTTCTCAGCTACTGCAAACGGCACCAGTGCACCAAGTCTGAAACAAGACCTTGAACAGCTTCTACCCCAAAGCCATAAGACTGCTAAACAAGACTGCTAAATAGCTAATCAAATGGCTACCCAGACTATCTGCATTGACCCCTTTTTCACTAACTCTCTGGCACTGACTCTATGCACAGACCCTGGACTCTACCCACACACATACTTATACTGACACCCCAACACACACATACACTACCTATGCCCACACTCACTTTCACACCCACCACATACTCTGCTGCCTCTTGTCTATTATCTATCCTGTTGCCTAGTCACTTTACACCTTTCTATATGTACATAGCTACCTCAATTAACTCGGTACTCGTACTCCCTGTATATAGCCATGTTATTTTTACTCATTGTTATTCACTGTCTATGTATTCCTCGTGTACATATTTATCTCTGTATTATTCGGAAAGGACCTGTAAGTGAGCATTTTACTGTTAGTCTACACCTGTTGTTTAAGAAGCATGTGACAAATAAAATGTTATTTGATTTTATTTTTATCCATCCACTGACATTTCAAACATTCATTTGACATGCGATATCCCCATAGAGAATGAACGTGTTGGGACACGCAGCTTTACTCAGCCAGTTGGAATCAGGAATCAGCATTATTTTTATGGATATATTCAAATAAATGTCAATAGAAAAACTTGTAGACTTTGTTTACGATCTGTCGCAATCTGACTGTTGCTGAACGAGATGAAGAGTAACACTGAATTGAAAAGGAATCTCAGCACACTCAAGATCAATGCACAATTTTAAATGTACTCAAGGCTGAGCTTTGGGTCGTCTGACTTTTATCGGAGCATACAAAAACACACAATGACAGAGGCCACATATAGGAAACGTGCGTTAATGCAATAAGACATGATGAGCAACACCTGTGTACAACACAAACGCCAGGATGCATGAAGGTTTGACAACTGAAAACTCAGCTTAAATATATTGAAAATTGTGCATTGATCCTCAGTGTGCGGAGATTCCTTTTCATTTCAATAAAAAAAACAGGTCAAACAAAACTAAATGCAGCTAGTTTGCGGTCTTTCCCGCTTCAGTATGAAGTGATTGTGTTAGCTGTGTAGTTCACTAGCTAAAAAGGGGAGGAGCCTCTATAGAAAACATTTTTGTTTGGCGTAGCAGCATGCCAATCGAACTAAGGAACAGTCGGATTGGCTTGCAACAATGTCATTCAAACGAATGACCAGTCGGCATAGCTGGAAACAATGCCAATCGAACAAACTACCAGTGGGCTTAGGTAGCAACCTCTGGACTATATCTTCATGGAAGTAGTATGAATAAATAACGTTTTTAATGAAAATATTATATGTTAATAATTATTTGAATATGTTGTTAACCTTTGTATAAAAGTGATAATGCCTTTGAAGCCGTGGTTTGGGGGATCATCTCGGGCCTAACACCCGTGTCTGGTTACAGGATCCAGGCGTCTGACGCTAGTTCCTATTACACTATAGGACTTTGAAAAACAATTGAGGGGTTGGACATGTCGAGAGATGAGTCCTTATTGGTCCGTTATGTCACACGCTTCTGTCTATAACAGAATGGATGCTTCCCCATTCCATCTTTGCTACCACGGATATTTGGACCGATAGATCTATGGACAAGTGCAACAAGTGTTGGTACTGCCCTCAAAAACAATGCTTCCCTGAATTTAGCTGGTGCTATCGACAAAGCTCAGTGGGCAAAAGTTTAAGTAGAGAGACAGCTTTCTGGAGGAAAATGCTGATACAAAGAGATGAGCGTGGCTAAGGCTTAAGAGGGTGTGAACTATGCTGAATGGGTGCAAACAAAGGGGAGCTCTATAGCAGGTGTGAAAATCTCAGCAAAATCTTTCAAGGGAATTTTCTCCTATTTGTCTCCTGGGTTTACAGATTTATCAACTTTCAAACAGCATAACTTTCCCTTGTTACCATTTTGAATCTCTGATTCTGTACAAAAAAAACCCCAAAAAAGCTAAATCGCAATATTTTACTTAATCTCACATGAAGGTGTTGGGTCACATATAGGCTACCCAAGGCTACCAGGGCATTTACACGTGATCGTGTGTGGAGAGCTAAATGTAATCCAGTCCTGTAAACTGGAATCCTTAGTTCACAATAAAAAGCACAACTTGAATACGAATCAGTTAGTTTCAGGCCTTTCTGTTAAAATCCACCAATTTCTTTCACTCTATTTACAACTGTTTTGTTTTGCTGACTTACCCACATACACACAGCAGTAAGGCTTCTCCCAACCCAGTCGCTGAGGTTGAAGAGCAGGAAACAACACACCGGGATGAAGTACAGCTCTGAGAGGAGAGAGTCATGTACAATAAGACACCACATCTGTTCCTTTGTGTTTCATTGATTGTGAATTACTGAATGATAATTTTGTAAATGCTTTTAAAATGACAAGTTGTATACTTTAACATGGACTAATAAACCTTTACCATAGATAGATACCGCTCTTACCATAGATATTCATACACGCATACATGTACATGCACACGCATCCTCACACCCCCACACCCCCACACACACACACACACCCCAGGTGCCTCCTTTAGCGATGGTAGACTTGACATCCACAGTGACTGCCGGGAAGGTGCCGATGGTGATGGTGAAGGCAAAACACACAGAGAGAGCCAGGACCCAGATCTACAGTAAATGGGTCAGAGGTTAAGCAGAAAGCACATTAGACCAGCTGAGCCCACCACAGACGCCTTTTCCCCTGCAGATATACAGTTGAAGTCGGAAGTTTACATACACCTTAGCCAAATACATTTCAACTCAGTTCTTCACAATTCCTGACATTTAATCCTAGTAAAAATTCCCTGTCTTAGGTCAGTTAGGATCACCACTTCATTTTAAGAATGTGACATGTCAGAATAATAATAGAGATTTATTTCCGTCAGAATGTCAGAATAATAGTAGAGAGAATGATTTCTTTCCGCTTTTATTTCTTTCATCACATTCCCAGTGGGTCAGAAGTTTATATACACTCAATTAGTATTTGGTAGCATTGCCTTTAAAATTATTTAACTTTGGTCCAACGTTTCGGGTAGACTTCCACAAGCTTCCCACAATAAGTTGGGTGAATTTTGGCCCATTCCTCCTGACAGAGCTGGTGTAACTGAGTCAGGTTTGTAGGCCTCCTTGCTCGCACACACCTTTTCAGTTCTGCCCACAAATTTCCTATAGGATTGAGGTCAGGGCTTTGTGATGGCCACTCCAATACCTTGACTTTGTTGTCCTTAAGCCATTTTGCCACAACTTTGGAAGTATGCTTGGGGTCATTGTTCATTTGGAAGACCCATTTGCGACCAAGCTTTAACTTCCTGACTGATGTCTTAAGATGTTGCTTCAATATATCCACATAATTTCCTCTCTTCATGAAGCCATCTATTTTGTGAAGTGCAGCAAAGCACCCCCACAACATGATGCTGCCACCCCGTGCTTCACGGTTGGGATGGTGTTCTTCGGCTTGCAAGCCTCCCCCTTTTTCCTCCAAACATAACGATGGTCTTTATGGCCAAACAGTTCTATTTTTGTTTTCATCAGACCAGAGGACATTTCTCCAAAAAGTACAATCTTTGTCCTCATGTGCAGTTGCAAACCGTAGTCTGGCTTTTTTATGGCGGTTTTGGAGCAGTGGCTTCTTCCTTGCTGAGCGGCCTTTCAGGTTATGTCGATACAGGACTCGTTTCACTGTGGATATAGATACTTTTGTACCCGTTTCCTCCAGCATCTTCACAAGGTCCTTTGCTGTTGTTCTGGGATTGATTTTCACTTTTTGCACCAAAGTACGTTCATCTCTAGGAGACAGAACGCGTCTCCTTCCTGAGCAGTATGACGGCTGCGTGGTCCCATGGTGTTTATACTTGCGTACTATTGTTTGTACAGATGAACGTGGTACCTTCAGGAGGTTGGATGAACCAGACTTGTGGAGGTCTACAATGTTTTTTCTGAGGTCTTGGCTGATTTCTTTTGATTTTCCATGATGTCAAGCAAAGAGGCACTGAGTTTGAAGGTAGGCCTTGAAATACATCGACAGGCACACCTCCAATTGACTCAAATGATTTCAATTAGCCTATCAGAAGCTTCTAAAGCAATGACATTTTCTGGAATTTTCCAAGGTGTTTAATGGCACAGTCAACTTAGTGTATGTAAACTTCTGACCCACTGGAATTATAAGTGAAATAATCTGTCTGTAAACAATTGTTGGAAAAATTACTTGTGTCATGCACAAAGTAAATGTCCTAACCGATTTGCCAAAACTATAGTTTGTTAACAAGAAATTTGTGGAGTGGTTGAACAACGAGTTTTAATGACTCCAACCTAAGTGTATGTAAACTTCCGACTTCAACTGTACCCTTATCAAGCACTATTCTCGCATCCCTCAGTTAATTCAACCCAGGAGAAAGATAGAGAGCTGTATGTGGATAAGCTGTAAAACAAGGTTCTCTAACTCGCCGATGGTTTTATTTGGCCCCCCAAGTTTTCTGAGGAAAAAATATATAAATACATAATAATTTTGTGTGGAATTTTTCTTTTTGGAGATAAAAGACTGCAAAAAAACACCAGTAAATCAGCTCCAAGTCATTTTTGTTAAAGAAATCTGTTCCCAAGTATTCCCATGCATAATAGAGAGTCACGACGTGATTGTGTACAAATGTAAGCAAGGTTTGAAGCTATTATGCTTTAGTCAAACATTATGTCTGTTTGGGCTTTTTGCTGTCAATTTGCAGTCTACATATTATTTGTAAGTATGTTCCGGCCCCCGGACTATCTGCTCAAGATAAAAATCGTCTAGTTCTAGTTGATCTAGTTGATGATCCTTCCTGTAGTACATCAACAGTGTGATTGAAGGTGCTCTTTGGTTTAGGAATCTACCTTCATAGTATTGGAAAAGCAGCAAGTTAATCCATTTTAAGGAGTTATATAAAGAGTGTCTTGGTTTTCGTGATTTTCCAATTCATGAAGTGAAATGAAATTCATGAAATACATTTAAAAGAACTCCAAAACTCATTTGCTATGAAAGTGACTGGTCATTCGACATGCTAAAGAGCTAAATAAACGGTCAATACTGAATTTTAAAAGCATGTTATATTCAATGAAGTTCCCTTTAATATATACAGTGCCTTCGGAAAGTATTCAGTCCCGTTAACATGTTGTTACGTTACAGCCTTATTCTGAAATGGATTAAATAAAAAATCCTCAGCAATCTACACACAATACACAACGACGAAGCGAAAACAGATTTTTAGAAATGTTTGTAAATGCATTAAATATATAAAACAGAAATACCTTATTTATCTAAGTATTCAGACCTATTGCTATGATACTTGAAATTGAGATCAGATGCATCCTGTTTCCATTGATGATCCTTGAGTTGTTTCTACAACTTGATTGGAGTCCACCTGTGGTAAAATCGATTGATTGGACATGATTTGGAAAGGCACACACCTGTCTATATAAGGTCCCACAGTTGACAGTGCATGTCAGAGCAAAAACCAAGCCATGAGGTTGAAGGAATTGTCCGTAGAGCTCCGAGACAGGATTGTGTCGAGGCACAGATCTGGGGAAGGGTGCCAAAAAAAGTCTGCAGCATTGAAGGTCCCCAAGAACACAGTAGGTTGCATCTTTCTTAAATGGAAGAAGTTTGGAACAACAAAGACTCGCACAGGCCAAACTGAGCAATCGGGGGAGAAGGACAACCAAGAACCCGATGGTAACTCTGAAAGAGTTCCAGAGTTCCTCTGTGGAGATGGGAGAACGTACCAGAAGGACAACCATCTCTGCACCAATCAGGCCTTTGTGGTAGAGTGGCCAGAGAAAGCCACTCCTCAGAAAAAGGCATATGACAGCTCGCTTGGATTTTGCCAAAAGGCACCTAAAGGACTCTCAGACCATGAGAAACAAGATTCTCTGGTCTGATGAAACCAAGATTGAACAATTTGGCCTGAATGCCAAGCGTCCCGTCTGGAGGAAACCTGGCACCATCCCTATAGTGAAGCATGGTGGTGGTAGCATCATGCTGTGGGAATGTTTTTCAGCGGCAGGGACTGGGAGACTAGTCAGGATCGGTTTCATCAGACCAGAGAATCTTGTGAATCTTGTTTCTCAAAGATGCTTCAACAAAGTACTGAGTAAAGGGTCTGAATACTTACCTAAATGTGCTATAAAAAAATGATATGTTTGCAAAAAGTTTCTAAAACCTGTTTTTGTTTTGTCATTATGGGGTATTGTGATGTCATTATGGGGTATTGTGATGTCATTATGGGGTATTGTGTGTAGATTGATGGGGGGGGACTATTGAATCTATTTTAGAATAAGGCTGTAACATAACAAAATTTGTAAAAAGTCAAGGGGTCTGAATACTTTCCGAATGCACTGTCGACCACAAGATTTTAACCCACTGAACACCAAGATCTCTCCAAGTTTTCACCATGATTGTAAAGCCCTAGTTATTTTGTTGCTTCGACAAAGTCATTTCTGAAGAGTATTATGAACTGAACTCTTGTTTTGATATGGTGAAACTAACGTTTTTAAAATACACATTTTTGGTCCATTAAAATAACATAACATTGATCAGAAATACAATGTAGACACTGTTAATGTTGTAAATGACTATTGTAGCTGGAAACGACAGATTTGTTATGGAACATCTACATAGGCGTTCAGAAGCCCATTATCAGCAACCATCACTCCTGTGTTCCAATGGCACGTTCTGTTAGCTAATCCAAGTTTAACACTTTAAAAGGCTAATTGATCATTAGAAAACCCTTTTGCAATTATGTTAGCACAGCTGTAAACTGTTGTGCCTATTAAAGAAGCAATAAAACTGTCCTTCTTTAGACTAGTTGAGTATCTGGAGAATCAGCATTTGTGGGTTCGATTACAGGCTCAAAATGGCCAAAAACAAAGACCATTCTTCTGAAACATGTCAGTCTATTCTTGTTCTGAGAAATGAAGGCTATTCCATGCAAGAAATTACCAAGAAACTGAAGATCTCGTACAACGCTGTGTACTACTCCCTTCACAGAACAGCGCAAACTGGCTCTAACCAGAATATAAAGAGGAGTGGGAGGCCGAGGTGCACAACTGAGCAAGAGGACAAGTACATTAGAGTGTCTAGTTTGAGAAACAGATGCCTCACAAGTCCTCAACTGTCAGCTTCATTAAATAGTACCCGCAAAACACTAGTCTCAATGTCAACAGTGAAGAGGCGACTCCGGGATGCTGGCCTTCTAGGCAGAGTTCCTCTGTCCAGTGTCTGTGCTCTTTTGCCGATCTTAATGTTTTCTTTTATTGGCCAGTCTGAGATATGGCCTTTTCTTTGCAACTCTGCCTAGAAGGCCAGCATCCCGGAGTCGCCTCTTCACTGTTGACGTTGAGGCTGGTGTTTTGCAGGTACTATTTATTGAGGACCATTGCCTTTACATTTCAATCATTCAATAAAGGTGAACTTCAGCAATATAGATTGAATCCAGCCCTTAATTTACCTTCTTGAAGATGGTCAACATGGACACGTTTTGCTCCTCTTCTCCTTGTTTGAAACCTGGTCTAGCCTCTGCTGCATTTTCTGAGGGGTTAAGGAACAAGGCAATCCATTAAAGGGGCAATCTGCAGTTCAAACATTAACAAAGCAGAGACCCCCTCCACTGTTTCAGTAAACAGCTGAGGGATGGGCCTGGATAAAAGTAACCACTTTCAAATTCATAGACAGAGCTATGGATGCAAGGACTGACCATCCATGATATTAACATTACCGTTTTAAACCATGTTTTGAGGATATAGAGTGTTTGTTTACAATAAAACAAACAGGAGTAAAGCATGATTGGGGCCGTACTTGCAAACATGAAACTTTTTCTAAGTAAATTTTTTTGCTTTGTCTCAAAATGTACATTAGCCAGTTGCATGTGATACAACGCTACATGTATTGACAGCTGTTCCCGTAAGATAGCCTGGCACATTTAGCCCTGACTTGACCAGCTGTTCAGTGATTATTTCCTCTAACAAATTCCGCATCAGCCTATCAAAGATCTTAGACTTTATGTCCACCAAACAATATCATTTCTGAAAATAGGTCTTGGCCACCAGAGGGACATTTTAAACCTCCAGATGGTTTACTTTTGTTTCACTTGGTCTGTAAAGTGTATTGTGGAAATATTGCATGATGCATCCTTGACTAGGCTACTAGCTTCTAACGTTAGAACAATTCAAGAGGCACTTTTTTTTTACATAGTTTATTCTGAAAGTATTCAGACCCCTGGACTTTTTCCACATTTTGTTACATTACAGCCTTATTCTAAAATGGATTAAATCATTTTTTTCTCTCATCAATCTACTCACAATACTCCACAATGACAAAGCAAAAACTGTTTTTAGAAAATGTTGCTAATTTATAAAACATAAGAAACTGAAATATTACATTTACATAAGTATTCAGACCCTTTACTCAGTACTTTGTTGAAGCACCTTT
Organism: Brachymystax lenok tsinlingensis; assembly: GCA_030435695.1. Classification (NCBI taxonomy): domain Eukaryota; kingdom Metazoa; phylum Chordata; class Actinopteri; order Salmoniformes; family Salmonidae; genus Brachymystax; species Brachymystax lenok. Next base: position 146,560 of record CM059812.1, on the reverse strand, counting down.
GGCAGCGATTACATCCTCGAGTCATCTTGGGTATGACACTACAAGCTTGGCACACCTGTTTTTGGGGAGTTTTCCCCCATCTTCTCTGCAGATCCTCCAAGCTCTGTCAGGTTGGATGGGGAGCGTCGCTGCACAGCTATTTTCAGGTATCTCCAGAGAATGATGGCCTGTGTTCTTGGGGATCTTCAATGAGTGCAAGAAATGTTTTGGTACCCTTCCTCAGATCTGTGCCTCGACACAATCCTGTCTCGGAGCTCTAAGGACAATTCCTTTGACCTCATGGCTTAGTTTTTGCTCTGACATGCACTGTCAACAGTGGGACCTTATATAGACAGGTGTGTGCCTTTCCAAATCATGTCCAATCAATTGAGTTTACCACAGTTGGACTCCAATCACATTGTAGAAACATCTCAAGGATGATCAAAGGAAACAGGATGCACCTGAGCTCAATTTCGAGTCTCATAGCTAAGGGTCTGAATTCCTATGTAAATAAGGTATTTATGTTTTTAATACATTTGCAAAAATGTATAAAACCTGTTTTCACTTTGTCATTATTGGCTACTGTGTGTAGAATGATGAGTAAAAACATGTATTTAATCCATTTAAAAATAATACTGTAACGTAACAAATAGTGGAAAGGGGTCTGAATACTTTCCAAATGCACTGTATATGACATAGTCCCACATTTTAGCTTATCAGTTTCACTTCTATGTACTTTTAAATGTAAATGAAGTGTATACAACATGTAAGTTTATCATACATCCCCTCAAAAAGACAGAGCCTTATGGACTTAAACAGCGGTCATGTACCATTATCACCATTGCTACCAGGTGGTACACATTGCTAAAGTGGTTGACTCTAAATCAATAGTGCGTGTTACGGATGGGTTCGAGCTCCACTTGTGTCAAGCTTTTCTGTTAAAATCCACAATGGTTTTAAGGGCCCAGGGCTGGCCATGTTCAATCATTTTATTTTATTCTTTTTTTTAATTTTACCTACAGGGGTCAAATAGCTAAATCAAATAGCTAAATGATCCTATGACCAAGTGTGTATTTTGAGTTTTAGGACCCCTGTATGTTGATGTGCAATATCTAAATCAGTGGTTGGCATGAATTTTGGTTTGACAATTAGGCTATAATTTCTGTCAAAATAGGGCTCCAGAATTGCAGATTTATTTTGTTTAATAGAGATTCATTTGCTTACATATTTTTGTGTTCAAATATCACCTAACCTAATTCACTTGGGGCTAGGTCAGGTACGGAGGCGACGCTTGCGGACAGGGTGGCTGGTGGATGCTGTATCTTCTGGGCATTGTGATTGATAAAACTATGAATTACTTTTAGATGGGCCGGGGTCCCTTTTATAGGACTGGAGGGGGGTGGGAGTGAAGTCATCGTTGCATAAATTATGCAATAATTATCAGTTTGAATTTTGAAAATTTCTTTAGTGACATCATTGTAGCCTAGTATTGACAGGATGATGCAATAGTAACTGTGCCATACCAAACACAAAAAACAGGAAAAAAATTATAATAATACAAAATACAGCGGAATATAACATTTTAACTATGGACCCGCTTATATTTTGGGTTCTGGTGGCGTTACACAACTACCCACTGGGCACAGATGTCAATTCAACATCTAATACACATTGGTTCACTGGAAAGAACTTTGATTAAACCAGTGTGCCCCCAATGTGTACGCTCATGAAAAATTATAACAAAAGCTAATTTACAAAATAAACCCAGAATACAATTATGTCATTCATTTGGAATTGATAACATTGCTTAGTTCATCATCAACAATAATTCATAGATTTGCTAGCTTTATGTACAAATGATTACATACTTAAGCAATAAGGCCCAATGGGGTGTGGTATCTGGCCAATATACCACGTTTAAGGGCTGTTCTTAAATACGAACGCAAAGTGGAGTGCCTGAACACAGCCCATAGCCGTGGTATATTGGCCATATACCATAAACCCAAAAGGTGCCTTATTGCTATTATAAACTGGTTACCAATGTAATTAGAGCAGGAAAAGCAAATGTTTTGTCATACCCATGGTATACGGTCTGATATACCACAGCTGTCAGCCAATCAGAATTCAGGGTTCAAACCACCCAGTTTATAAACTTCTTTATAAGTTATATTCTTTAAGAATCAATGGTTATATATCATGAATTGAAAAGTCCAAAAATGTATGTAGCAATTGCAGATTACCTCTTTAATGTATTGCTATCTGTCACTGATCCTGTCATTGCGCACACCTGGCCCCAATTTTCAATGATTAGTGTTTGTATATGTGCCCTTTGGTTCTCCATTGGGCTGTCGATTGTTGTACTATGTGAGTACCTGTGCTGTGTGTTTGGGCTTTCGTGCCATTGTGGATTGCGCAGATGATTCCGGGTCATTGTGCGCGTGTATTTATTCAAGGTACTCCTTGCTCTTTTTGTATACGTGTTGGTTTCGTCTTCGTCCCCGTGCCTATACACGCCACGCCGTAATATGGGCATAATAAAAACCCATAGTACTCATTCCTGCGCCTGTCTCCTGACCCTTTATTCCAACGTGACACTATCTTCCATGATTGTTAAAATAGGTAATACAAATGTTTGAATATAAATATATTCAACAGGTGTCTAAGTTAATGCAAGACTTGGATTATTTTCTATACAATAAAATAAAAAGGACAATTCTCTTTGTTTTATTTCTACATTTAATATTTTCACAAATCTAAGAAACAGAAATGGCTGTCATTTTACCTTGGTTGAGTAGATCCAGATTGTTCTCCTCATCACTAGCTCTGTTTCCACTTCTGTTCTTGTAATATTGGTAGAACTCCTAAAGTAAGGTTCAGAAGGACCAATTATCTCACAGTGGAGATGGTAGTTAAACAGAGGAGATCAACTGAGATCAAATGGAGGTAATTACGCATTTTGTTTCCTTTAACAACACTGGAAAATGAATAAGTAGTGAATGAAATGTTGTGAAAGGGTAACCATAACCAACTCAGATTTTTCACCTTAAAATGTATACCAAAGAAAAACCATTGATTTCAAAGTATAACAAACCATACAACTCTATACACAAGGACTACTTTTGAACAATTTCCACAGAGAATTTTACAATAACTAATGTACAGTAAACACTGCAGATGCAACGTTTGGTAACTATTATGGTAAAATTGCCCGAGAGTATTACTAGCATTACTCTCCTAAGCACCTTTTCAGCCAAATTGATGTAATAACATATAACATCCAGAGTTGAGTTATTACCAGTTTAGGGAGGACCACATAGGATATTATGGCCAATAGGATCACTGCACAGGCTGTGATGAAGTATCCAAAAGCAGCATCATTTATCTCTGAGCCACCTGGGGAAGGAGAGAGAGTGTGAGCTAAGAGTTGATTTTGGAATGCCACGGGTGCCCCCACCCCCCCTTAAAGAAGGGTTATCATCTCACAGACTTACTTGCGATAGCGCAGATCATGGAGAAGGCAGCAAAAGTTCCCGCCAGGCCTTGCCCACTCATGATGGGTGTGGTGTACTTGGTAGGCAGTAGGCCAGCCATGCCAAACAGACTGCCCTGCAAGATAGCGCCAAAGGCTGAAGAGGTTGTAAAAAAACAACAGTCATTTCTGACCAGAGTCAAGTCATACAACAAGGAACTATCACTTGACGAATTAATAACTACTCAATGACAGTGATCCCAATATGCCCCATATTCATACACTCTCCTACATATTTGTTTGGACAGTGAAGCAAAATCTTTTAATTAGGTTCTGTTCTCTAGCATTTTGTTTCATGAGGCGACAGTACAGAATGTCTGTCACCTTTTATTTGAGGGTATTTATCATACACATCTGTTTTACCGTTTAGAAATGGAAGTATTAGTCATAAGTATTTGAACAAATTCACTTATAGTGTATTAAATTAGTCAACATTTTTGTATTTGGTTTCCATATTCCTAGCACACACTGACTACATCAAACTTGTGACTCTACAAACTTGTTGGATGCATTTGCAGTTTGTTTTGGTTGTGTTTCGTATTATGTTGTGCCCAATAGAAATGAATGGTAAATAACTGAAAGCGTGAACCCCCTGCATTTAATCACCGCAAGGAGATGGTGAACATGACCGAATACAAAAACAGTGTTATTCACTCCGCAAGGCAAGCAAACAAGCAAAGCGTCAGAGTCGCAATACAACGGCTGAAACACGAGACGTATGTGGCCTATAGACAGTCACAGATTACAAAATGAAAACCAGCCCATCGCGGACATCGATGTCTTGCTCCCAGACAAATTAAACAACGCCTTTGCGCGCTTTGAGGACAATACAGTGCCACTGACACAGCCCGCTACTTAAGACTGTGGACCAACATGAGTAAAACATTTCAACGTGTCAGTGGCACTGTATTGTCCTCAAAGCGCGCAAAGACGTTGTTTAATTTGTCTGGGAGCAAGACATCGATGTCCGCGATGGGCTGGTTCTCTTTTTGACACTTGACATACTTTTTTCAACGAATGCTTTTCATTGACTACAGCTATTATGGTGTTGAAACACCATAGTACCCTCCAAACTCATCATTAAGCTTGAGACCCTGGGATTCTCTGACGGGCCGCACCCAGGTGGTGAAGGTAGGAAACAACATCTCCATCCCGCTGATTCTCAACAATGGGGCCCTACAGGGGTGCGTTGTCAGTCCTCTCCCGTACTCCCTGTTCACACATGACTGTGTGGCCATGCACGCTTCCAACTCAATCAACTCAGTCATCTGCAGATGACACTACAGTGGTTGGCTTGATTTCCAACAACGACGAGACAGCCTACAGGGAGGAGGTGAGGGCCCTCGGAGTATGGTGTCAGGAAAAAAAACTCACTCAACGTCAACAAAACAAAGGAGATGATCGTGGACTTCAGGAAACAGCACCCCCCTATCCACATCGACGGGACAGTAGTGGAGAAGGTGGAAAGTTTTAAGTTCCTTGGTGTCCATCATGGACAAACTGAAATGGTCCACCCACACAGACAGTGTGGTGAAGAAGGCGCAACAGAGCCTCTTCAACCTCAAGAGGCTGAAGAAATTTGGCTTGTCACCTAAAACCCTCACATTCGAGAGCATCCTGTCCGGCTGTATCACCGCCTGGTATGGCAACTGCACCGCCCTCAACTGCAAGGCTCTCCAGAGGGTAGTGCAGTCTGCACAACACATCACCGGGGGCAAACTACCTGCCCTCCAGGACACCTACAGCACCCAATGTCACAGGTAGGCCAAGAATATCATCAAGGACAGCAACCACCGGATCCACTGCCTGTTCACCCTGCTATCACCCAGAAGGCGACGTCAGTACAGGTGCATCAAAGCTGGGACCGAGAGACTGAAAAACAGCTTCTATCGCAAGGCCATCAGACTGTTAAACAGCATCACTAACAGAGAGGCTGCTGCCAACGTACAGACTCAAATCACTGGCCACTTTAATAAATGGATTTAATAAATGTATCACTAGTCACTTTAAATAATGCCACTTTAATAATGTTTACATATCCTACATTACTCATCTCATATGTATATACTGCATTTTATACCATCTATTGCATCTTGCCTACGCTGCACGGCCATCGCACATCCATATATTTATATGTACATATTCTTATTCTATCCCCTTACATTGTGTGTATAAGGTAGTCATCGTGAATTTGTTAGATTACTTGTTAGATATTACTGCACTGTCAGAACTAGAAACACAAGCATTTCGCTACAATCACATGAACATCTGCTAACCATGTATATGTGACCAATACAATTTGATTTGATTTGCGACCGCAAATCAAATTTTCCGTATTGACTGATCTTCATGTCTTAAAGTAATGATGGACTGTCATTTCTCTTTGCTTATTTTAACTGTTCTTGCCATAATATGGACTTGGTCTTTTACCAAATAGGGCCATCTTCTGTATACCCCCCTACCTTGTCACAATGTCATGATCTCCTTTAGGGACAGACCAAGGCGCAGCGAGGCATCCAGTATACATCTTTATTTAACAAAATAACTGGGACCAAAACAACGATCGTGATACTGACCATAACATGTAAACTAACCAAGCTATGTACAAACAATAACCCACAAAATACTATTGAAAACCCCAAACATATATATGGTTCCCAATTAGAGACAACGACACACAGCTGCCTCTAATTGGGAACCATTACCCCCAACATAGAAACACAACACCTAGAACAGAAAAAACCCTACACCAAAACAAAACAAAACACGCCAGCCTGTCTTCTCAGGCCTGGACGTGACACACAACAAAACTGATTGGCTCAAATGCATTAAGAAGGAAAGAAATTCCACAAATGAACTTTTAAGATGGCACACCTGTTAATTGAAATGAATTTCATGAAGCTGGTTGAGAGAATAACAAGAGTGTGCAAAGCTGTCATCAAGGCCCTTTTTGTTTACTACATAATCCTGTATGGGTTATTTCATAGTTTTGATGTCTTCACTATTATTCAACAATGTAGAACATAGTACAAATAAAGAAAAACCCTTGAATGAGTAGGTTGTCTAAAACTTTTGACCGGTAGTGTATATATACAGTATCAGTCAAAAGTTTGGACACACCTACTCATTCCAGGGTTTTTATTTAGTATAGAGTATAGGCATTTCAATACCATCTACAGCAGTGGTCCCCAAACTTTTTCGGTTACTCTACTACCAACGGAATTTTTGTCATGTGCATTTTACCAGTAGACATATGGTCTCATGATTCTTCTCAAGTACCCACTGTGGATAGGCCTCCTGGTTGGGAACCACTGGTCTACATATAGTTTTGGAGTTGAAAAAGGCAACATTGACCTCACATCAGGGTCCACCAACCTACTCAGGTTTCCACAGTTTAACTTCTGCATACTAAATAGTGGATACCACCCGATGAGGCTAAAAGTCTTAGCAGTAGATGTCAAACGTTCTGAAGTGCCTGTCACCAGAAATGAACACTTTGTGACTGTGACATTTTGCTGAATAATCTGCTCTTGACATCCTGTCTGCAACAATCAAAAGTTAATTGATGTGACTATTGACACTTGACATAATTTGTAACTTGATTGCAAAGCGAGTCAGGTACAACTTTCATATAGTAACCTTAAATTGTGGTCTGAGGAACTGTAATTTATCTTGGTCTATACCTCTATTTCTAACATTCACTATGTAGTCAATCAGTATGTTAAATATCAAATAGGGACGCCGGGGCAGCTCCATGGTAGGTTGACTGAAATAAACACCCATGGTTTGAATTCAAGTTTTACAGCTGAGAAGTTAACAGAAGTTCACAACAGTGTTGCATTTGCGATGCTGCCAGTTCATCCTGGCGATCGAATCCCTCTACTGATGTAACACCACTACGATTTGGCTTGACTCGTCAAATGTGTTCATGAGGACTTAGTAGTATGTTTAGACGAGTTATATCTCTCTTATATTGACATATTTTTCTAATTACTGAAACATTATTTGGATTAAAGAACGTTACAACGGGTAGTATCTCAATGTTCAATTAATGTGTTTGTGTTTTTAGCAACAATGTCTGCCATGGTTTTCCAAAAAATTATCCCTACTAGTGCTGCCTCAAATCTCCCAGTAGTCGATCAAAATGAATCCTGTGTAGTGACCATCGGTTGGTCCTTGTGGTAATATCGAAGTTGCAGTTCCCCTCAAATTGAACATTTTGAGTCCCTATGGATTGGAATCTCCCTGAATATGGCAGAGATCCCTGAAACAATGCCCAGTGCAGGTCCGTACTGCCCGATCAGAAGTGGCACCAACCTTACGCATTGTGGCATTATTTTCAGAGAACGCATAGAGCCCCGAGTTGATCATCCTGACCATACTGCAATTATAATTTAACTCACACACAATTTGCCAGTAGAAATGTGTTCAACATTCACTGAAGTTGTTAGCAAGTTAAACTACTACAGTAAAGTCAAATAAATTGTTTTTGACACATACGCCGAATACAACAGGTGTAGACCTTACAGTGAAATGCTTACTTACAAGCCCTTAACCAACAATGCAGTTTTAAGAAAAATAAGTGTTAAGTAAAAAATAGATAAGTAAAAAATGCTAAACAAAAGTAACAAATAATTAAAGAGCAGCGGTAAAATAACAATAGCGAGGCTATATACAGGGGGTACCGGTACAGAGTCAATGGGGAGGCTATATAAAGGGGGTACCAGTACAGAGTCAATGTGGAGGCTATATACAGGGGGTACTGCACAGAGTCAATGTGGAGGCTATATACAGGGGGTACCGGTACAGAGTCAATGTGGAGGCTATATACAGGGGGTACCTGTACAGAGTCAATGTGGAGACTATATACAGGGGGTACCGGTACAGAGTCAATGTGGAGGCTATATACAGGGGGTACCGGTACAGAGTCAATGTGGAGGCTATATACAGGGGCTACCGGTACAGAGTCAATGTGGAGGCTATATACAGGGGGCACTGGTACAGAGTCAATGTGGAGACTATATACAGGGGGTACCGGTACAGAGTCAATGTGGAGGCTATATACAGGGGGTACTGGTACAGAGTCAATGTGGAGACTATATACAGGGGGTACCGGTACAGAGTCAATGTGGAGGCTATATACAGGGGGTACCGGTACAGAGTCAATGTGGAGACTATATACAGGGGGTACCGGTACAGAGTCAATGTGGAGGCTATATACAGGGGCTACCGGTACAGAATCAATGTGGAGGCTATATACAGGGGCTACCGGTACAGAGTCAATGTGGAGGCTATATACAGGGGGCACCGGTACAGAGTCAATGTGGAGACTATATGCAGGGGGTACTGGTACAGAGTCAATGTGGAGGCTATATACAGGGGGTACCGGTACAGAATTAATGTGGAGGCTATATACAGGGGCTACCGGTACAGCGTTAGTGTGCCAGGTGTTGTGATAACAGTGCCGTGGTAACAGTACAAAGAGACTTGGTGACCAACCAAACTAGTAGTCCTTATTTTTTAAATTAATTTTTTAAATTTTATTTCACCTTTATTTAACCAGGTAGGCAAGTTGAGAACAAGTTTTCATTTACAACTGCGACCTGACCAAGATAAAGCATAGCAGTGCGACAAAAACAACAACACAGTTACACATAAACAAGCGTACAGTCAATAATGCACAAGCATTTCGCTACACTCGCATTAACATCTGCTAACCATGTGTATGTGACAAATAAAATTCGATTTGATTTGATTTGATTGAACTCTATCTGAGAAGTAGTTGGTGAACCAGGCGAGGCAGTCATTTGAGAAGCCAAGGCTATTGAGTCTGCCAATAAGAATGTGGTGATTGAAAGAGTCGAAAGCCTTGGCCAGGACGATGAATACGGCTGCACAGTACTGTCTTTTATCGATGGCGGTTATGATATTGTTTAGGTCCTTGTGCGTGGCTGAGGTGCACCCATGACCAGCTCGGAAACCAGATTATATAGTGGAGAAGGTACAGTGGGATTCGAAATGGTTGGTGATCTGTTTATTAACTTGGCTTTCGAAGATTTTAGAAAGGCAGGGCAGGATGGATATAGGTCTATAACAGTTTGGGTTTAGGTGTCTCCTTGCTGCAGGGGGTTCTGAGGTGTTGGCTGGTGTAGGGGTAGCCAGGTGGAAAGCATGGCCAGCCATGGAAAAATGTATATTGAAATTCTCTATTATTGTAGATTTATCTGTGGTTTTTGTGCTGGTCAAGGGCAGTCAAGTCTGGGGTGAACCAAGGGCTAAATCTGTTCTTAGTTCTACATTTTTGAATGGGCCATGCTTATTTAAGATGGAGAGGAAAGCACTTTTGAAGAGCAACCAGGCATCTTCTACTGACAGGATGAGGTCAATATCCTTCCAGGATACCCGAGCCAGGTCAGTTAGAAAAGACTGCTCGCTGAAGTATTTTAGAGAGCGTTTGACATTGATGAGGGTTGGTCGTTTGACCGCGGACCCATTACGCACGCAGGCAAGGAGGCAGTGATCGCTGAGATCCTGATTGAAAACAGCAGAGGTGTATTTAGAGGGCAAGTTGGTCAGGATGATATCTAGAGGGTTCCCATGTTTATGGATTTTGGGTTGTACCTGGTAGGTTCCTTGATAATTTGTGTGAGATTGATTTTCATGATTAGCCTGATTTATTTTCCTTGAATTTCCTGTACACGCAATTCAGCTTTTAGCTGCCGTATACTGTATACTGAAATATAGCTATCCTGCTAGTTGTGAATCAGTGGAGGCTGCTGAGGGGAGGACGGCTTATAATAATGTCTGAAACGGAGTAAATGGAATGGCATCAAACACATGTGTTTGATACCATTTGTGAGGGAATAAGTATGTATTTACCTGATTTATTTTATATTAATGGTTAACAATTCATATTTAACTAATAGTAAGACATTTCTGTTATACTAGTGTCTGTGTTTTTATGGTTTCCGCTCTAGTTCCCTGCAGCTAATCTGGGCGTATGGTCACCAGAGATGGCTTGAGCTGAAAAATTAGTTAAAGACTACATTACATAGACAAGAATGTGTTTTACTAGAGATAGCTTATGGGTAGAACAATCCCTCATTGTCTCAAAATCATCCTTGTATCTGGGAAAATAAATCAGAGTGGAGTTAAGACAACAACACACGTGCAGATAACGACAGGATGAACCCAGAGTGGCTTATGATGCCCCAATCTGCATGGGATGTGTGGAACCAATCATGACCTAGCATTTTTAGTGTCAGCTATATATAGTATTCTGCATTTGTGTAAAGGTTAGGTTACTCAGTCCAACACTCAAGGGTGTGGGGTAGACCAAGCTCATTATTGCAATAATTAATCGATATTGAATAAAGATGAATGTTTGAAGAAATGACAGTCTCTCTCACTTGATTAGAATATTCCACGACACATTCCACCTATTCCACTCCAGCCATTACTACGAGCCCATTCTCCCCAATTAAGGTGCCACCAACCTCCTGTGAATGCCCCCCCAAAACAAATACCTTACTGTTGTACTTGTCATTCTTGCACTAACACATGTCTTATCTTACTAGCACTGATTCTGCTGATGCTTTATTGAGGAATGTTATTATTTGCAATGACTGTGATATGTGGTTGTTCTATCTACCTTAGTTGAATGCACTGACTGTAAGTTACCCTGGATAAGAGCGTCTGCTAATGACCAAAATGTAAAATCTTAAATAAAGACATACTACATTGAGGGTGCAGAGGCCTAGTTCTACTTTCAGGACAACTCAGAGAATTGAAGGGGAAAAGACTTGACACGTTAAAAAGAGGAAGGAGGGGGAAAAAGGGACCCTAGAAAGGCCAGAAAAACTCACAGTTTATGATGACAATCTTGATCATGGTCAACGTGAAAAAGTGGAGGGGTGCCATCTCTATTTTTACCAAGATGGCTGTCAGAAGAAAAACCACCAAAATCACTGCCAGGCTGCCCATGACCCGAAACTTCTGAGGAATCCTGTGAGTTAGAGAGTTGGAGTCAATCTTATGCTTATTCCAAGTGTTTCTCCTGCCTAGTACACTTTTTACACTACAGAGCAGAGCTGGGCCACGCTGAAATGCAATGGCCTGGCCACGCATCCACTGTAGTTGCTGGAACTGTGCTATTAAGGACAATGTGAAAAGAAAATATCTGCGCTCGTACAGTGCAGCTTGGGTCGGCAAGATAGTGTAAAAAGGCTACAACAGTTTAAGTTGAACCCCAAAGTGAATCTAAACATGCCTGCACACATGATCATATTAGATGTCCAGCAAAAGATTAAAGTCCTACTCCAGTCAAAGATTGTCTATTATATTTGCAAGATACTTCTAGTGACTGCTCTAACAATGGAAATACCTCAAAGATGAAAGGCAGGCGGGAGGAGGCGAGACCATTCTAGCCAATGAGAGGGCCAAAACGTCACATTTGTTGCTTTTTAGCAATTTTTAGCAACTTGATTGTGTGATTTGGATAATTGTCTTGCTGCACGACCCAACTACGCTTCAGCTTCAGCTCACAGACGGATGGCCTGACATTCTCCTGTAGAAGTCTCTGATACAGAACAGAATTCAGGGTTCCTTCTATTAAGGCAAGTGGTCCAGGTCCTGAGGCAGCAAAGCATCCCGACACCATCACACTACCACCACCATGCTTGACTGTTGGTATGAGGTTGTTACTGTGGAATGCAGTGCTTGGTTTTCGCCAGACATAATGGGACCCATCTCGCCCTTGTGTGTGTACATGGCTGCATTTAGACCTGGTATATTGTTTTTCAACAGGAAAAGTTAAAAGATAGCTGTAGTGCGTCTTCAAGATGTACCTCTTGGAGTAGTGCTTTAATGCATTAGGAAAGATGTGGGTGGGGTGGTCTACAAACCTTTGATGCAGGACTGAGTTGAGACAGGTGAAGGCCAGTAAAGGCACCATGGCACAAAGCGTCATTACGTTATTGAACTTGGCCTCCAAAAGGCTACGGTTGTCCCCTTCTCCCCCGGTCCCATTGCCTGACAGGTTGGTGCTCATTTTCGAGGGGTCTCTGAGACGGCTAGTAAAATACTGTAGAGACAGAGGACAGCCACTTAATTTGTATTAATTTCTGATGTGTGGTGCTAGTTCTGGTGCAACATGTCTGCCATGCATCACCCTTGTGGGTGCTATCCATTTTTAGTGGATGAAATACATTAATGTATAAAATATACTATTATGTAAAGCACGTTGAGCATGCTATAAAATGCAATTTAATTTAAAACCATCATTAATTATTATAATGAATAGATTAGGGGTTATCAGTATTTCTGTTTATTATCATTGGCTATCAAGAAGATCTGAAAAGTAAGACTTGAGACATATTTAGAAATTGATACAGACATTTCACGAAAAGCTCTGGCATCATATCACTGAAACATATTCTTTTATTATTCACACTCTTAAAGTAGATGATAAAAAAATATTGTGTGCTCTACCATGGTGGCTGTCATAAAGAAGTTCCATGGCAGGAGAGTTCCTAAGCCCAGCATGAAAAAGATCAGCCACACGCCATTGTTTCTGTTGGATGACAGAGGAGAGGAAGCTAGGGTTACAGATTTTATTTGTAATTTGACAAAAAATACCATATTATGTAGGCCCACAGAAATTATAAAGGTAGAATGGTAATTACTCGACTGTCATGATACAAAATGTGGGATTCAATTAAGCAAATTCTAGTCATTTCTGCGGGACTAGGGGCAACCACTGGGGAAACCCTGGACATCTGACTGACCTCAAGGTGAGCATGCTAACCACAGTCCCTAAAGAGTTAACTCCCTTAGGGGAACTCGTAACACAATTCCAATCCAAAGGCTAACAAAAAGGTTACATCACCATTTGGTGCGAAGAAGTAACCAAGTGTGTCACAGAAACTTGATACAGTATCTGAGGGCGCATTGTCAAAATGTGAAGATGTCACCATACACATTGAACACATAAAGAGGCTGCTACTCACTTGTCTTTTGGCCCAGGGACGGCCATTATTTATCTTCAGTGATTACTGTCACCCTTTTCCACACTTCAACACCAAACCTGAAAGAAATGTGTTGGATTGAAACACATTTAATGTTTTTTTCCCTTTAGTCATGTTGAGGAATTACAAGAAAACAAACTCATATTATTGCATGTTATTTTATCAACTACATTAGAGGAAAAAGACCAAGAGGGTTTTAGGAACTAAAACTGGGGTAGTGGAATAAAAAATCATATTTTAATGAATATGGGGTTATGAGATCTGAAAACTAGGGTTAGACTACATTTCCACAGTGCTGAAACTTCAATTGAATGACTGAAATTAAGGTCTGCTGACTCTTTGGATGCTATTCAGTAGCATACTGACTAATAGCCTAGGCTACAGTTTTTTTGCTCCTGTACAATGTAAGATTGATATTCTTAATATTACCAAACATCGGGGCATTAGACAGAGAGAGCATCATGCAATGTGATAATGAGAGATATAATACTTACAGCAACAGACTCAGTATCATCAACTACCCATTTCCAGACAGTTGTCAAGATCTTCTTATTTTATGAAGCTGATAGGTAGGCTAATGGACATTCTAAGAACTCAGATGTTGACTCCTCCCAAATTCAGGGAAGCCCTCGCTCCTCCCAGCAAACTATGTGTGTGTTTCAGCAGCTTATAGTGACTAACTGGCGCTATCTTTTATATTTTATTTCACCTTTATTTAACCAGGTGGGCCAGTTGAGAACACGTTCTCATTTACAACTGCGACCTGGCCAAGATAAAGCAAAGCAGTGTGACACAAACAACAACACAGAGTCATACATGGAATAAACAAACGTACAGTCAATAACACAATAGAAAAAGTCTATATACAGTGTTTGCAAATGGCGTAAGGAGGTAAGGCAATAAATAGGCCATAGTAGCGAAGTAATTACAATTTAGAAAATTAACACTGGAGTGATAGATGTGCAGATGCTGATGTGCAAGTAGAAATACTGGTGTGCAAAAGAGCAGAAAAGTAAATAAAAACAATATGGGGATGAGGTAGGTAGATTAGATGGGCTATTTACAGATGGGCTGTGTACAGCTGCAGCGATCAGCAAGCTGCTCAGATAGCTGATGCTTACAGTTAGTGAGGGAGATATAGGTCTCCAACTTCAGCGATTTTTGCAATTCATTCCAGTCATTGGCAGCAGAAAACTGGAAGGAAAGGCGGCCAAAATAGGTGTTGGCTTTGGGGATGACCAGTGAGATATATCTGCTGGAGCGCGTGCTACGGGTGGGTGTTGTTATGGTGACCAGTTAACTGAGATAAGACAGAGCTATAACTAGCAAAGACTTATAGACGACCTGGAGCCAGTGGGTCTGGCGACAAATATGTAGCGAGGGTCAGCCGATGAGAGCATACAGGTCGCAGTGGTGGGTGGTATATGGGGCTTTGATGACAAAACGGATGGCACTGTGATAGACTGCATCCAGTTTGCTGAGTAGAGTGTTGGAGGCTATTTTGTAAATTACATTGCCGAAGTCGAGGATCAGTAGGATAGTCAGGTTTACGAGGGTATGTTTGGCAGCATGAGTGAAGGAGGCTTTGTTGTGAAATAGGAAGCCTATTCTGGATTTAATTTTGGATTGGAGATGTTTAATGTGAGTCTGGAAGGAGAGTTTACAGTCTAACCAGACACCTAGGTATTTGTAGTTGTCCACATATTCTAAGTCAGAACCGTCCAGAGTAGTGATGCTAGTCGTGCGGCGGGTGCGGGCAGCGATCGGTTGAAGAGCAAGCATTTAGTTTCACTAGCGTTTAAGAGCAGTTGGAGGCCACGGAAGGAGTGTTGTATGGCATTGAAGCTTGTTTGGAGGTTTGTTAACAGAGTGTCCAAAGAAGGGCCAGATGTATACAGAATGGTGTCGACTCTGCGTAGAGGTGGATCGAGGGATCAAGGAATCACCCGCAGCAAGAGCGACATCACTGTTATATACAGAGCAAAGAGTCTGCCCGAGAATTTAACCCTGTGGTACCCCCATAAAGACTGCCAGAGGTCCAGACAACAGGCCCTCCAATTTGACACAGGGAACTCTATCTGAGAAGTAGTTGGTGAACCAGACGAGGCAGTCATTTGAGAAACCAAGGCTGTTGAGTCTGCCAATAAGAATGCGGTGATTGACAGAGTCGAAAGCCTTGGCCAGGTCGATGAATACGGCTGCACAGTACTGTCTTTTATCAATGGCGGTTATGATATTGTTTAGTACCTTGAGCGTGGCTGAGGTGCACCCGTGACCAACTCGGAAACCGGAATGCACAGCGGAAAAGGTACAGTGAGATTCGAAATGGTCAGTGATCTGTTTGTTAACTTGACTTTCGAAGACTTTGAAAGGCAGGACAGGATGGATATAGGTCTGTAACAGTTTGGGTCTAGAGTGTGGCCCCCTTTGAAGAGGGGGATGACCGCGGTAGCTTTCCACTCTTTAGGAATCTTTAGGAAAGAGAGGTTGAACAGACTGGTAATAGGGGTTGCAACAATGTCGGCTGATAATTTTAGAAAGAGAGGGTCCAGATTGTCTAGCCCAGCTGATTTGTACGGGTCCAGGTTTTGCAGCTCTTTCAGAACATCTGCTATCTGAATTTGGGTGAAGGAGAATCTGGGGAGGCTTGGGCAAGAATTTGTATGGTAAGTAGCTGCAGGGTGTGCGGAGCTGTTGGCCGGGGTTGGGGTAGCCAGGAGGAAAGCATGGCCAGCCGTAGAAAAAGGCTTGTTGAAATTCTCGATTATCGTGGATTTATCGGTGGTGACAGTGTTTCCTAGCCTCAGTGCAGTGGGCAGCTGGGAGAAGATGCTCTTATTCTCCATGGATTTTACAGTGTCCAAAAACTTTTTGGAGTTAGAGCTACAGGATGCAAATTTCTGTTTGAAAAAGCTAGCCTTTGCTTTTCTAACTGACTGCGTGTATTGGTTCCTGACTTCCCTGAAAATCTGCATATGCTAGTGTAGTCCGCCACAGGATGTTTTTGTGCTGGTCGAGGGCAGTCAGGTCTGGAGTGAACCAAGGGCTGTTCTGTTCTTAGTTCTACATTTTTTGAAAGGGGCATGCTTATTTAAGATGGTGAGGAAATTACTTTTAAAGAACGACCAGGCATCCTCTA
The DNA here is from genome assembly GCA_030435695.1 of Brachymystax lenok tsinlingensis. Classification (NCBI taxonomy): domain Eukaryota; kingdom Metazoa; phylum Chordata; class Actinopteri; order Salmoniformes; family Salmonidae; genus Brachymystax; species Brachymystax lenok. The sequence continues at coordinate 129,888 of CM059812.1, read as the reverse complement.
CTGACGGGATGAGGTCAATATCCTTTCAGGATAATATCTATGAGGGTGCCCATGTTTACGGATTTAGGGTTGTCCCTGGTGGTTCCTTGATACTTTATGTGAGATTTAGGGCATCTAGTTTAGATTGTAGGACTGCCGGGGTGTTAAGCATATCCCAGTTTAAGTCACCTAACAGAACGAACTCTGAAGATAGATGGGGGGCAATCAATTCATATATAGTGTCCAGTGCACAGCTGGGAGCTGAGGGGGGTCTGTAACAGGCAGCAACAGTGAGAGACTTATTTCTGGAGAGATGAATAAAAAAAATTAGAAGCTCGAACTGTTTGGGCACAGACCTGGAAAGTATGACAGAACTTTGCAGTAGATTGCAACTCCTACCCCTTTGGTGGTTTTGTTTTAACGGAAAATGTTATAGTTGGGGATGGAAATCTCAGAATTTCTGGTGGCCTTCCTAAGCCAGGATTCAGACACGGCATCCGGGTTGGCGGAGTGTGCTAAAGCAGTGAGTAAAACAAACTTAGGGAGGAGCTTCTGATGTTAACATGCATGAAACCAAGGCTTATACGGTTCCTGAGATCAATTAGCCTAAACTAACACAAAGTGCCATTGGAACACAGGAGTGATGGTTGTTGATAATGGGCCTCTGTACGCCAATGTAGATATTCCATAAAAAATCTGCCGTTTCCAGCTACAATAGTCATTTACAACATTAATGTCTACACTGTATTTCTGATCAATTTGATGTTATTTTAATGGACAATTTTTTTTGCTTTTCTTTCAAAAACAATTACATTTTTAAGTAACTCCAAACTTTTGAAAGGTAGTCTATTTATATAATATATATGTGTATATATGTATATATACACACACACACACTCTCTCTCACACGCACGCACGCACGCACGCACACACACACACACAGTGAGGGAAAAAAGTATTTGATCCCCTGCTGATTTTGTACGTTTGCCCACTGACAAAGAAATGATGAGTCTATAATTTTAATGGTAGGTTTATTTGAACAGTGAGAGACAGAATAACAACAAAAAAATCTAGAAAAACGCATGTGAAAAATGTTATAAATTGATTTGCATTTTAATGAGGGAAATAAGTATTTGACCCCTCTGCAAAACATGACTTAGTACTTGGTGGCAAAACCCTTGTTGGCAATCACAGAGGTCAGACGTTTCTTGTAGTTGGCCACCAGGTTTGCACACATCTCAGGAGGGATTTTGTCCCCACTCCTCTTTGCAGATCTTCTCCAAGTCATTAAGGTTTCGAGGCTGACGTTTGGCAACTCGAACCTTCAGCTCCCTCCACAGATTCTCTATGGGATTAAGGTCTGGAGACTGGCTAGGCCACTCCAGGACCTTAATGTGCTTCTTCTTGAGCCACTCCTTTGTTGCCTTGGCCGTGTGTTTTGGGTCATTGTCATGCTGGAATACCAATCCACGACCCATGTTCAATGCCCTGGCTGAGGGAAGTAGGTTCTCACCCAAGATTTGACGGTGCATGGCCCCGTCCATCGTTCCTTTGGTGCGGTGAAGTTGTCCTGTCCCCTTAGCAGAAAAACACCCCCAAAGCATAATGTTTCCACCTCCATGTTTGACGGTGGGGATGGTGTTCTTGGGGTCATAGGCAGCATCCCTCTTCCTCCAAACATGGAAAGTTGAGTTGATGCCAAAGAGCTCCATTTTGGTCTCATCTGACCACAACACTTTCACCCAGTTGTCCTCTGAATCAGATGTTCATTGGCAAACTTCAGACGGGCATGTATATGTGCTTTCTTGAGCAGGAGGACCTTGCGGGCGCTGCAGGATTTCAGTCCTTCATGGCGTAGTGTGTTACCAATTGTTTTCTTGGTGACTATGGTCCCAACTGCCTTGAGATCATTGACAGATTCTCCCGTGTAATTCTGGGCTGATTCCTCACCGTTCTCATGATCATTGAAACTCCACGAGGTGAGATCTTGCATGGAGCCCCAGGCCGAGAGAGATTGACAGTTCTTTTGTGTTTCTTCCATTTGCGAATAATCGCACCAACTGTTGTCACCTTCTCATCAAGCTGCTTGGCGATGGTCTTGTAGCCCATTCCAGCCTTGTGTAGGTCTACAATCTTGTCCCTGACATCCTTGGAGAGCTCTTTGGTCTTGGCCATGGTGGAGAGTTTGGAATCTGATTGATTGATTGCTTCTGTGGACAAGTGTATTTTATACAGGTAACAAGCTGAGATTAGGAGCACTCCCTTTAAGAGTGTGCTCCTAATCTCAGCTCGTTACCTGTATAAAAGACACCTGGGAGCCAGAAATCTTTCTGACTGAGAGGGGGTCAAATACTTATTTCCCTCATTAAAATGCAAATCAATTTATAACATTTTTCACATGCGTTTTTCTGGATTTTCTTGTTGTTATTCTGTCTCTCACTGTTCAAATAAACCTACCATTAAAATTATAGACTGATAATTACTTTGTCAGTGGGCAAACGTACAAATTCAGCAGGGGATCAAATACATTGACAAGATCCTCCCGTGTAGTTCTGGGCTGATTCCTCACCGTTCTTATGATCATTGCAACTCCACGAGGTACTTACTCATATTTGATTATTTCCTTTGTGTACATTTTCAATTAAGCATGTAAGAAAATATAAAATATGAATGTATAAAATCTGAAAAGGTAAATAGAAAACACTTCAACTATAGTTGCAAACAAAATAAATATAGGCCTAATATATAATATATAGATATATATATACAGTTGAAGTCAGAAGTTTATGTACACCTTACGTACGCCAAATACATTTAAACTTAGTTTTTCACAATTCCTGACATTTAATCCTAATAAAAATTCACTGTCTTAGGTCAGTTAGGATCACCACTTTATTTTAAGAATGTGAAATGTCAGAATAATAATAAAGAGAATGATTTATTTCAGCTTTTATTTCTTTCATCACATTCCCAGTGGGTCAGAAGTTGACATGCACTCAAATAATATTTGGTAGCATTGCCTTTAAATTTTTTAACTTGGGTCAAACATTTTGGGTAGTCTTCCACAAGCTTCTCACAATAAGTTAGGTGAATTTTGGCCCATTTCTAGTTACAAAGCTGGTGTAACTGAGTCAGGCTTGTGATATAAATGTTCTATAGGATTGAGGTCAGGGCTTTGGGATGGCCACTCCAATACCTTGACTTGCTGTCCTTAAGCCGTTTTGCCACAACTTTGGAAGTATGCTTGGGGTCATTGTCCATTTGGAAGACCCATTTGTGACCAAGCTTTAACTTCCTGACTGATGTCTTGAGATGCTACTTCAATATATCCACATAATTTTCCTGCCTCATGATGCCATCTATTTTGTGAAGTGCACCAGTCTCTCCTGCAGCAAAGCACACCCACAGCATGATGCTGCCACCCCCGTGCTTCACGGTTGGGATGGTGTTCTTCGGCTTGCAAGCCTCCCCCTTTTTCCTCCAAATATAACGATGGTCATTATGGCCAAACAGTTCTATTTTTGTTTCATCAGACCAGAGGACATTTCTCCAAAAAGTACGATATTTGTCCCCATGTGCAGTTGCAAACCGTAGTCTGGCTTTTCTATGGCGGTTTTGGAGCAGTGGCTTCTTCCTTGCTGAATGGCCTTTCACGTTATATTGATATAGGACTCGTTTTACTGTGGATATAGATACTTTTGTACCTGTTTCCTCCAGCGTTTTCACAGGTCCTTTGCTGTTGTTCTGGGATTGATTTTCACTTTTCACACCAAAGTAAGTTCATCTCTAGGAGACAGAACGCGTCTCCTTCCTGAGCGGTATGACGGCTGCGTGGTCCCATGATGTTTATATTAACGTACTATTGTTTGTATTCAGGCGTTTGGAAATTGCTCCCAAAGATGAACCAGACTTGTGGTGGTCTACACATTTTTGTCTGAGGTCTTGGCTGATTTCGATAGATTTTTCCATGATGTTAAGCAAGAGGCACTGAGTTTGAAGGTAGGTCTTGAAATACATCCACAGGTACACCTCCAATTGACTCAAATTATGTAAATTAGAATATCAGAAGCTTCTAAAGCCATGACATCATTTTCTGGAATTTCCCAAGCTGTTTAAAGGCACAGTCAACTTAGTGTATGTAAACTTCTGACCCACTGGAATTGTGATGCAGTAAATTATAAGTGAAATAATCTGTCTGTAAACAATTGCTGGAAAAATGACTTGTGTCATGCACAAAGTAGATGTCCTAACCGACTTGCCAAAACTATAGTTTGTTAACAAGAAATTTGTGGAGTGGTTGAAAAACGAGTTTTAATGACTCCAACCTAAGTGTATGTAAACTGTATATACACTGCTCAAAAAAATAAAGGGAACACTAAAATAACACATCATAGATCTGAATGAATGAAATAATCTTATTAAATACTTTTTTCTTTACATAGTTGAATGTGCTGACAACAAAATCACACAAAAATTATCAATGGAAATCAAATTTATCAACCCATGGAGGTCTGGATTTGGAGTCACACTCAAAATTAAAGTGGAAAACCACACTACAGCCTGATCCAACTTTGATGTAATGTCCTTAAAACAAGTCAAAATGAGGCTCAGTAGTGTGTGTGGCATCCACGTGCCTGAATGACCTCCCTACAACGCCTGGGCATGCTCCTGATGAGGTGGCGGATGGTCTCCTGAGGGATCTCCTCCCAGACCTGGACTAAAGCATCCGCCAACTCCTGGACAGTCTGTGGTGCAACGTGGCGTTGGTGGATGGAGCGAGACATGATGTCCCAGATGTGCTCAATTGGATTCAGGTCTGGGGAACGGGCGGGCCAGTCCTTAGCATCAATGCCTTCCTCTTGCAGGAACTGCTGACACACTCCAGCCACATGAGGTCTAGCATTGTCTTGCATTAGGAGGAACCCAGGGCCAACCGCACCAGCATATGGTCTCACAAGGGGTCTGAGGATCTCATCTCGGTACCTAATGGCAGTCAGGCTACCTCTGGCGAGCACATGGAGGGCTGTGCGGCCCCCAAAGAAATGCCACCCCACACCATGACTGACCCACCGCCAAACCGGTCATGCTGGAGGATGTTGCAGGCAGCAGAACGTTCTCCACGGGCGTCTCCAGACTCTGTCACGTCTGTCACGTGCTCAGTGTGAACCTGCTTTCATCTGTGAAGAGCACAGGGCGCCAGTGGCAAATTTGCCAATCTTGGTGTTCTCTGGCAAATGCCAAACGTCCTGCACGGTGTTGGGCTGTAAGCACAACCCCACCTGTGGACGTTGGGCCCTCATACCACCCTCATGGAGTCTGTTTCTGACCGTTTGAGCAGACACATGCACATTTGTGGCCTGCTGGAGGTCATTTTGCAGGGCTCTGGCAGTGCTCCTCCTTGCACAAAGGCGGAGGTAGTGGTCCTGCTGCTGGGTTGTTGCCCTCCACGGCCTCCTCCACGTCTCCTGATGTACTGGCCTGTCTCCTGGTAGCGCCTCCATGCTCTGGACACTACGCTGACAGACACAGCAAACCTTCTTGCCACAGCTCGCATTGATGTGCCATCCTGGATGAGCTGCACTACCTGAGCCACTTGTGTGGGTTGTAGACTCCGTCTCATGCTACCACTAGAGTGAAAGCACCGCCAGCATTCAAAAGTGACCAAAACATCAGCCAGGAAGCATAGGAACTGAGAAGTGGTCTGTGGTCACCACCTTCAGAACCACTCCTTTATTGGGGGTGTCTTGCTAATTGCCTATAATTTCCACCTGTTGTCTATTCCATTTGCACAACAGCATGTGAAATTTATTGTCAATCAGTGTTGCTTCCTAAGTGGACAGTTTGATTTCACAGAAGTGTGATTGACTTGGAGTTACATTGTGTTGTTTAAGTGTTCCCTTTATTTTTTTGAGCAGTGTATATATATATATTTTCCTGTATTTTTTCCCCCTAAACCCTACCACCCCTCCCCTTACGGGTTAAACTAATGAACAACAACACTTAGGTTTTCACAGCTTATACATACTATATGCATTTTACGGACACAATCTATTTTACAATAGTTATATTTAGTTGTTTTTAGTCCTGGCCCTCCTCTATTTCTGATGTCCATCCAGTTTAATTTCTATTTGCCATATATTTTTAACTGTGCTCTTTCACAATTGTTCTGAACCTATATAGTCCCACCCTTCAGCTCCATTCATCCCCCTCCCATAAATCTCTTTACACCATCCATATTGCTATTATTATTTATTCTCGCCTGTTTACAGAGCAACAGATCACTTGAAAATGAAATCACAAATGTACACTGCACAAAAATAGAAATGCAACATTCAATAATTTCAAAGATTTTACTTAGTTACAGTTCAGATAAGGAAATTAGTCAATTGAAATGAATTCATTAGGCCCTAATCTATGGATTTCACATGACTGGGAATGCAGATATTCAGCTGTTGGTCACAGATACCTTAAAAAAAAGGAAGAAAAGGTTGATCAGTCAGTATCTGGTGTGACTAGGGCTGTTAACGCCACACCAGCAGTCACGAGTCATGACCGCAGTCAAATTACACGTTTAATCACGGTACCTAGGCTTCTCCAAGCTCTGATGCTGCTCATGGTCATTAGTAGCCTACCAAACTTGCTAACTGCCTGGTACTCAGCACTCTATTGTTCCTCTGATCACTCTGACATCAAACACTCCTGAGAGTCCATGAGCTCATGTTGCGCAACATCTCTATAGGCTATGAAATTGTGTGACTTTTGAGAATGGTGTTTTCCCGCTAATTGATTGCATTTTGGAACATTCACGCTTATAGCCTACTGCCATGTGCACATTGCTGCGCTCATAATGTGAAGAAATAGCCTAATAGTTTAGCAAAAATTTTAAGCTAAACGTTCTGATCTGTTGCATCAGCCTCATTGCTTTTAAAATGTTTTTTGATGCAAATCGGCTGTATTCATTTGGGATCTATCGCATCCCACAACTGTCCCAGAGTATGTTTGGAATATTTATTTCTAGCACTGAAGGACAAGTTGACCATGAAAGCCTGATTCACACAGTCTCCTCTGAACAGTTGATGTTGAGATGTGTTTGTTACTTGAACTCTGTGAAGCATTTATTTGGGCTGCAATGCCATCTACGCAAAGGGTGGCCATTTGAAGAATCTCAAATATAAAATATATTTTGATTTGTTTAACACTTTTTTTGGTTACTACATGATTCCATATGTGTTATTTCATAGTTTTGATGTCTTCACTATTATTTTACAATGTAGAAAATAGTAAAAATTAAGAAAAACCCTTGAATGAGTAGGTGTTCTAAAACTTTTGACCGGTACACAAACTCTTCTAAACTGTTTCGGCTAGGAAGCATGCGGACGCCTTTAGAAGTAAAAGAGCCTGGAAGATCGTTTTGGGGTAAAAAAATTGTCAGACTGGGAGCCTTTCCAGTTCAAAAAGTTGCCTTTAGGAACCCCTCTGAAATATCGTCTTCGTGACCCCCCTTTTTGTGATGGGAGGTGTTTAATTTTGAACTAATATATTGTAGAGGAGGCAGAAGATTGGAAGCGTCTTTTTCACACAGTTCTTTTTGACCACCCGTTAGAGTAAATATAATTTCTGTTCATTATGTTAAGTTTGTACACTGCAAATGTACATTTTCTTTGAATATTTATGCATATTACACATTCTAATATCGTAGTAATAATTAACATTTCTGATTACATAGAGTAATAACGTGGTACTATTCCAACTTTGCATAGGCTCTTGAGGAACTCATACACCTCAGTAAGTCTCATTAAATCTACAAAACTGTTCGTTTTCAACCTTAACATGTGATGACAATACAACAGAACAGATGAACAGGAATGACATTTACTCCCACGGGTGACCTAAAAAGATTTATCTGAAAGCCACGGTCCTACTAAGCCCTGCCTCCAGTCCAGGGTTCCTCCAAGAACCCTTTGCTACTATGGGTGTTTCTCCTCACCAAACAGGCACTTGAAATGTGTCACTGACTTCTGTATATCTGGCCACATTTCTATTTTCAAGTTGGATTTCATCATTTGATTTTTGAGGAGATAAGTTGGAAACTACTAAAGTACTAAAGTACTCATATCAGACAATATCCATCCTATTCTTTTTTAACTTCAGTGGCTAGTTGGCCAACATTAAAGCAGACCAGACAAAACCACTGTCATATATTTAAATGCTGAGCTTTTAATCACATGTTGAGAGTGCACCAAAAAGGGGAAATGAAATGTGGCCAATTGACAAGAAACAAAAGTAGTTTCAAACATAATAGCCTTTGTGTGAGTAACAGACAATGCCAACTGTGAGCTTTTGAATTCTCTGATGTTAGAGGGAATTAGTCATATTCAGCCAAAGTAAAATTGGTATTAATAACGTATTATATTTTACTAAAATCAGTGACACTTAATTTAGTATGTTACTTTACGTTAGGTTACATTACATTTGTATGCGTAAATCCGGAACACTCAAATTAGTATTATATGTCATGTTTGGTATGACAGTAGGTCATACCAAACATACAGAAATGCCTAGCAACCCAAAAGTTGCATGTTTGAATTAGCAACTTTGGACTATTTACTACTTTTTAGCTACCTTGCAACCACTTAGCATGTTAGCTAACCCTTCCCTATAACCTTAACACTTTAACCTATCTCCTAACCTTAACCCCTAATCTAACATGGCACATGATACTAAAAATATATCATACTAAAGAAGTTAAAAGTAATATATCATACTAAAGCAGTCAAAAGTAATATATCATACTAAAGTGGTCAAAAGTAATATATCATATTAAAGAAGTCAAATGTAATATATCATCCTAAAGCAGTCAAATGTAATATATCATAGTAAACGGTCAAAGCAAAACTCTCTCTATATATTTATAATATGTTTTGCTCTGAGACCAGGTTGCTCACATGACAATCATGGGAAGTATTTTACAATACGCTGTATCATGTTTTATCACTGCAAGAAACACTTGTCTTTGTTAAGAGCCCTTTCCCTTTAAATCAATGATTCATTCATTTAATCGCTGTAATGGTGTTTATTATATATTATATAACCTCTCATACGGCCTTCCAGAACAATAATAATATTAATAATAATAATGTGGCAGTCATGTTTTAACTGCTAAAACAAGGATGATAAAAATAGGCCTGGATAGTGGATAAGGAACAACAGTAAGGCCAAGTAGCACCTGCACATTTGTCCTGTGCGTGTCCTATGTAATGTGTTGAGGGCTTGCACACTGTTTCCAAGTTCCTTGTAAATATATCACACTACAATGTAATCCATACTGAACAAAAATATAAACGTAACATGCAAAGTGTAAAAGATCCCAGAAAGTACAAGATCCCAGAAAAGCTTATTTCACAAAAATTTGAGGCACCTTGGGATGGGGACAATAAAAGGCCACTCTAAAATGTTCAGTTTTGTCACACAACACAATGCCACAGATGTCTCAAGTTTTGAGGGAGCGTGCAATTGGCATGCTGACTGCAGGAATGTCCACCAGAGCTATTGTCAACAAATTTAATTTAAAGTTCTATACCATAATCCGCCTCCAACATTGTTTTCTAGAATTTGGCAGTACGTCGAACCGGCCTCACAACAGCAGACCACGTGTATGGCGTTGTATGGGCGAGCGATTTGTTGATGTCAAAATGTTGTGAAAAGAGTGCCCCGTGGTGGCGGTGTGGTTATGGTATGGGCAGGCATAAGCTACGGACAACAAATACAATTTTATCAATGGCAATTTGAATGCACAGAGATTCTGTGACGAGGTCCCAAAGCCAATGTTGTGCCATTCATCCGCCGCCATCACCTCATGTTTGAGGATGATAACGTACGACCCCACGTCACAAGGATCTGTATACAATTCCTGGAAGCTTAAAATGTCCCAGTTCTTCCATGGCCTGCATACTCACCAGACATATCACCCATTGAACATGTTTGGGATGACCTGGAGCGACGTGCACGACAGCATGTTCCAGTTCCTACAGACCCTGGTTCGATCCCATGCTGTATCCCAACCGGCCGTGATCGGGAGTCTCATAGGGCGGCACACAATTGGCCCAGCGTTGTCCGGGTTTGGCAAGGGTAGGCTGTCATTGTAAATAAGAATTTGTTCTTCACTGATTTGCATAGTTAAATAAAGGTTCCATCTTTTTTTTTATTGTTAAGAGGAGTGGGACAACATTCCACAGGCCACAATCAACAGCCTGATCAATTCTATGTGAAGGAGATGTGGCACACTGCATGAGGCAAATGATGATCACACCAGATACTGACTGGTTTAATGATCCACACCCCTACCTCTTTTGTTAAGGTATCTGTGATCAACAGATGCATATCTGTATTCCCAGGGAAATCCATAGATGAGGGCCTAATGAATTTATTTAAATTGACTGCTTTCCTTATATGAACTGTAACTCAGTAAAATCTTTGAAATTGTTGCATTTTGCGTTTGTATTTTTGTTCAGTATAGAAAAGGCATCCAGAAAACCAATACTGGGTATGGGAATTTATACAATCAAAAAACACCACAAAAGACCTGGTTTAGTTTATGACATGGCAGCCTGTGAGAAAGCAGCCTGTAGGCTTTTGTTAGATTCCTGTACTGAACCATATAATCCATTAGTCATGGCTGTCACTCTGAAAAAATATTTGTATAGTTAATCAGACATGTTAAATTTCCCTCCAAAATGGAACAGCCCTGGTTTAAGATAATATTCCCATACTGTGGTAAATACAGTACATAGCCATCTTCAGATGCAGAATCAATATCACTTACTGTATGTGACGTGAACTGACGTGACATGATGTTTTATTAAGACAGATGATTTTTTGTTGCATCCAGGAGCAGGGTTGTTAAACAGAGATTGTGTCTACGTACAAAGCTTAGCTACTCCGTGGTTGTGCTGTCCTCATCTCACCTGTTGTTGGTCATACACTGAAGTCATGGAGTTATTGGATTCTTTCTCCCTTTCAATTCCACCATTACACATGTAGTCTTATCCCCTTCTCTGAAATAGCTCATTGAACAACCTTTGTCGAACCAATAATACCCTGACTTCAGCTCTTGGAGAAGTCCTTGTTGCTTGCGCTGCAGTTTCTCTATTACGCAATTGATTATTCCTGTGCTAGTTGGTTTTTGCCATGCTCATGTCACATTTCTTCTTCCCCCTTAAAGAGACAAGTGTATTTTTCAATGACTACTTATAGGAGAGAGTGTAATGCATATTATTGCAGGCTAAAAAGGTGTTGTTTGCATACACTAGAAACTTTCCTTTAGCATGCCTAGTTTATGACGACAATGCGTTTCCTTTTACATAATCAGGCTGTGAAATATTTTCTGATAGTCTTGCTGTTGAAGTGCACAAGAAGCGAGAGTCAGATTTTTTTTATCACTGTTAAAATGAAATGTGTGTTAAGGGATATTTCATGGTATTTCAACATGTAACAAAATATTATGTAAGGCTCTATCCATGCTAGTACACATGAGCATTCCGAGTGGAAATCATTAACTGGATTGATAAAGATATTGACCATGAGTTTTTGCCCTGGATGAAATAGCTGATTGACTTCAGTGTGCAAACAGGAAAACCATTATTGTACTTCCCTTGAATGACATTTTAAAAAGCTAATTAAAAGCTATTACTTCCCAAACATCAGCTATATCAATATTGTGTCACAAAACAATATGTGTCATTATAGAGTGATAAGACAAGTCTTAAGTGTTACTGACTGTACGATTCTTTATTCCATGTGTAACTCTGTGTTGTTTTTGTCGCAGTTGCTTTGCTTAATCTTGGCCAGGTCGCAGTTGTAAATGAGAACTTGTTCTCAACTGGCCTACCTGGTTAAATAAAGGTGAAATAAAGAAATATAAAAAATTAAAGTATTGTTGTCAAAAATGTAATTCATGGAGGAAGGATAAAGCTTTATCTTGTTGTATACAACATGTTGCCATATTTTTGATACTTGCTTTAGCTCTCTGTCAAAGTGTACTAATGTGCAAATCATTAATAAAAACAAAATCCATGTAGATGTCAGCTGTAGTTAAATGATATTCAACAATTTACTTGTCTACTGTTTGTCACAATAACAGGCAACAATAATTACACATAAACAAACAATAAGACACTACAACGGCAGTAGAGGGAAATTTGCTGAAACATGCAGAATGGAGCTAATTGTCCATATTATTGATAATTGCTGGTCTGACAGATGTGTTCACATGGGGTGAGAATGGCTAAATGGTATAGTTGTGCTTTACTTTGTACTGTTATTCTAAGATAAGTGTTGGTGAGTGTGTGGTCTTTCTAAATACGACAAACCGAGGAAAGATTATGTCTCTAAGGGAGACAAATCATTTGACTAAAAGTAAATAAACTAAAGGAAAGGTGGTAACACTTACTTGCAATTGTCTGTCAGAACTATGTTCCCCGGCGAGTGATGTCTCAACAGCTGAAGTTCAAAGACCAATAGGGCCTTATCTGAAGTTATTTGTGTTCAATGGGAGTGGTAAAAAAGACAGCAAAATCCATAATGACTAATGACTGAAATATTTATAATACTTTATATTTAATCTACCTAGTATGGAATGAATAGAATAGCCCCAAAATTACAAGCTTCAAGTTAAATCAAATGCACCTTGAACACAAATATTGGAAGTTGTTTTAAATATTTAACCAGGTCGGCTAGGGACTCTTATACTGCGTGTCATGCAATCACTAAAACATTCCATTCAACAACTGTCACTCTTTCTCACTTTGTTTTGCCAGATCCTTATTGATGTCAACAATACATGATTTAAATTAAAGTCAAAGTTGTGCGTACATATATCAAGTTAGGTTTTAGGCTCTCATTTAAAGTCACAATCTGGAGTTTTTGTTTCAGCCCAAAATGCTGGGAAAATGAATCACATGGCCACTTTCCTGCCATTCATTTCTGTACCATGAGCGCAAGAAACCAAGAGAGTTAGCTCGTTAGATTAGTCGTAACAGGAAAAACTATTGCATTGTGGTATACTAGGAGATCAGCTGGTGGGCGAGCCCATTACCAAATGTGTAGATAGGGTTTGTCATTTATTTTTATCAAACTTAATGACAGGCATCTGTATTACCCAAGAACTCGCAAGTTCATGGAGCCCGACATTGTCGGTGGCACTATCGTGCTGATTCATGGCAGTTAAAATGCTTTTGAATAGATGCTGGATGCTAAAGAACCAGCCAACAAACTTACTATAACAAACTATTTGGATGAAACAGCCTGTGGACCCCCCGGAAGCTGCTGCTTCAGTAAAAGCTAATGGGGATCCTAATAAAATACAAAAAAAAACTTCCTAGATAAGTCGAAAATATGCTAAAACCTAACCTCCTTTAAGCCTTGTTTACATTAAAATAGCAGACTATTGACTGATTACTAATAAGTTAATTATCAAAGTTCAATAGACAATTCCTAAGATCTCATGATAATCAGCTATTGAGAGTGATTAGGTAGAGGTTTTAACAACAATGGTCATGTACCCACCCAGTTAGCAAAATGATGGACTATGAAATAACGTTTCTTTTTGGTTCTTAGTGAAAGTTGAAAATATGTATTTTAAGGATGTTGAAAATACATATTTTACAGACGTTGAATTCATTTTCATTGTCAGTTTTAAATGAAAGTTGAAAAGAGGTTGATGCTGTATTTTTTGGGTCATTGTTTCTTTGGCGAGATTTGAGCCATACGTCATTTCACTTATATTTACGCCATTGAAGTAAGCCTTGTCAGCTTCAAAAGTTATATTTTAAATTAAAAAAGGATAACAGAAGAAAATTAAGATTGCAGGATGGAATATTTGTATTAATGCTCCCACCTATCACTTGCACTTATGTTAGCCAAATAAAAACATATTTTAAAAAGATTGTTCCATAAGTGAGATGCTAACAAACTAAAAGCCATTTTACGTAAATCTGTAGTGACAGACGGAATTTCAAGTGTAAGCCATCACTGTGAGCTAGTATGGTATAACGTACTTCTATAGGTTAGTAACTATGTTCATGTTTGTTCCTATCATTTCTACTACCAGTACTGCACTAGTTATTTCTTACAGATTAGGTAATGTGGGAGTTTTTGAAAAGGGGCTTTATAAATTAACAGAATGCAATTTATTTATTTCACCTTTATTTAACCAGGTAGGCTTATGATTCGACGTCAACAGGCTTTGACCCCTCCAACCTGCGTGACCTGAATCTTGCCATCTCCGACCACCTTGCCATCCGGTGTAATGTGGCTGTCCCTCTAACCAGGCTGCGGCACATCTGTCCTAGGAAACAGGTTTCAAACACACAACAGCCCCGATCCTCTTCCGTGGAGCTTGTGTTCCCCAATTACATACTTCTATCCTCCAGCCTTGAATCTGTTGCCCCTTTGAAAAAACTAGGATTGTCTCCTTCTCCTTATCTGCTCCCTGGTTTACCCCTGAGCTGTGTTCTTTGAAGTCCACTGGTCGACAACTGGAGAAGCTCTATAAAAAAATCTGGTCTCGGGTCACTCAGAGGCTTACAAGGAGCATGTGAAGGACTACAAGGATGCTCTCTCCGGAAAAATCAGTCTACTACTCCAACCTCATCAATAACAGCCAAGGCAATTCTAGATCCCTTTTCTCGACCATCAACAGACAACTCCGACCCCTGGATTTATCCCCCTTCACTGGCTCTCTTGAGCTTTGCAATAGGGTTTCTATACTTTTTTTCAGTCAAAATGTAATCCATCTACCAGCAGTTTCAGCTATCCCCCACCCTGCCCCCTCACCAGGTTCTGGCTAACACTACCCCCACAGCCTGGTGTTTCTCTGCCTTCTCTCCTGTTATTGTGGCCCACATCACAGAGTTGGTCACCAGATCCAAATCCACTTGAACAACTACCAGCCTATTTCCAACTCCCCACTTCTAGCCAAAATCCTGGAGCAGGCAGTCGCAACCCAACTACAGTGTGACTTGTATGCCAACCATGACATGTACAAACCTCTTCAATCAGAGTTCCGGGCCAAGCACAACACAGAGATTTCACTTGTAAAAGTAATCAACAACCTCCACATTGCCACTGACTCTCGCCACTTCAATATCCTCATCCTCCTTGACCTCTCAACTGTATTTGATACTTTCAGCCACAGCCTCCTCCTCGACCCCATGGCAACTGGTTCTGGTCCTACATGGCTGACCGAAAGCAGTATGTGTCCTTTTGTCTCCAAATCCCTGTCAACCAAAGCATGCCTCAAGGTTCCGTACTTGGAACCCTGCTGTTCATCATATACATGCTTCCCCTGGGCCAGATCATCCGTCACCATGGTCTCAACTTCCACTGCTATTCGGATGACACCCAGATTTACATCCATACCTAAACCACCTCTCACCTCCCTCCTCTGTCTCTGATCGACTGTATCCAGGATATCAAAAACTGGAAGACATCAAATCTACTCAAACTCAACAGCGATACAACTGAGGTCATGCTGGTCTCTCCCAAGGCTCCTGAAGAAAGTGGGTGACCTTGTGATGTCCGTTGACTGCTGCTCTATCTGCCCATCACCAGAGGTCAGTAAACCTGGGTGTCATCCTGGACCCCACTCTCCCCTTCGAGCTGAACGTTAAGTACAACTCCATTTCCACCTTCTTCCACCTCCGTAATATTTCCCTACTCCGACCATCCCTCACAGACCCGGTAGCGGAGACCCTCATTTACGCTTTTGTAAAATCACGTATTGACTCCTACATTTTACTGGAACCTATCCAGCATAGCCCTGGATAGGACCGAGTACATTAAGAACTCCGTTACTAGGGTCTTCACACACACCAAACCCTGGGAACACATATCACCCCCACTCTGCACCACCTTCACTGGCTCCCACTCAAATTCCGGATTGCTTACAAGATCCTATTCCCCACCTACAAAGCACTCCGTGTCGCCCTCATACCTCTTCGACCTCCGCCACACACCCCCTCTCACAGACTACGCTACTCTGACTCTGGACTACTCACCATCCCCAAAAAAAGACTGTACACCATGGGGGACCGGGCTTTAAGCGCCGTTGCCCGCAAACTCTGGAGCTCTATCCCCCCAGCTACCCACAACTCTGACTCTATCACCACCTTCAAAAACCCCCCAAAAAAGTTTCAGTCTGGCATTCCCCTCAGTTTAGCTCTGGATAAAGCTAAGTAGCTTCTTGAAAGGAGCTTTAAAGGTTCAACATAGTCGTTTAGTTAAATATCAAATCATTTCTGGATAACAATTAAGTACCTTACTATGATTGTTTTCAATTAAAACTGTCCCCATTTTTTCTTAGCAAAGAGCAATTTCTCAAGCAAAAAACTAGTTAGGATTGTCTGGGAGTGGTCTGAGTGGGGAGGGGTAAACTGAAAACTAGCTGTTAATGGCAGAGAGGTTTGGAACTCTCTTACTGGTCAATTAACTAATTTACATCAAGGTGATGTCACCAGGCAGGCCAAAACTCCATCCCACCACAACAGGCTGACATTTTCATTTTCACAATTTCACAGTATTATTCCAACCTCACTGTGTGGAAATATATATAAAACACAGGAAAATCACATTTTCGACTGCATTGGGCCTTTAAATCCCATGTACAGTGCATTCGGAAAGCATTCAGACCTCTTCATTTTTTCCACATTTTGTTACGTTACAGCTTTGTTCTACAATTGACTAAATAAATAAAAATCCTCATCAATCTACACACAATAACCAATAATCACAAAGCTTTCATTAAAAATTAAAAACAGAAATACTTTATATACATAAGTACTCAGACCCTTTGCTATGAGACTCAAAATTGAGCTCAGGTGCATCCTGTTTCCATTGATCATCCTTGAGATGTTTCTACAACTTGATTGGAGTCCACCTGTGGTAAATTCAGTTGATTGGACATGATTTGGAAAGGCACACACCTGCCTACATAAGGTCCCACAGTTGATGCGTGTCAGAGCAAAAACCAAGCCATGAGGTCTAAGGAATTCTCCGTAGAGGTCTGAGACAGGATTGTGTCGAGACTTTGTTGTCCTTAAGCCATTTTGCCACAACTTTGTAAGTCTGCTTGGGGTCATTGTCCATTTGGAAGACCCATTTTGCGACCAAGCTTTAACTTCCTGACTGATGTCTTGAGACGCTGCTTCAATATAGCCACATCATTTTCCTACTTCATGATGCCATCTATTTTGTGAAGTGCACCAGCACCTCCTGCAGCAAAGCACCCCCACAACATGATGCTGCCACCCACGTGCTTCAACGGTTGGGATGGTGTTCTTCGGCTTGCAAGCATCCCTCTTTTTCCTCCAAACATACTGATGGTCATTATGGCCAAACAGTTCTAATTTTGTTTCATCAGACCAGAGGACATTTCTCCAAAAAGTACCATCTTTGTCCCCATGTGCAGTTGCAAACCGTAGTCTGGCTTTTATGGCGGTTTTGAAGCAGTGGCTTCTTCCTTGCTGAGCGGCGTTTCAGGTTATGTCGATATAGGACTCGTTTTACTGTGGATATAGATACTTTTGTACCTGTTTCCTCCAGCATTTTCACAAGTTCCTTTGCTGTTGTTCTGGGATTGATTTTCACTTTTCGTACCAAAGTACGTTCATCTCTAGGAGACAGAACGCGTCTCCTTCCTGAGCGGTATGACGGCTGCGTGGTCCCATGGTGTTTATACTTGCGTACTGTTGTTTGTACAGATGAACGTGGTATCTTCAGGCGTTTGGAAATTGCTCCCAAGGATGAACCAGACTTGTGGAGGTCTACAATGTTTTTTCTGAGGTCTTGGCTGATTTCTTTTGATTTTCCCTTGATGTCAAGCAAAGAGGCACTGAGTTTGAAGGTATGCCTTGAAATACATCCACAGGTTTAGTTTAGTTTAGTTTATTAGTTTATAATGACGTGGACAGTCCCTTTTGATAAAAAGAGCAGCTTTAGCCTCTACGGCTAATTTCCAGCTGTAGTCCCCGGCCAGTTGTCAATAGGCATACATCAAATAAAATACATTACATTTATATTTACAGCAGGACTAAACAAGAGGGAGTAGACATACTAAACGTGTGGCACACAATTGAGGCAAGCAAGAAACAAGCAAGCACAGATTGCAAAGACATAAAAACAGTTCATGCAATAAAACAGTACAAATCGACAAAGAATAATCACACAGAGACCACATTGAAGCACATACAGGACATAACATTGAGGCAGGCAGCAAGGATCAAGTGGCAGCAGCATGACCATGTCACATCAAATACACATCACATCTGTGAAATTAATGTGTGCAGTTATAATTGTCGGACAGCCAGTTTTTAAGGTGTATAGTAAAGGTGGAATTATGTATGTATGTCTTTAATTGCAGTGGGCAGTGAGTTCCAGTTTTGTATTGCTGTAACAGAAAATGATAATTGACCAAATGTGCTTTTTCTAAATGGAATTAGAAGGTCACCTCGTGTGGTGCTTCTGGTGATCTGCCTGCTATTATTACGTTGGATTATAAATGAATTAAAAGGAGCAGGAGCGGTATTATGCAGAATTTTGTAGACCAAACAGATGTTTTTATATTTGATTACATCTTCCCAGCTTAGCAGTTTATGATTATTTAGGATAATACAATGATGTAAACTGTTAGGCTTCTGCTCCAAAGCTTTGAGAGTTTTTTTATAAAGAGTTGCTAATGGCTTTAGTGACAAGCTGTTAGTTTGTCCCCAGCTTGTCAGACAATATGTTAGATGTGACACAATCATGGCATCCATAAATAATTTAGGTACACTTCCAATTGACTCAAATTATTTGTTGTGTATTTTGGGTGGGGTGGGGGCTTGCCTGTTTTTCATGTTATTTTGGGATTAATACGTATCACATATCAATTTGCATTTGGTACCTTGGGTCGGGTGTTAGCACCAACTCACAAAACCCACGTTTCTCCACCGTGTAAATTGGGGCCATGTCTTTGCAGAGGTCAACGGTTATAACAAACTTTAAAACCACACCAGTGGTAAATAAACAAAACAGTGTTAAGAGACACAATGTTTTGATATGCAATATATCTGTAATGTTTTAATCATTGACATTACCGACTTGGTTTCTCATTGCTGATTCATTTTTGGGACTTATGGATGCCATCTACCAGGTGGCTTACCTCTTCTTTATTTTGGGACTTATGGATGCCATCTACCAGGTGGCTTACCTCTTCTTTATTTTGGGACTTATGGATGCCATCTACCAGGTGGCTTACCTCTTCTTTATTTTGGGACTTATGGATGCCATCTACCAGGTGGCTTACCTCTTCTTTATTTTGGGACTTATGGATGCCATCTACCAGGTGGCTTACCTCTTCTTTATTTTGGGACTTATGGATGCCATCTACCAGGTGGCTTACCTCTTCTTTATTTTGGGACTTATGGATGCCATCTACCAGGTGGCTTACCTCTTCTTTATTTTGGGACTTATGGATGCCATCTACCAGGTGGCTTACCTCTTCTTTATTTTGGGACTTATGGATGCCATCTACCAGGTGGCTTACCTCTTCTTTATTTTGGGACTTATGGATGCCATCTACCAGGTGGCTTACCTCTTCTTTATTTTGGGACTTATGGATGCCATCTACCAGGTGGCTTACCTCTTCTTTATTTTGGGACTTATGGATGCCATCTACCAGGTGGCTTACCTCTTCTTTATTTTGGGACTTATGGATGCCATCTACCAGGTGGCTTACCTCTTCTTTATTTTGGGACTTATGGATGCCATCTACCAGGTGGCTTACCTCTTCTTTATTTTGGGACTTATGGATGCCATCTACCAGGTGGCTTACCTCTTCTTTATTTTGGGACTTATGGATGCCATCTACCAGGTGGCTTACCTCTTCTTTATTTTGGGACTTATGGATGCCATCTACCAGGTGGCTTACCTCTTCTTTATTTTGGGACTTATGGATGCCATCTACCAGGTGGCTTACCTCTTCTTTATTTTGGGACTTATGGATGCCATCTACCAGGTGGCTTACCTCTTCTTTATTTTGGGACTTATGGATGCCATCTACCAGGTGGCTTACCTCTTCTTTATTTTGGGACTTATGGATGCCATCTACCAGGTGGCTTACCTCTTCTTTATTTTGTAAGTGTGAGGAAGTAAGTCGCTAGCGCACACTTTATTTTCAGTTGTCCTGCTTTTGGTCATACTGCACATGCTCGTTTAACATTAGCGAGTGAATGCGGACCATTGGATAGGCTTTTTTCAACAATCTGTGCTCAGGAAGTCACATAATAAATTGCATGGACTCACTCTGTGTGGAATAATAGTGTTTAACATGATTTTTGAATGACTACCTCATCTCTGTACCCCACACAGACAATTCATTATCTGTAAGGTCCCTCAATCGATCAGTGAATTTCAAACAGATTCAACCGCAAAGATCAGGGAGGTTTTCCAATGCCTCGCAAAGAAGGGCACCTATTGGTAGATGGGTTTTAAAAAGCAGGCATTGAATATCCCTTTGAGCATGGGATTGGCATTAATAAAAATGAATCTGCCAATTCAATTACTGTATTGTTTTTTCTGTTTGTCTGTGATGAAGACGATTAGTGATTAATGCATTAGCCTAACCTAGCCTGTTAATGTTAGCTAGTTATTAGTGGAAATTATTTCAGATAAAAGTAAACTATAGAGATTTGCAACAAAATGTGCTACCATGTCTAAGAGACAAATATTTGTTAAAAAACGAATGAGAAAAGAGGCACAATCTCTAAGCCAAAGACAATCGCTGCTGAAATGTATCAGTGTGCAGCAATGTCCATCAGCCGGTGTGGAGAACGACAACCCCCAGAGGACAGGCCGTTCATTTGGACGAGTCCCTGTTAGCTGGTACTAGCAGCGAACAGGGTGAACGAGCCACCCACTTCCACCAATGATGACAGTTCTCTGGGTGGACAAGAACAGGTGGTCATACCAGGCCCAGCCACACCTCCAAACAACACTGGCGGAGACTCTACTATCTTGGACCCGGACTCAAATTCATCGCTCCTCGTCCCCGATGACAGTGGTGCTGCTGCTAAATCTGACTCCCAGACAAAAAAATATAAAAGATCCCAATCAGTGGACAAAATATATTAATGGATCTTTACGAGATATGTTAGTGCAGACTGGGCCACATTAGGATAAGAAGGGGAATTTCCCAAGAGATCAGGGGCAACAACATTTTTCGGTGGACCAATACAATAGGAGGATGGCAAACTGGGAGAGAGAGGAGAGACCATGGCTCATCTATTCCAAGCAAAACAATGCAGCCTTCTGTTTTTGCTGCAATTTCTTTTTTAAACAAGCGCAAATCTGCGCTGGTCAGGGATGGAACCAGGGACTGGAAGAAGTCTGTGCCATTTCCTCAGCTCACATGATACGTCTCATGACCACCTAGATAGTTTCTATAGGTTGAAGGAGCTGGAGATCAGGCTAGTGTCCAAGGAAACTATGGATGGCAAAGTCCATCGGGCTATTGACGGAGAGACTCCACTGGCAGCAGGTGCTGCAGAGGCTCATAGCCCTGATTCACGTAATGGCCACCCAGAACATTGCGCTACGTGGGACCACCGACAGGTTGAACGAGCCAAAATAATGGGAACTTTCTGAAGCTTGCGGAAATGCTGGGTATCTTTGATTGAATCATGAAGGAGCATGTAAGGAAAGTGCAGTACAAAGAAGCACATGTAACCTTGAAAGAATCCAGAACAAAATCATTGACATGCTCAGCTAAAGGTAAACAATGACAATGTCACAGGAGATCCAGCAGGCAGTGTACAGTGAGCTAATAGCAGCCAAATATTTTTTGATAATTTTGTACTGCACACCAGACGAGCAAAACAGAACAGATGACCATGGTGGTGCTTTTTGTTTCAACCGAGGTCAGTGCACACGAGAGAACACTTCCTGGAGGTTAGTGATCTGTTTGACGCAACAGGGGCGGCATGACCGAGTTGCTCGTCTCAAAACTACAGAAACATGGAATGGCCATTATGAACATGAGAGGGTAGGGGTATGACAACATGGCAAATATGTGGGGGAGGCACAGTGGAGTTCAAAAGAGATTGCAGGATATCAATCCGAGGGCCTTTTTTGTGCAGCGCACCCTCCCTGAACCTGGTTCTCTCTGATGAAGCATCGTGTTGGGGGAGTTTTTGGCCTCTCCGTATATAATGTTAGGATTATATATGGAATTGTAAAATTACATGTATAATTGTAGCCTATTTTTCCTATAAAAAAAGTGGTAGGCCTACCTGTTTGACAGACCCAATTATGTTATCAATAGATGTTGGTATAGCCAAATCCTCCAATACTGTCGCATGCACTCCTTAAATACCTCCATGTCTGGGATGGGCTTGGTGTGTTTGGTTAAAACCAAGGCTCAGATTGAGTGAGGGTATCCCATAAGCCTTGTTAAAGAAAAGGGCTATTTTTGTAGCTTTATATTATATTTTGAAAGAATTACATACAAATTATCCAGATGATATAAAGTGTTTTATAACAATGCTTAACTTGTGTGTCACGTCCAGGCCAGAGTTTTAGGCTGGCGTGTTTAGGTTTCGTTTTTGGTGTAGGGTTTTTGAGTTCTAGGTGTTAATTTTCTATGTTGAGGTAATGGTTCCCAATTAGAGGCAGCTGTGTGTCGTTGTCTCTAATTGGGAACCATATATGTTTGGGGTTTTCGTTTAGGTTTTGTGGGTTATTGTTTGTGCATAGCTTGTAGGTTCATGTTATGTTTCAACTTCACGGTCTTCGTTTACGGTTTGCTTGTTTTGCCCAGTTATGCGAGTTATTTTGTTTAATAAAAGCATGTATACTGGATGCCTCGCTGCGCCTTGGTCTGTCCTTACAGAAGATCGTGACATTGTGATGCTTTATGGTAGAAACAAGCTTTAAAATGGCCTTGAAAGATGTGACTGATGCATATGGGGATATTGATTCCTCTCTATGACATTCTGAAGCTGAGCTGCAGCCTATATTATTCGAGGAGATAAAAAAAAAATGACTTTGCTATTCTGTCCCTATTAATTTTCACTTTCTGAAAAGAGAAGATTGTTTAAATCCAGGCAGCTTTTAGGGAAGCGGTTCTGGGTTATGCAATGGAAGAGTATCCAGCAGTTTAAGCAAAACATTTTCTGCGTCAGTAGAGCCTCAGTCTGGATGGAAAGGTAACTTTTGAAAGTGCCATGCTTAGATTTACGGGGGCAGCAGGTAGCCTAGTGGTTAGAGTGTTGGGCCAGTAACCAAAAGGTTGCTAGATTGAATCCCAGAGCTGACAAGGTAAAAATGGTGTTCTGCCCCTGAATAAGGCAGTTAACCCACTGTTCCTGGGCCGTCATTGTAAATAAGAATTTGTTCTTAACTGGCTTGCCTAGTTAAATAAAGGTTAAAGAAAATGTATAAGGAGGTCTAAGACTTAATTATTTGCAAACAAACGTTGGAGAAATATAGTAAGAATGCCTATTTCTCTGTCCATTCTTCCCTGAAACTTTTTCATTATCCACCTTTCCTTTGAGACTTTTTCAGCGCAACATTTTCTCTTGTTTGCAAGCTTTTTCCCCCCAACCAATGCACAAATATAAAAAAATAAATTAGGAGACATTGGTGATTTTATCAATGTAATCAGATTTGCTATGTTATTGATATTGAACAGATTATATAGCCTACTAACCAGGTGTGTTAAAATGTTTGTTTAATTTGTAGTGTAGGCCAATGAATTGGGCTGCTATTATGTTCTGTTCCTCCAACTTTTAGCTGAAAAAAAAATTGGCCCGAGGCCAAACCTATTGCCAACCCCTGCTGTACATAGTGTAGTGGGGAGCAGTTTTTTTTGTCTCGCCGAAGGCAGCAGAACGCCCAGGGCCAGCCCTAACTGGGCTTACAAAAGCACACGCTTTCACTCCATTACCAGCTTTTTGAGAAACTGCTCTTGCGCACTGCATGCTAACGAAAATACACACAGGTCAATTTAATTTCACTAAATTATGCACATTAACATCCCTAATCTTACTAGAATCAAAAATGTTAGCTAATTTGGTCAGTAGCCAGTAGGGCTAGCTAGCGAGGCTTGATGAGGGGAAAAAGCTAACTGGTAGCCTAGCTAACAAATAGCTAACTAACTGGCAACTTGGCTAGGTTGCTAGTTCCAGTTAGTTTTCTCATTGTGAATTAAGCATCTAGAGTAGCTACCTTGTGGTATAGTTATGTGAAATTACAATATTTTCTTGCAATAGACAATTTTGATTCATGATTTATGCATTGACAGTTTGAAGTGGATCTGTCACGAGAATTTTGTTCTCAATGTTCTAACTGAACGTTTTAAACTACTCAGTCTGTAACCCAAAGGTTGTAAAGCTTTGATGAAAAATGAAACAGACTGAGGCCCAGCTACAATGGTCAGAATGTTTATTCATGAGAATTCTGATCTCAAAATGGGAACACAGTCTTTTTATATTGTACATACAGATGAGCTAAATACAAATGAGCTCCACCCCTCTCTAGGTGGCTGTACTTTTCCACAGTATACATTCAGTATACATTCATGGCGTATCACTTTCTGCAACATAATTCATCAGGCTAGACAGTTCCTACCAGTTCCTCCCGTCCCAAGGACAGGGAGGCCTTTCTTATCTAGTTGTTCTCACAAGAAGTATTTTGTTCTCTCAAATACACCATGTCCTAGTCTCTAAAAAGTTCTAGACACACACGATTGGATTCTTTTCTTATAACCCTAACCCTATTGCATACATTTTGCATACATTTTCAGAGTGGAATATTCTTAGTCATTACTTAAACGTACAAACTTCCCTATCAGGATCACAGACCAACACTCTACCACCATTTTGAGTCTGGACTGCGAGGGACCGCCACTTATGACCCAATCTGCACCCATCGCATCTGTTTACTTTGGGCTTCACTTAGATGGTTCTTCCAATCTCCAACTTCACCTGGGCAGAAAAGCAAGGGAGACAAATCAAAGGCGAAGATACATTTTTTGACCTGTGAAAACCTCTACAACTGGCATCACAAAAATCCTTGTATATTAATTTTGTTTAATCTTATCCAGAGCAATTTAAAGTAGTGAGTGCATACATCTTCATACTAATTTCATAGCACTTCATGGCTACAGACGTGAGTGCTACGGGTCGGTAGTCATTTAGGCAGGTTACCTTAGTGTTCTTGGGCACAGGCACTATGGTGTTCGGCTTAAAACATGTTGGTATTACAGACTCGGACAGGGAGAGGTTGAAAATGTCAGTGAAGACACTTGCCAGTTGGTCAGCGCATGCTCGCAGTACACGTCCTGGTAATCCGTCTGGCCCTGCGGCCTTGTGAATGTTGACCTGTCTAAAGATCTCACTCACATCGGCTGCGGAGAGATGATCACACAGTCTTCCAGTACAGCTGGTGCTCTCATGTATGTTTCAGTGTTATTTGCCTCGAAGCGAGCATAGAAGTAGTTTAGCTCGTCCGGTAGGCTCGTGTTACTGGGCAGATCTTGAATGTGCTTCCCTTTTGTAGTCTGTAATGGTTTGCAGGCCCTGTCACATTCGACGAGTGTCAGAGCCGGTGTAGTACGATTCGATCTTAGTCCTGTATTGACGCTTTGCCCCGTTTGATGGTTTGTCGGAGGGCATAGCGAGATTTCTTATAATCTTCCCGCTCTCGCCTTTACCTCAGTGCGGATGTTGCCTGTAATCCATGGCTTCTGGTTGGGGTATGTACAGTTGAAGTCGAAAGTTTACATACACTTAGGTTGGAGTCATTAAAACTTGTTTTAACAAACTATAGTTTTGGCAAATCTACTTTGTGCAAGACACAATACATTTGTTTACAGACAGATTATTTCACTTATAATTCACTGTATCACAATTCCAGTGGGTCAGAAGTTTACGTACACCAAGTTGACTGTGCCTTTAAACAGGTTGGAAAATTTCCGAAAATGATGTCATGGCTTTAGTAACTCTCTGATAGGCTAATTGACATAATTTGAGTCAATTGGAGGTGTGCCTGTGGATGTATTTCAAGGCCTATCTTCAAACTCCGTTCCTCTTTGCTTGACATCAGGGGGAAATCAAAATAAATCAGCCAAGACCTCAGAAAAAACAGTGTAGACCTCCACAAGTCTGGTTCATCCTTGGGAGCCATTTCCAAATGCCTGAAGGTACCACGTTCATCTGTACAAACAATAGTACGCAAGTATAAACACCATGGGACCACGCAGCCGTCATACCGCTCAGGAAGGAGAAGCGTTCTGTGCAAATAAATCCCTGAACAACAGCAAAGGACCTTGTGAAGATGCTGGAGGAAACAGGTCAAAATCTAGATCCACAGTAAAACGAGTCCTATATCGACATAACCTGAAATGCCGCTCAGCAAGGAAGAAGCCACTGCTCCAAAACCGCCATAAAAAAGCCAGACTACGGTTTGCAACTGCACATGGGGACAAAGATGATACTTTTTGGAGAAATGTCCTCTGGTCTGATGAAACAAAATTAGAACTGTTTGGCCATAATGACAATCGTTATGTTTGGAGGAAAAAGGGGGAGGCTTGCAAGCCAAAGAACACAAACTCAACCGTGAAGCATGGGGGTGGCAGCATCATGTTGTGGGTGTGCTTTGCTGCAGGAGGGACTGGTGCACTTCACAAAATAGATGGCATCATGAAGAAGGAAAATTATGTGGATATATTGAAGCAACATCTCAAGACATCAGTTGGGAAGTTAAAGCTTGGTCGCAAATGGGTCTTCCAAATGGACAATGACCCAAAGCATACTTCCAAAGTTGTGGCAAAATGGCTTAAGCCCTGACCTCAATCCTATAGAAAATTTGTGGGCAGAACTGAAAAAGCATGTGCAAAATTCACCCAACTTATTGTGGGAAGCTTGTGGAAGGCTACCCGAAACGTTTGACCCAAGTTAAACAATTTAAAGGCAATGCTACCAAATAATAATTGAGTGTATGTAAACTTCTGACCCACTGGGAATGTGATGAAAGAAATAAAAGCTGAAATAAATCATTCTCTCTACTATTATTCTGACATTTCACATTCTTAAAATAAAGTGGTGATCTTAACTGACCTTTTACTAGGATTGAATGTCAGGAATTGTGAAGAACTGAGTTTAAATGTATTTGGCTAAGGTGTATGTAAACTTCCGCCTTCTACTGTACGTACCCTCTCTATGGGGACGAGGTCATCGATGCACTTATTGATGAAGCCAATGATTCCTCCTCATGCCATCGGAGGAATCCCGGAACATATTCCAGTCTGTGCTAGCAAAAGTCCTGTAGCTTACCATCTGCTTCATCTGACCACTTTTTTTATTGATCTAGTCTTGCTTTTATTTTTGCTTGTAAGCAGGAGTCAGGAGGATAGAATTATGGTTAGATTTGCCAAATGGAGGGTGAGGGAGAGCTTTGTATGCGTCTCTGTGTGTGGAGTAAAGGTGGTCCAGAGTTTTTTTTCCTCTGGTTGCACATTTAACATGCTGATAGAAATTTGGTAAAACGGATTTAAGTTTCCTTGCATTAAAGTCCCCGGCTACTTGGAGCGACGCCTCTGGGTGAACATTTTCTTGTTTGCTTATGGCAGAATACAGCTCATTCAATGCTGTCTTAGTGCCAGCCTCTGTCTGTGGTGGTATCTAAACAGCTACAAACAATACAGATGAAAACTCTCTCGGTAGGTAGTGTGGTCTACAGCTTATCATGAGATACTCTACCACAGGCGAGCAATAGCTCGAGACTTCCTTAGATATTGTGCACCAGCCGTTATTCACAAAAATACATAGGTCTTCCGCCCCTTGTCTTACCAGACGCCGCTGTTCTATCCTGCCGGGACAGCATGTAACCAGCCAGCTGTATATTGATAGTGTCATCGTTCAGCCACGACTCCGAGAAGCATAAGATATTACAGTTTTGAATGTCCCGTTGGTAGTTTAATCTTCCGCGAAGGTCATCGATTTTATTCTCCAAAGATTGCACATTTTCTAGCAGAATGGAAGGAAGTGGGGGTTTATTCGACCGCCTACGAATTCTACAATCATGTGTGTTAAGTGAATTTGAAGGACGAAATCTGCCTGGGTCAATACTTCGACAAGGCAACAGTAAATACGTCGTCTGGGCCAATTGAGACGTCGCGTGACAAAAAAATTACAGTTATTGTGTTGTTTGACCACAGATTATCCATTATATTGACCTGATACTCCAGTGGCTGCTTTAACAATGAAAATAAATATATTCAGAAATGGAATTCAGTTAGCCTGAGTGGCAGTGTCTTTAACTAATCCACTCCCTGTACTCCATGTCATGTGTCAATGAGACTGGCCTTTCTGGCATCTTCAAATATGAACATTCTGTCATCGGGTGTGTTCCTAAATTCACTCTGGAGTATCAGATTGCGTTAAGAGTGTGCTCTGAGCGTTCATAAATTCAGAGTGTTGTCAGATTGTCAGTTCTTAAATTCAGTGCATTTCGCTCTCAAACCGAACACTGGACGCTCTGGCTGAGGAGTAGGGTTTGTTCTGAATGGGAGCCAAGCCCCAAGCTAACTGGCTAAACACAAATGAGAGAACACCTCACTTTGACTATTTTACTCGCCCTAGAAGAGCTGGTTAGACTTTTTTCATGTTATCTAGAGCGTTAGTGACTGTATCTGTGCTGCTAGCCACAATTGAATTACGTTTTTTTGCCGCCGTTTACTAATACCTGTCAAATTCAATGGGTGTTGCGAGTTTGTAAATTCATATTATTTTCTGCTCTCTGGCACACTCTGAAATCAGAGTAGATAGCCAAAGTGAATTTATGAATGAACTTGAGGAGATCAGAGTATTTGATCACCCTCACAGCTATCCTCCAATCAAGGATTATGCAAATATTGGAACTGTTTTTTGTTTGTCCAGTCTGTCAAATGTTTCTAGCTCACCTCTGAATTCTTAAAGTAAATACATGCTGCATATCCAACTACTTATCGCCTTAATTTAGATTTTAAGCCTCAAAGTACAACAACTTGCCTAGCTAACAGATAAATGTCTGTTTTTGTCTTTGTTAAAAATTCTAATTCTATTTTCGAGGTGCCACATGTTGTCATGGAAAATATGAATGGTATTTTCAACAACCAATGAGCAACTCCGCCGTAAATCCAGCACATATTGAACATTGAGATTGCCTAAAGGCCAATCTCTTTGGCAATAACATGGAGTGGCAAAGAGTGGAATTTTATCTAAAGAGACTGGTACTCAGACTAGAAGGCAGTCAGGAGGCAAGATCAGGTGGGACCATTCTAGGCAATAAAGCTACAATATGTAACTTTTCGGGCAACCCAACACAATGTACATAATGTGAGTTATCGATCTGTCATTCTCATTGAAAAGTCTAAGAAGCGGTAGATCTGTCATTCTCATTGAAAAGTCTAAGAAGCGGTAGATCTGTCATTCTCATTGAAAAGTCTAAGAAGCGGTAGATCTGTCATGCTCATTGAAAAGTCTAAGAAGCGGTAGATCTGTCATTCTCATTGAAAAGTCTAAGAAGCGGTAGATCTGTCATTCTCATTGAAAAGTCTAAGAAGCGGTAGATCTGTCATTCTCATTGAAAAGTCTAAGAAGCGGTAGATCTGTCATTCTCATTGAAAAGTCTAAGAAGCGGTAGATCTGTCATTCTCATTGAAAAGTCTAAGAAGCGGTAGATCTGTCATTCTCATTGAAAAGTCTAAGAAGCGGTAGATCTGTCATTCTCATTGAAAAGTCTAAGAAGCGGTAGATCATTCCTATTTGTGCTATTTCTATACTTCCGGTTCTAACGTTTAGTTTTTTACTTTCAGTTTTGTACACCAGCTTCAAAAAGATGAAAATACAATATTTTAGGTTTTGTTAAAGATATTTCACAGTGGTTCAGATGGTAAAATGATTCTCTACATAATGACGGCTTGTTTAGTCACATAAACTGAAATTAGGCAAACTTAGAATTTTAGCAACCAGGAAATGGCTGAGCGATTTGACATTCTCATTGACCTCCATGCAAAAACACCAACTACTGGAAAGACAGATTTTGGCCAAAGTTATCCCTGACTTCACCTCTTCACTGGTGTGATTCAGTAAATTATTTCAGTAAATTACGGACCGAGACCATTCCACAATCCCCTTCCCGATTTCATCATGGGGGACAATAATGAGAGGAATAAAGTAACGTTTTTTACAACATTAACAACATTTTGGGAATACAATTTATTATAATTATTATGAACTTACCTTTTCGGAAAAACACATTGCCATGTTTTCCATGGGTGTTCTTGGAACTGTCCTTCATAGCATTGAAGGTGCTCTGCCCTGCAATTGTCTGGACTTGCTCTTCAGTCAATGGGAAACCAAAGAACTTGGATATCTGCTGCACCCCTGACCTAGATTCTGAAGAATAAACAGAGTGGAGTTTAAACTTGTACATCCAACTTTGTGCATTCCACAACTCTCAAAAAAGGCAGGAGGACATCAATATGATGTAAGACAATGATACAAGTGAATGTTAATGACATATAAATGTACATTACTCACACATAACTAGGGTTGTAAAACTCCCAGTAATTTACCACATCGGAAATGTTGGTAATTAAAATCCTTAGAGTCGATTGATGCACCGGTGAGTCAATATAATTAACATTATACAAAAGAAAATCTGTCTATACTTTAATATTTTTTCGTAACGTATTAATATATATATATATTTTTCTATCTGTGTCTAGTAGTTAGACCATGTGGTTCAAGAGAGACTAATTAATGAAAAAATGTAATTTCCAATTATCTCTGGAACTCTTCCAACTATTAACTTCTCACAACTGCCACCAGTTCGGCCCCAAAACATTTACAACAAAGATATTGGCATAGTAAAATAAAATACAAATATGAAGGATATTCCATGCTGAAACTCTCATGTTAAACAACAACGGTATTCTGTAAATTGATTGGTTATATTTAGGATTATGTTATACAGCTTTGTGAATCAATTATTTTATATTAAAAAAAATTTATTGTATTATTTTATATCTTTAACATGTAATGAAAACTCATAGAAATTCTGGTAGTTTACTGGTACATTTGAAAAGTTAGGCCTAATATTTTCACGTCTACTCCTGCTCCCCCTCTCCGGCGCTCGACATGGCTGGTTTACTAATGACTGGCTCTGAATACCATCATTACGCACACCTGGTAACATCATTACGCTCACCAGCGCCTCATCATGAGACACACCTGGACTCCATCACTTCACTGATTACCTCCCCTATGTCTGTCACTCCCTTAGTTCCGTTCAGCAGTCCGCCCAGGTCAGCGATGCCCGTTTGTCTCTCCTGGACAAATATGACGGAACCCCATCTAAATGCAATGGCTTCCTACTCCAGTGCTCCCTCTATTTTGCACACCAGATGGGAATTCCCACCACCGAGAGGTCGCCACGGTTATTTCTCTGCTGACTGTGCGGGCGTGGGCTACGGCAGTCTGGGAGAGAGGAGAGGAGGTGCTGGCTTCGTATGAGGGGTTCATGGCTCTGTTCAGAGGTATCTTTGATCATCCCCCGGAGGACAGAGAGGGGAGTGAGTGCTTATTTCAACTACGGCAGGATGATCAGACTGCTGCCGAGTATGCGCTCACCTTCCGGACAGTAGCAGCATTCAGCGGATGGAATGAGCCGACGCTCCATACGCTATTCAGAAGAGGATTGCGTGAGAAGGTCCAGATGGAACTGGTATGTAGAGTCGACAGCCTCTCCTTGGACGCACTCATCGCGATAGCCATCCATCTGGATAACCTACTTCGGGAGCATCGGTACCCTCATCGCTTCTCTCCCTCTTTCAGTGACGACTCTGTAGCAGAGCCTGAACCCGTGGAGGTAAAGGTCACATGCCTCCCCACAGCTGAGCTACGCAGACGGAAACTGCTGGGGCTCTGTCCCTATTATGGTCAAAGGAGGCCCCCAATTTCAGCAGTGTCCGGTACGTCCCAACTCGGGATCCACAAGAGCAGAGGGACAGTCATGTGATCTTCCACCTCCTGGGGAAGGTGTGAGTATTCAATCTTCATCATTTTCTGCCAAACCCTTTTCAGTGTTGATCACACTAGCTGGCTATACTGTTTCTACAGTGCTAGTGGATTCTGGTGCTGCTGGGAACTTTATTGACCAGACCGTTGCCTCCTATCTGAACATCACCTCATACCCGCTCTCCTCTCCTCTCCGTTTCCCATCCAAGCCCTTGATAAATCGGCCACTAGGATCCGGAACCATCACACGCATTACCACACCACTCACCCTCACCGTGGGGTCCATTAATCTGGAAAACATTCCCTTCATCATTAGTGCATCAGTTCACAAGATCATCCTTGGCCTACCATGGCTCCAACGCCATAACCCCACTATCTCATGGTCAAGGATGAGAATCACGGACTGGGCAACCGCATGCCGGAGGACTTGCTTTCCCGTCCCCTCTCGAGTCGTAGCCCCTGTTGTCTGGGACGTAGATGTGGACATTTGCCAGGCTCTGGAGAGGAAACCCGCACCCACTACCTGTCCTCCTGAGCACATCTACGCTCCCACATGGATAAGGGATTGGTTGCTTACCTGAGCAGGCAGGTAGTCTAGTGGTTAGAGCGTTGGACTTATAACCGGAGGGTTGCAAGTTCAAATCCCTGAGCTGACAAGGTAAAATCTGTTAACCCACTGTTCTCTGGGTGCTGTGGATGTCTGATTCAGAGGGGTTGGGTTAAATGTGGAAGACACATTTCAGTTGAAGGCATTTGGTTGTACAACTGACTAATAATGGTGACTTTGACTCACTGGACATCCAGAGATCAGTTGTACCATTCAATCTCTCTATTGGTGGCCCACCAATCTCTCTAATGGTGGCCCACCTAAGTCAACTCCTGTTCTGTCTGTGCCCAAACTAAATCCCCCCAGCACATCCAGCAGGGAAACTCCTTCCCCTTCCCATGTCTCAGTGTCCTTGGTCTCATCTATCCTCCCCTTCCTGTTCCTCAGGGTCCCTGGTTTAATCTATCCTCCCCTTTCCATGCCTCAGGGTCCCTGGTCTCATCTATCCTCCCCTTTCCGTGCCTCAGGGTCCCTGGTTTAATCTATCCTCCCCTTTCCATGCCTCAGGGTCCCTGGTTTAATCTATCCTCCCCTTCCCATGCCTCAGGGTCCCTGGTTTAATCTATCCTCCCCTTTCCGTGCCTCAGCGTCCCTGGTCTCATCTATCCTCCCCTTTCCATGCCTCAGGGTCCCTGGTTTAATCTATCCTCCCCTTCCCGTGCCTCAGCGTCCCTGGTTTCATCTATCCTCCCCTTCCCATGCCTCAGGGTCCCTGGTTTAATCTATCCTCCCCTTTCCATGCCTCAGGGTCCCTGGTTTAATCTATCCTCCCCTTTCCGTGCCTCAGCGTCCCTGGTTTAATCTATCCTCCCCTTCCCATGCCTCAGGGTCCCTGGTTTAATCTATCCTCCCCTTTCCATGCCTCAGGGTCCCTGGTTTAATCTATCCTCCCCTTCCAGTGCCTCAGCGTCCCTGGTCTCATCTATCCTCCCCTTTCCATGCCTCAGCGTCCCTGGTTTAATCTATCCTCCCCTTCCAGTGCCTCAGGGTCCCTGGTCTCATCTATCCTCCCCTTTCCATGCCTCAGGGTCCCTGGTTTAATCTATCCTCCCCTTTCCATGCCTCAGGGTCCCTGGTTTAATCTATCCTCCCCTTTCCATGCCTCAGGGTCCCTGGTTTAATCTATCCTCCCCTTTCCATGCCTCAGGGTCCCTGGTTTAATCTATCCTCCCCTTTCCATGCCTCAGCGTCCCTGGTTTAATCTATCCTCCCCTTTCCATGCCTCAGGGTCCCTGGTTTAATCTATCCTCCCCTTCCCATGCCTCAGGGTCCCTGGTTTAATCTATCCTCCCCTTCCCATGCCTCAGGGTCCCTGGTTTAATCTATCCTCCCCTTCCATGCCTCAGGGTCCCTGGTTTAATCTATCCTCCCCTTTCCATGCCTCAGGGTCCCTGGTTTAATCTATCCTCCCTTTCCATGCCTCAGGGTCCCTGGTTTAATCTATCCTCCCCTTTCCATGCCTCAGGGTCCCTGGTTTAATCTATCCTCCCCTTTCCATGCCTCAGGGTCCCTGGTTTAATCTATCCTCCCCTTTCCATGCCTCAGGGTCCCTGGTTTAATCTATCCTCCCCTTTCCATGCCTCAGGGTCCCTGGTTTAATCTATCCTCCCCTTTCCATGCCTCAGGGTCCCTGGTTTAATCTATCCTCCCCTTTCCCATGCCTCAGGGTCCCTGGTTTAATCTATCCTCCCCTTTCCATGCCTCAGGGTCCCTGGTTTAATCTATCCTCCCCTTTCCATGCCTCAGGGTCCCTGGTTTAATCTATCCTCCCCTTTCCATGCCTCAGGGTCCCTGGTTTAATCTATCCTCCTTTCCATGCCTCAGGGTCCCTGGTTTAATCTATCCTCCCCTTTCCATGCCTCAGGGTCCCTGGTTTAATCTATCCTCCCCTTTCCATGCCTCAGCGTCCCTGGTTTAATCTATCCTCCCCTTTCCATGCCTCAGGGTCCCTGGTCTCATCTATCCTCCCCTTTCCATGCCTCAGGGTCCCTGGTCTCATCTATCCATTGATTTTGTCACTGATCTCCCCTCCTCTGACGGTTTCATCACCATTTTGGTGGTTGTGGAAAGATTCTTCAAATCCTATCATTTTATCCCTCTCTCTGGTCTTCCTACTGCTCTCCAGGTCGCCGATGCACTGTTCCAGCAGGTCTTCTGGCATTATGGCCTCCGACCGTGGCCATAACATTGTCTCCGACCGTGGCCTCTAATTCACATCACAGGTATGGAGAGGCTTCATGTTTATTGTATTAAACTCACCCCCTGCACTTGCTTCTCGACTCCCAGCGTCTCCGTTACAAATATTCACTATTTTTCCAACCCTATACATAATATGGGTTTTACCTCTTTCATTTGCTCATAAGTGACCATCAATATGTTAGGATTGTCCATTAGTTTCTCCCAGGCGAGGGCATGGTCGAAGTAAGAGCCCCAAGCCACTGTAAAAAAAAGAAACACAAATATCATAAGGTGAATCCATTCAGCAGTCATGTGACTGTACATAATGTTTTTGTAGTGTGTTGTATTGTACCAACTATACTGTGATTATCCATTTGTTAGTGCGATACTGTGGAACGAATTTCATTTTCATTAATTGCATTTATCTGACAGGGATCTGACATCAGTGAAGACTTCTGTAAAATTTGCCAGACGTAGCCAGATAAAGAAAAATCACATTTAAACCCGCATAATAAACATTACACAGAGCAGCTCAAATGTCTGTTAACATTGTGCTGATTGTCCTTCAGCCCCACTCTGGGTTCAAATACAAATACATACATGTTTTTTATTTTGTGGTAAAACGAATTACATCTATTTCAAAGTATTTAATAATTTCCTATAACTACTTTTTAAAACCTGTCTGTCAACAGCTAGTTTTCAGTTTTCTCCTAGCCACTCAGACCAGTCCTAGCTATATTCGTGAGAAATATTTCCCAATTATTCTATGAATGTGTGAAAATGCTCACTTGTCAGAAAACGTCAAAACAAAAATGTATCATTCTTCCTGGGGGTGTATGAACATATTTTAACAAGATTTCATGTTGCTAAAACACTGTCAGTTCCATTTTAATTGTTACACAAGTGATTTGATATTGTTATAAAAACGGCTCCATTGAGCTTAAGCCTGAGTTGGAATATGAAGCTAACTGAAGCTAGCTAGCTTTAGAAAATCCCAAATATATATAGCTAGTTTTGTTATATATGCCTCAGCACTCAATGTTATTAATG
The DNA here is from genome assembly GCA_030435695.1 of Brachymystax lenok tsinlingensis. Taxonomy (NCBI): domain Eukaryota; kingdom Metazoa; phylum Chordata; class Actinopteri; order Salmoniformes; family Salmonidae; genus Brachymystax; species Brachymystax lenok. The sequence continues at coordinate 93,981 of CM059812.1, read as the reverse complement.
TGCTTGTTGAAAGCAAGACCACTTTAGAACTCTTACATACTCTTATTAGGTGTGCTTGCAAAGCACAATTCTAGATTTCTTACATACTCATACTGTTATTTGATTTTAGTCATCTCTAGAGCTAAACAATTTACGCAATTAACAAAAAACCAACCATGTGTCCAGACTGCCCCAACTCGGATTGCTTGAGAAATGCTTTTATAGCATTTCTACTTTTTTAACTACACTGAACAAAAAATTAAAATGTTGGTCCTATGTTTCATGGGTTCATCTCCTTTACCAAAATAATCCATCCATCTGACAGATGTGGCATATCAAGAAGCTGATTAAACAGCATGATCATTACACAGGTGCACCTTGTGCTGGGGACAGTAAAAGGCCACTCTTAAATGTGCAGTTTTGTCACACAACACAATGCCACAGATGACTCAAGTTTCGAGGCAGCGTGCAATTGGCATGCTAACTGCAGGAATGTCCACCAGAGCTGTTGCTAGAGAATTGTAATATTAATTTGAGGCGGCTTATGAATAAGCTGTCATTTTAGAGAATTTTTTGTACATCCAACACGCCTCAACCGCAGACAGCATGTATGGGTGAGCGGTTTGCGGATGTCAACGTTTTGAACAGAGTGCCCCATGGTGGAGGTGGGGTTATGGTATGGGCAGGCATAAGCTATGGACAACGATTTGCATTTAATCAATGGCAATTTGAATGCACAGAGATACTGTGACGAGATCCTGAGGCCCATTGTTGTGCCATTCATCCGCCACCATCACCTCATGTTTCAGCATGATAATGCACAGCCCCATGTATCAAGGATCTATACATCATTCCTGGAAGCTAAAAATGTCAACGTTTTTCCATGGCCTGCATGTCACCCATTGAGCAACATTCTCATGTTCAGGCTATCCTATCTTCACATTCTTAATAAAGTTTATAAACAGTGGTAATTACCATAAATTAGCACAACACTTAATGGATTCAATGCCAAAAATAAGAACAGTGGTTAGTGGTTAGAGGTAGCCGCGTGGTTAGAGCAATGGGCCAGGAACCGAAAGGTTGCAAGATCAAATCCCCGAGCTGACAAGGTAAAAATCTGTTGTTCTGCCCCTGAACAAGGCAGTTAACCCACTGCTCCTAGGCCGTCATTGAAAATAAGAATTTGTTCTTAACTGACTTGCCTAGTTAAATAAAAATAAATACATCTTATTTTCTCACCTTCACCCTCCATGAAGTCTGTGAAAAATGAATCCCAGGATTTGGCATTAGGCAAAACAGGGTTTGTGTTCATGAAGTGGTAGTATGATACGACTGTATCTTTTGGGTTTCGGAACACAACCAGCATCTGAAAGTCAAAGTTACCACAGATAATTGTTACAATATTGGTGCAATTGAGTTCGAAAGTTTGATGTAAAACCACAACATAATTCAGATGAACATGGACAGAATATTTTCAGGCATTTCTCAGAAACAATATTTTGCAGTGAGCTTGTTGGTTAGTTAGTCGCCTACAATAGCAGATAACTAACATTATTAGCTTACTTATCTACCGTTAGTGCAGTCACTTGGAATCTGCATCCTAAGATGGAATCCGCAGTAGGGGAGAACAGCCACTGTCCGCCCCACCGAGGTGAGGAGCGTTGTGTAACATGCAGTACATATTTGCTGTTCTATCACGTGATGTTTGAAAAATAAAAATAAATGTGTTTATGTTTTTGCAGGAACTTTGTTGTAAATTTGCAAATGGAAATGGCAGTTTCACCATTAAGGATTCAATCTTTAACCTACAAATATGTGTTTAATTATGAAGTCCAACATTCATACACAAGTCAATTCAGATTCAGACACAAAAGACGCAACCCCTGTCAACTCCAGGGGAAGTATAATACCCCTGCCTGATTGGCTGGATTTATTCCACATTAAGTTAAAGTATTTATTTAATACATCTCAGGATTATTTGCCTATTTTTAGGAAAGCTCACTCTACCTTGTGAACTTACTTTTATTTATTCTAGAATTGAGATGAAAATTGCTCTATAATTCCAAAGCAACAGGATGTATAATTGACATTTGTATTGGAATACAATAGCGAAAATGAAAATGTGTTATTCATTCTACGCAGGGGCGCAGCTTTGGTTTTAGAAGTGGTGTGAATATACAATATGTTTTAATCCAGACGCATAAACACTCCAAACAGCCTACCCAACCGCTCGGTGGTGTCCGCATGGTCCTTAAGCACACCATTGCCACATTTTGTATCACATTCCAATGATAAAACAAAAATGCATTTTCAGAATGTGGTGGGACATATCCCCCCTCCCCAGTGAAACTTGTACCCCTGATTCTACATATCACAATACATTAATTAAACAAATTTGACATAATGACATAATTCCATATACTATGTATCATATGGTTCAAACATTTAATTTTAAAACTCATTATCCTATTAAAGGCCCAGCAGCCATTTTTATCTCAATATCAAATCATTTCTTGGTAACAATGAATGTATTTACTGTAACAGATTTCCATAAAAAAATATATATTTCTCAAGCAAGAACTTTGCCCAAGACTCTTTGGGTGGGGTCTGAGTGGTGTGGGGGAGGGCACCTAAGCAGTCCATTACCATAGGTTGTGTTCAGCTGCTCAGACGTTGCATGCAACAACCAATGGATTCATGCCACGTCATCAACTGTGCCATCGGGTACCAGATTACTATAACATATGATGTGGTAAAATACCTATCCAGGCATTGTAATATATTGCATGCTTCCGCAACGTCTGAGCAGAGGAACACGACCGTTGTGTGGATCAATCCACTAGACAGGAGGGGCCTAATGAGAGGGATATGTAACCTGAAAACTAGCTGTTATTTGCAGAGCGGTTTGGAACTCTCTTTGCAATTGGTCTATAAAAGGTCCAATACAGATGTTTATTTCAAATCACAATATCAAATCATTTCTGCGTAACAATGACCTTTTACTGCAGTGGGCTAAATCAGGGTCACAGAGTGTTTCTTGGTAGTCTTAAACACATCTACTTTGAAACAAAAGTATACATCTCACACACATGGTTATGGCCTTAAAAAACACCTGTACCGAGTTGAAATATATTCCATTTTGAGTTTGCATCCCAATACTACACTTTATATAGAGTATCAGTCAAAAGTTTGGACACACCTACTCATTCAAAGGTTTTTCTTTATTTTTACTATTTTCTACATTGTAGAATAATAGTGAAGGCATCAAAACTGTGAAACAACACATGGAATCATGTAGTAACCAAAAAAGTGTTAAACAAATCAAACTATATTTTATATTTGAGATTCTTCAAAGTAGCCATCCTTTGCCTTGATGACAGCTTTGCACACTCTTGGCATTCTCTCAACCAGCATCATGAGGTAGTCACCTGGAATCCATTTCAATTAACAGGTGTGCCTTGTTAAAAGTTCATTTGTGGAATTTCTTTCCTTCTTAATGCGTTTGAGCCAATCAGTTGTGTTGTAACAAGGTAGGGGTGGTAGCCCTATTTGGTAAAATATCAATTCCTTATTATGGCAAGAACAGCTCAAATAAGCAAAGAGAAACAACAGTCCATCATTAGTTCAAGACATGAAGGTCAGTCAATCCGGGAAATTTCATGAACTTTGAAAGTTTCTTCAAGTGCAGTTGCAAAAACCATCAACCTCTATGATGAAACTGTCTCTCATAAGGACCACCACAGGAAAGGAGGCCCAGAGTAACCTCTGCTCTAACTTCATTAGAGTTACCAGCCTCAGAAATTGCAGCCAAAATAAATGCTTCAGAGTTCAAGTAACAGACACATCTCAACATCAACTGTTCAGAGGAGACTGCATGAATCAGGCCTTCATGGTCGAATTGCTGAAAATAAACCACTACTAAAGGACACCAATAAGAAAAAGAGACTAGAAACACGAGCAATGGACATTAGACTGGTGGAAATCTGTCCTTTGGTTCCAACCGCCGTGTCTTTGTAAGACCCAGAGTACGTGTGATGGTGCTTTGCTGGTGACACTGTCAATGATTTATTTAGAATTCAAAGCACACTTAACCAGCATGGCTACCACAGCATTCTGCAGCAATACACCATCCCATCTGGTTTGTGCTTAGTGGGACTGTCATTTGTATTTCAACAGGACAATGACCCAACACACCTCCAGGCTGTGTAAGGGCTATTTGACCTAGAAGGAGAGTGATGGAGTGCTGCATCAGATGACCTGGCCTCCACAATCACCCGACCTCAACCCAATTGAGTTGGACTGTTGGAAAAGCAGTCCAGGTGAAGCTTGTACCCCCAAACTATAAGTCTGCTGAACAATTAATCAAATGGCTACCCGAACAATTAACATTGACCGACCCCCCCCTTTGTTTTTACACTGCTGCTACTCACTGTTTTACTATGCATAGTCATCTTACCCCAACCTACATGTACAAACTACCTCGACTAACCTGTACCCCCACACACTGACTCGGTACCGGTACCCCCTGTATACCGGTACCCGCTGCGAGCCTACCAGATGAGCTAAATGCCTTTTATGCTCACTTCGAGGCAAGCAACACTGAAGCATGCACGAGAGCACCAGCTGTTCTGAATAACTGTGTGATAATGCTCTCAGTAGCCGATGTGAACAAAACCTTTAAACAGGTCCACATTCACAAAGCCGCTGGGCCAGACAGATTACCAGGCCGTGTACTCAATGCATGCGTGGACCAACTGTCAAGTGTCTTCACTGACATTTTCGAACTCTCCTTACCGAGTCTGTAATACCTACATGTTTCAAGCAGACCACCATAGTCCCTGTACCCAAGGAAGCGAAGGTAACCTGCCTAAATGATTACCGTCCCGTGGCACTCACGTCGGTAGCCATTAAGTGCTTTGAAAGGCTGGTAATGGCTCACATCAACAGCATTCTCCCGGACACCCTAGACCAAGGCTGCCCAACCCTCTTCCTGGAGATCTACTGTCCTGTGGGTTTTCAGTCCAACCCTGTTTTAACACCTGATTCTACTAATTACCTGCTCAACAAGACCTTAACTAGCTTAATCAGATATGCTAAATTAGGGTTGGACTGAAAACCTACAGGACAGTAGATCTCCAGGAAGAGTGTTGGGCAGCCCTGACCTAGACCCACTCCAATTCGCATACCGCCCCAACAGATCCACAGATGACACAATCTCAAATCGCACTCCACACTGCCCTTTCTCACCTGGACAAAAGGAACACCTATGTGAGAATTCTGTTCATTGACTACAGCTCAGTGTTCAACACCATAGTGCCCATGAAGCTCATCACTACGCTAAGGACTTTGGGACTGAGCACCTCCCTCTGAAACTGGATCCTCTGATTCAGAGGGGTTGGGTTAAATGTGGAAGACACATTTCAGTTGAAGGCATTCAGTTGTACAACTGACTAGGTACCCCCCTTTCCCTTTCCTTTCCTTTCCTTTCCTTACTTAGTCCCCTCCTGTATTCCCTCTTCACCCACGACTGCGTGGCCAAACACAGTATGGCTGGTGGCATTGTCATGCTGGAGGGTCATGTCAGGATGAGCCTGCCGGAAGGGTACCACATGAGGGAGGAGGATGTCTTCCCTGTAACGCACAGCGTTGAGATTGTCTGCAATGACGACAAGCTCAGTACGATGATGCTGTAATACACCGCCCCAGACCATGACGGACCCTCCACCTCCAAATCGATCCCGCTCCAGAGTACAGGCCTCGGTGTAACGCTCATTCCTTCGACGATAAACGCAAATCCGACCATCACCCCTGGTGAGACAAAACCACAACTCGTCAGTGAAGAGCACTTTTTGCCAGTCCTGGTCCAGCGACGGTAGTGCGAACAGTCTGAGCACCAATGGAGGGATTGTGCATTCCTGGTGTAACTCGGGCAGTTGTTGTTGCCATCCTGTACCTGTCCCGCAGGTGTGATGTTCGGATGTACCGATCCTGTGCAGGTGTTGTTACACATGGTCTGCCACTGCAAGGACGATCAGCTGTCCGTCCTGTCTCCCTGTAACGCTGTCTTAGGCGTCTCACAGTACGGACATTGCAATTTTTTGCCCTGGCCACATCTGCAGTCCTCATGCCTCCTTGCAGCATGCCTAAGGCACGTTCACGCAGATGAGCAGGGATCCTGGGCATCTTTCTTTTGGTGTTTTTCAGTAGAAAGGCCTCTTTAGTGTCCTAAGTTTTCATAACTGTGACCTTAATTGCCTACCGCCTGTAAGCTGTTAGTGTCTTAACGACCGTTCCACAGGTGCATGTTCATTAACTGTTTAAGGTTCCTTGAAAAAGCATGGGAAACAGTGTTTAAACACTTTACAATAAAGATCTGTGAAGGTATTTGGATTTTTATAAATTATCGTTGAAAGACAGGGTCCTGAAAAAGGGACATTTCTTTTTTTGCTGAGTTTAAATGCTAATTCAGGTTGGGGGTGAGTTTCAGCTTGAATTTGGTTAAAAGGGCAGCAGTGAATTGTTTTATACTTTGAGAACTTGCTACCAAGCTCCTGTGTGTACCACACACAAAGTTAATCCTTTTAGAGATTATTCTGAACTGAAAATATGTTACATGATAAATCTTAGCCTGTCTGTGTTATTCTGTAATGTATGATGTATTTCATGTGCAATGTAATTGAGTGTCAATTATTTTGTGACTAATAAATTATATTAATGGAATTGAGTAAATGCATTCCTCGTTTTACAGAGTCATTATTCAATTTAATATACGCTTATCATTTAGTAGGTTTATTGGTAGTTGTCTATATGCTTGCCTCAATAAATTAATGCTAGAACAATGGTCGGCAGAATTAGCTATTTGTATCTAGTCTCTTAATAATTGCATTACGGTGCAAGTTAGATACGTTCATGTTAGTTACAATCATACCGAGTGGTACCTTGACTAGATTCCTCCAGAGACATACAGGGCCTGTTGCATTTATTCACATACAGTTGAAGTCGGAAGTTTACATACACCTTAGCCAAATACATTTAAACTCTATTTTTTCACAATTCCTGACATTTAATCCTAGTAGAAATTCCCTGTCTTAGGTCAGTTAGGATCACCACTTTATTTTAAGAATGTGAAATGTCAGAATAATAGTAGAGAGAATGATTTATTTCAGCTTTTATTTCTTTCATCACATTCCCTGTTGGTCAGAAGTTTACATACATTCAATTAGTATTTGGTAGCATTGTCTTTAAAATGATTTAACTTGGGTCAAACGTTTCGTGTAGTCTTCCACAAGCTTCCCACAATAAGTTGGGTGAATTTTGGCCCATTCCTCCTGACAGAGCTGGTGTAACTGAGACAGGTTTGTAGGCCTCCTTGCTCACACACGCTTTTTCAGTTCTGCTCACTCATTTTCTATGGGATTGAGGTCAGAGCTTTGTGATGGCCACTCCAATACCCAAGGATGAACCAGACTTGTGGAAATCTACAATTTTTTTTCTGAGGTCTTGGTTGACTTCTTTTGATTTTCCCAGGATGTCAAACAAAGAGGCACTGAGTTTGAAGGTAGGCCTTGAAATACATCCACAGGTACACCTCCAATTGACTCAAATGATGTCAATAAGCTTATCAGAAGCTTCTAAAGCCATGACATCGTTTTCTGGAATTTCCCAAGCTGTTTAAAGGCACAGTCAACTTAGTGTATGTAAACTTCTGACCCACTGGAATTGTGATACAGTGAATTATAAGTGAAATAATCTGTCTGTAAACAATTGTTGGAAAATTACTTGTGTCATGCACAAAGTAATCCTAAACGACTTGTCAAAACTATAGTTTTTTGACAAGAAATGTGTGGAGTGGTTGAAAAACAAGTTTGAATGACTCCAACCTAAGTGTATGTAAACTTCCGACTTCAACTGTAATACTGGAGTCAGATTGATGAATGCAGTTTATTTTTACAGTGGCTTCAGAAAATATTCACATATTCCACATTTTGTTACGTTACAGCCTTATTCTAAAATTGATTAAATAAAACATTTTCCTCAGCAATCTACACACAATACCCCATAATTACAAAGCGATAACAGGTTATTTGAAAGTTTAGCAAAATTACATGTATTCAGACGCTCTACTATGAAACTCAAAATTGAGCTCAGGTGCATCCTGTTTCCATAGCTCATCCTTGAGATGCTGCTACAACTTGATTGGAGTCCACCTGTGGTAAATTCGATTGGACACACAACTATCTTTAAAAGGTCCCACAGTTGACAGTGCATGTCAGAGGAAAAACCAAGCCATGAGGTCGATAGAATCGTCCGTAGAGATCCGAGACAGTATTGTGTCGAGGCTCAGATATGGGGAAGGATACCAAAACATTTCTGCAGCATTAAAGGTCCTATCCAGGATCGAGGGAAAGATGAACAGAGCAAAGTACAGAGAGATCCTTGATAAAAACCTGCTCCAGAGCGCTCAAGACATCAGACTGGGGCGAAGGTTCACCTTCCAACAGGACAACAACATTAAGCACACAGCCAAGACACCGCAGGAGTTGCTTCGAGACAAGTCTCTGAACATCCTTGAGTGGCCCAGACAGACCCCGTACTTGAACCTGATCGAACATCTCTGGAGAGACCTGAAAATAGCTGTGCGGTGACGCTCCCAATCCAACCTGACAGAGCTTGAGAGGATCTGCAGAGAAGAATGTGAGAAACTCCCCAAATACAGGTGTGCCAAGCTTGTAGCGTTATACCCAAGAAGGCCCGAGTCTGTAATCGCTGCCAAAGGTGCTTCAACAAAGTACTGAGTAAATTTGCAAAAATGTTTTAAAAAAAATAATAATCTTTATCATTATGGGGTGTTGTGTGTAGAGTGATGAAGGGAAAAAAACAATGCAACCAATTTTAGAATAAGGTTGCAACGTAACAAAATATGAAAAAAGTTAAGGGGTCTGAATACTTTCCGAATGTACTGTATATACATATATATTGATAGTTGTAGATTAATTTACTTATACTGATGCCTTTTATAAAAATATATGACGCTCAAGACGTAAGACAAGTCTTATTTGAACTAACATGCTGGAGCGTGCCTACTTTGACCGAGGACTCACAGGACTAAGAACCCACTTGATACAGGCCGTTTTGTGTGTTTTATATTAGATTACGCAGTTTTTTATCTGAATGTCGCCTGCCAGTGCTTTCTGAAAAGCTTAAATAAAAATACAAATGCCAAGCTGTCGAAAGAGAGGCATTGCGCATCTGCTGGGAGTTGTAGTTTGTGTGTGTAGTTCCAATTAAACTGTTGTAACTTTTTGGCTCCGTGCTTCTTCTTGGTCATCAAACACATTGAAAACGTAAATTCACCCATAAATACATATACATATTATATCTTAAATGATTGCGTTTTTCATTGACGATACAACTTTGAGGCTCATTCATAGCCTACAAAACAAAGATACGGAGGTGAAATTGATGTCACTTTCATATCGTGTTAATTTCCTGTTATTATTATATTTTCTTTTATCCCAGACTGCATTAGATTAAGCACTTCACAATGGAAGGGAGGCTTCTAGATTCAAGTTATTGTGACACGTTCTTTAGTAAAGTTATTAACGCTGACCTTTGTTTTCTTTGCAATAAAAGTGCCAGGGATGTTATCAGGGTGCAGATGTGTGCCCAGTAACCGCGGACAGGGCATTTCTCCCACCACCTGGAAAACAAACAAAGGGAAAGGACAAAGGTTTTAGTAGCTTATCATATGGCATACCAAAATGCAGCAGAAAACCACAAGGTATATTATTTGTAAAAAATTACATGAAAAGAAATGGTCATTTAGCAGCCGATCTTATCCAGAGCAACTTACAGGAGCAATTAAGGTTAAGTGCCTTGCTCAAGGGCACATTGATAGATTCTTCACCTTGTAGGCTTGGTGATTCGAACCAGCGACCTTTTGGTTACTGAACCAATGCTCTTAACCAGGGGCAGAATGATAATATTTAAAGGCCGGAGCATGAGAAATACAACAATAAAATGTTTGATTTGACTTGCCTAGTTAAATTAAAATTCCTTTGAACAGGTCAATTACAAATACCTTGAAATGCATGAAAGGCAGTAGTGCATCCTATTGTAGGTTATTCTGACATTTTTCAGTGTGTGGCACGTAAAAACTAAAGGCTGATTTACCTCAATTGATAGCGACAAAATGAATTTCAAGAATTAGCCATTTCTGTGAGCCATTTCTGTGAAAATACTTTTGTGTATGTCTATTAGGCGGAATTTTTACATCACATTTATTTTAAAGATCTGTCATTCTCATTGAAAGCAAGTCTGATAAAGAGAGCGATTTTGATTGACTAGGTATTGACTTAGTTCTGTTATAGAAAACTGTTACGATATACATACCTTCTGCATGTCCGGAGAGAAAAACTCCATCAGTGGAGGTATTTGAGGCACTTCTTGTTGCCCAGAGGCTGCAGCCATGATTTTGCGTAGCACAGCAACCATCCAGTTGAACCCTGGAAAAGTACACTCATTTAGGGCTTTGCTGGCAAAAGCAGTATAGGGCAGACTATAAAGTTGATAGTGTCCACAAAAGTGTGTTTACAATGTTTTTAAGGCTAACTAATTCATCTGAGCATCTTTATGGGTGGCAGTTGGGACACATTGATTCTGCAAAGAATGCTCATGATGTGGTTTCAGGAGACATATTCCAATGCACATACTCCTGTGGGCTCTTGATACACTTGTTAATGTTCAACAACCAACTGTTGGCTTCTTAGATCCAGAAGCATTTTGTATTAAGTCCTATACACATTTTGTCATGCCCAGTACTATAACAGCAGTACTGTGTTCTGCACTTTATTTGACTGCAAAAAATATTTCCACTATGTAATCCAGTTCACACTAACTACCACAACAGCAGGGATGGTTTCACTTACCACATTTTGGGTAGGCCACCAGTAAAATGTCATCGGTTCTGCCCTCCAGCTCCTTCAGGCCTTTAAGATTTTCTGGGGGACTCATGATTGTAGAGTAGAGGATCCCCTCATGCAAGTACAGCTTATTCTCATCCTTCACATTCTTTGCCGCCTCCATTTTGGACATGCCTTGCGCAGACATTGGCTTGCTCATTTTGTATCCTGGTGACTTAAATGACAGCCTATCTATGTATTCAGACCACAATGAAGATACCAAACAAGGTGTTAGTATTCGTCTTAGTGCGTACGGCCCAGTACGTCACTGGGGCCAAGGTTCCTCCCATCCAGGACTTCTATACCAGGCGGTGTCAGAGGAAGACCCCAAAAATTGCCAAGGACTCCAGCCACCCTAGTCATAGACTGTTCTCTTTGCTACCGCACGGCAAGCGGTATCGGAGCGCCAAATCTAGGTCAAAAAGGCTTCTTAACAGCTTCTACCCAAGCCATAAGACTCTTGAACAGTTACTCAAATGGCTACCTGGACTATTTACATTGTCCCCACACCCCATTTTTTACGCTGCTGCTACTCTCTGTTTATTATCCATGCATAGTCACTTTACCCCTGCCTGCATGTACATATTACCTAAATTACCTCGACTAACCGGTGCCCCCACACATTGACTCAGCACCAGAACCCACTGTATATAGCCTCACTATATGTTATTTTATTGTTGCTACTTAATTATTTGTGATATTTATATTTTTTCTTAACTGCATTGTTGGTTAAAACCTGTTAGGGAGCGGCAGCAGTGGTGTCGGTTTTGGAGAGTCTGGCGTGCCCAAAGTAAAATGCTTGCCACTCAGGCCCAGAAAATAGGATATGCACATAATTAGTACTAGTGAATGTAAAACACAGAGGTTTCTAAAACCATTAATTTAATGTCTGTGAGTATAACAGAACTGATATGGCAGGCGAAAACCTGAGGAATATCTGTCCCGGAAAAATGTTTTTTTGTGACATGCCCTCTTTTCCAATGGTTGTCTATGGGATCTGCTTTAACCCAGGATCCAGGTTGCAGTACCTATGGCTTACACTAGATGTCAACAGTCTTTAGACAAGGTTTGATGAGTTTACCTTGAATAACAACCATTCAGAAGAAGATTATGTAAGTGGATAGAGGAAGTGCCTTTTGTGTTTTGTGCGCGAGATCGTGAGTGTGAGCCTTGGGATTTTACTTTTCTCTCGCCCAGGTTATTATCCGTGTGAAATATTATAGTTAATATACATAAAAGTGTACCTAAGGATACATTATAAATGATGTTTGATTTGTTTGGGCAAAGTTGATAGGTATAATTTGAACGCTTTCTCTTCCCTGTACAATTGGCGAGTAGACGGTGGATTTTCTGAACATAACGCGCCAACCAAACAAAGATTTATGGATATAAACAATGACTTTTTTTTAATAGGTTTTTGATGCAAGTGGTTGTATTCATTTTGGATATATTGCATCCCACAACTGTACCAGAGTATGTTTGGAATATTTATTTATCGCACAGAAGGACAAGTTGGCCAATAAAATAGGTCAACCTTTGTACTATGGGGGATAGTAGATTGACATAGGGTAGTGATTTAGCTTTTCATTAGGTCTACTCATCTTGTTGGCAGATGAAAAGTAGCCTAAATGTGGGACAGTTCTAACATCTTCAATATGCGCACAGTTACATCCCCGATGTCTGTCTTCATTCACTTGTAGCCTACTGCTTAACTGAAATGCCTGTGAGAAGGACCCAATCACGTGATGGGCATTTTCTACATCTGAGAGAGCCGTGCTGAGTGAGATGTGCTTCGGAGCATGGCAGCCGGGAGAATGAACTTATAATTAGCCTGTTATTTTCAGCCCAAGCTGCCACTTTGGCTGCAAAATGATTTGTTAATGTTTTTATGTTTACTGACACCGACCATATTCAACGGGTGTTGAGCGTTTTGTAAATTCGTCAGTTATTCTGCGCTCTTCTACAATTAGATGAGAGTGTTCTGAAATCAGAGTAGATAGCCAGAGTTAATTTACGAACGCAACCTATTGACTTGATTATTCACGTCATTCTTAGCTTAGCTAAGTGGTATAGTCGTTGTGCGTTCTTAATAGACATTGTTAATGAAGTCGCAAGATGTCTAGCTATTAATTTGTTATGCTAACAAGTTTGCAAGAAGTTGCATAGCAACAGCATCAACTTCCCGTGGACATGCGAAGCGCTAGTATGCTCAACTGAAAGTATACCGTTTGTTTACAGTATTCTAAAATTAACTAATAGTATATAGTATGTAGTATATACACTCATGAAGTATGTAGTGTACAGTATGTTAGGATGGGTATTCAAAAACAACAATATGCCAACGTTTGTATCACAACTAAAGTTGCATAAATAACTAAATTAAGCATATAGGATGAACAGTTTCTTTGTTAACCCCTCAACACAGAATAGCCTCATGTGCGAACTTCCTTTGAAATCATTTGGAGAAAATATCCTTCCAATTTTATTGAGCTATGTTCAATTGTATTCTTCATACTATAAGAAAACATATATATGCCACGGATTTCTAAGCAAATCTTGTCTACTAAATAAATTTGTGTAGTCCACAGCCATATGGCATAGCTATATCAGGGCCTAACATAAGGACAACTCAGAGTATGCTATTCTGTTCTTCTTTAGACCTGTCTAAAATAGATATTGGATTCATTGTGATGGTGTAGGCTATATTAAATGGATTTATTCGTCTTTTGAAAATGTAGAGGTTCCACAGGTCTTCATCAGTGGCTTGTAGGCTATGCGTTGAAGCCAGGAGATTGTAAACATATTTATGCTAATTATTTATTTATGCTAATTAAAAGGTAAATTACCGTGAGACTGGCAGTTATTTTCTTGACAATCACCAGCTGACAAAATTGTATGATCTGTACACAATTCCTGGAAGCTGAAAATGTCCCAGTTCTTCCATGGCCTGCATACTCACCAGACATGTCTCTCATTGAGTATGCCCGGGATGCTTTAAGGTATCTTCTTAGGGAGCGGCTGCATAGGTGACGGTTTTGGAGAGTCTGGGTGCCCAAAGTAAAATGCCTGCCACTCAGGCCCAGAAAATAGGATATGCACATAATTAGTACTATTGGATTTAAAATAATGTCTGTGAGTATAACAGAATTGATATGGCAGGCGTCCTGGATTTTTTTTTTCGTGGCAGGCCCTCTTTTCCATTAGTACTATTGGATAGGAAACACTCTGAAGTTTCTAAGAGTGTTAAAATAATGTATGTGAGTATAACTGAACTGATATAGCAGTCGAAAACCCGTGGAAAATACTTTTTCTAACAAAAGAACCATAGAAAATATCTGTCCCGGAGAAATGTTTTTCTGTGACATGCCCTCTTTTTTTATTAGTACTATTGGATAGGAAACACTCTGAAGTTTCTAAGAGTGTTAAAATAATGTATTTGAGTATTACAGAACTGATGTAGCAGGTCGAAAACCAGTGGAATATACTTTTCCTAACAAAAGAACCATAGAAAAGAAAAGAACCATTGGATGTCTTCGTTGGACACTTGGGAAGCCCTCAGCAGAAGTTCTTCGAAAGGTAAGGGATTTGTTTTCGCTGTGATATGGGTTTTGTGTGAACCGCGCTGGTTTATGAATTTATGCTAATGCTGAAATATTAGAGGTGCTATCCTCAAACAATCAATTTATGGCTTTCGCCATAAAGCCTTTTTGAAATTTGACAGCGCTGTGATATTGCCAAGAAGCAGAGCTTTTGATGACTATGCAACACTTGTATATTGATGAATGTTTAATAATTCAACTTTTGGATTTTGAATTTGGTGGCTTACATTTCACCTGGTAGTGTCGGGAGTGGCGCTAGCGCCCCACTGCTCCCTAAGTAGTTAACTGTGACTAACAGATTATTTATTTAATTTGACTGATTGTCTTATATGAACTGTAACGCAGTAACATCTTTGAAATTGTTGCATGTTGTGTTTTTATTATTGTTCAGTATTGTCAGTTATTAGGTATACCATCACGTTCATGAAAATGGTTAGCTCCTGCAGACAGTGAGTTCCGTGACCGTGGCTTGCTATATCAAGCAGGTATAGAGGCATTTAGTTACTGTTCGATTGAACATTAGAATGGGCAAAAATGAGTGACCTAAGTGATGTTGAGCATGGAATGATCGTCGGTGCCAGGCGCGCGCCAGTTCCAGTATCTCAGAAACAGACGGCCTCCTGGGCTTTTCACGCATGACAGTGTCTAGAGTTTACAGAGAATGGTTCGACAAACAAAAGACATCTGGGCAGTGGTAGTCCTGTGGGTGAAAACAGCTCATTGATGAGAGAGGTCAAAGGAGAATGGCAAGAATTGTGCAAGCTAACTGGCGTGCCAAAAACAGACAAATAACGACACAGAGCGACATCTCGACATCATAACTTGTCAGTCCATGTCATGTATGGGCTATTGCAGCAGACAACCACACCGGGGTCCACTTGTATCAGCTAAAAACAAGATGAAGCTGCTCCAGAGGGCACGATATCACCAACACTGGACTGAGGAGTGGAAAAACATTGCCTGGTCCGACAAATCCCGATTCTTGTTGTGTCATCCTGATGGGAATCAGGATTTAGCATAAGCGTTATGAGTCCATGGCCTCATTCTGCCTGGTGTCAACGCTACAGGTTGGTGGCAGTGGTGTAAAGATATAGGGAATGTTTACCTGGCACTCGTTAGGTCCCTTAATACCATTTGAGCAGCGTTTGAATTCCACACCTTGTAGAATCCATGCCTCGAAGAATTCAGACTGTTCTGAATCCAAGTACTAGATTGGTGTACCTAATGAACTGGTCACTGAATGCTTTTCATGATGGGTAACGTGCCCAATGATTTAGTGAATTATTATAAGGTAAGCATTAGAAAAAGACGCATCAATATTTGTAGCCATATGTGAAAAGACTCGGTAGTCAACTTGAATAAAGTCCGCTTTTTTCAGCTTCAAAGCGCGCAAACTTCCTGTCAGAGTTTCAGTGCCTGTGCCAGGAGTGGTAAACCATGGTTGAGAGCAATGAAAGTTTTGCAGACCCAGCTTTGGCCTTGATCAAGGCGTTTGATCAAATCAAAGACAAGTCTTCAAAACTAACATCAGCATGTTTTTGACTGATATGAACTTAGCTATGAGATCCAGTGACATCCAGAAAGCCTCCAGGACCCCAAATCTCAGGGCAACCAACATCAGTCGCATGCAGGAAGGTCAGGCGCCTGGCTGCAGGACGACCCACAAGAACAACACCAAAGCCTGACCATGAATACAATCACCCGCAGAAGAAAGTCTGGACTAAAGCCCCTCACAACCTGCCCAAAATGAAGGAAATTGAGCATCATGGTAGTAGTTGTAGGCTAAATGTGTTTGACATTAATGTATTAGGCTATTTAGATAGATACTGTGGTAAATTTATTCCTATGCATGTAGCACATTTATGCATCATTATAGACTTTGAACGCCATGTTGGTTTTTTTCAATTTCAAATAGTTATAATGCACAATGTTTGGTGGCAGGACTTGTGCTATTATTATACCTTCTGGGAAAAAATACTGGAAATGAATATAAATAACAACGTTTTAAGTGGTTTATTAGCTTTGTCTGAAGCCAAAAAACATGTTTACATTACCAAACCTACTCTAAGAGTATGCATTAGGCTGTTTGAGAGAAGGTTTGAATCCTAATCAACCCATCCAATGTGCGTACATCTGTTGTTGAAGTACAGTAGATCAATAAAGATACAGTACTCTAGCAGTAGTCAAGCTGCTGATGCTGAAAAGCCTTGTTAGTGCGTAGGTTAAATTATCTTTTGAATGTCCTGTCTTCAGACAAAAGCTAATATTTCACTTAAAACATGTATTTTTTTATTATCTTACTAGTCAAAGTAAATGTTTTCCCTGTCATCACTGTTGACTAGTCAAAATGACATGTTGATAGTTATATTGAAAGTCTTACTAATCAGAACTAATGTTACTAGTTTCAAATGGAATAACAGCTAGTAATTCTTGAAATGTTTAAATAGTGACTAGTAACAATAAAATTAGAACTAGTAACTTTAGAAATAGCAACTAGTAGTTAATGAAATGTGACTAGTGAAACTGGAAAAGAGACTAGTACAAAAAATGTAAGTAATTATAACGCCATAACGAATCATACAAAAAATGTACAGTTGAGATATGTTAGTGAATTTTTGCATTATTAAAATAGTGGAAGAAAGCGTAGGTGGCGAGAGAGGTGTTAAAGACAAAGGGAAAGAGGTGACAACAGAGGAGCAGGGGAGGCAAGATATGATTAATTAATCACAGTTCTACTCTAATATTCTCTCAGTTCATCACAATTACATAATAGTGTCTCTAGGGCTCCCAGTCGGCTTGAAGGTTATCGTAAGAGCGGGTGAGGTGGCGATGACGGGACTGGGGGTTGGCATCCTCTCACATCAAGACATACAGTATCTGTATGAATATGGAAGATAATGTCATTAGACTTTTACATCACCAGGTCATTGTGGATTGCTAAAGTATAATATCCATTATAACAAAGCATGAAAACATTGGATAGATAGATGCATGTGCTCATATCAAGGAAAGCATCACAAATGAATACAGAAATACCACTTGAAGCCTGACAATGAGTTGAGCATTTGAATCACCTGTCTAGTGCTGAGGCAAAAACAAAAATGTGCACCCTTTTGAGTTCCCATGACCAGGACTGAGAACCACTGCTCTTCATTGGGACCTCTTCCTCTAGCTTTCACAGCTCTCAGTGTCTGAGGGCAGAAAACCACAGACTTCGTTAAAGTCAAATTAGGCCGCACTGAATATTATGTTACTATTATCTCCGTCCTCACTTCTTGGGACTGGAACTACACAAAAGTATCTGCCCTATCCAGAATAGCCTACTCTCTCACTGACAGCTGGGCCTGCTATCCTTTCACCCTCCTGCATGGCTGTTAGCTAGCTACCTACAAATGCATTTGGAGTTAAATACATCAAGAAAGCTAGCTAATATGAAGTTAGGTAGCTGGTGATATTTAATTAACTTAGCTATCTACAGTGATGGAAAAAAGTACGATTGGTGCGATTATTCGCAAATGGAAGAAACACAAAAGAACAGTCAATCTCCCTCGGCCTGGGGCTCCATGCAAGATCTCACCTCGTGGAGTTGCAATGATCATGAGAATGGTGAGGAATCAGCCCAGAACTACACGGGAGGATCTTGTCAATGATCTCAAGGCAGCTGGGACCATAGTCACCAAGAAAACAATTGTCTGAAGTTTGACAATGAACATCTGAATGATTCAGAGGACATCTGGGTGAAAGTGTTGTGGTCAGATGAGACCAAAATGGAGCTCTTTGGCATCAACTCAACTCGCCGTGTTTGGAGGAGGAGGAATGCTGCCTATGACCCCAAGAACACCATCCCCACCGTCAAACATGGAGGTGGAAACATTATGCTTTGGGGGTATTTTTTCTGCTAAGGGGACATGACAACTTCACCGCATCAAAGGGACGATGGACGGGGCCATGTACTGTCAAATCTTGGGTGAGAACCTCCTTCCCTCAGCCAGGGCATTGAAAATGGGTCAGGGATGGGTATTCCAGCATCACAATGACCCAAAACACACGGTCAAGGCAACAAAAGAGTGGCTCAAGAAGAAGCACATTAAGGTCCTGGAGTGGCCTAGCCAGTCTCCAGACCTTAATCCCATAGAAAATCTGTGGAGGGAGCTGAAGGTTCGAGTTGCCAAACGTCAGCCTCGAAACCTTAATGACTTGGAGAAGATCTGCAAAGAGGAGTGGGACAAAATCCCTCCTGAGATGTGTGCTAACCTGGTGGCCAACTACAAGAAACGTCTGACCTCTGTGATTGCCAACAAGAGTTTTGCCACCAAGTACTAAGTCATATTTTGCAGAGGGGTGAAATACTTATTTCCCTCGTTAAAATGCAATTCCATTTATGACATTTTTCACATGCATTTTTCTGGATTATTTTGTGGTTATTCTGTCTCTCACTGTTCTAATAAACCTACCATTAAAAGTATAGACTGATTATTTCTTTGTCAGTGGTCAAACGTACAAAATCAGCAGGGGATCAAATACTTTTTTCCCTCACTGTATACACTATGCAAAGTTGGCTAGATAGCTAGCTAGCTACGTTGACAGCTCATTTTAGTTAGCGGGCACTGTAGCTAGTTAGCCAATAATCATTTTTTATTTTTTTCGAATTGTATTTACTTACTTGAATAGGTTCTCCCAGCCATGTGGACGATTGGAAACAAGGTAGCAAAGTTTGTTCGTCACCAGAGAGTTTTAGAGAATATTACTATTTAACTATACGATACGATCCAATAAGCTCGATATCATTATATCTGCAGCTGAGAAGTTTTTTGGGGTGACAGGTAGCCTAGTGATTAGAGCGTTGGGCCAGTAACCGAAAGGTTGCTAGATCGAATCTCCGAGCTTACAAGGTAAAAATCTGTTGTTCTGCCCCTGAACAAGGCAGTTAACCCACTGTTCCTAGGCTGTCATTTTAAATAAGAATTTGTTCTTAACTGACTTGCCTAGTTAAATAAAGGTTAAAAAAGAGAAACTATTTACCCATTTAATAACCAGACCTTCATACAAACTTGCTATGCTGAATTCTTGACACACATTCAAATATGCTGCTATATGCTGGCAACACGCCCACAAGCGTGTACAAATACAAAATACACCAAGATGGCGCAGCACTAAGACGTGTTTGTAAATATTCAGTCTCGTTTTTTTGTATACATTTCAATCTCTTTTTTCCATTTTCGAATTAAATATACCTTCCTGCAACCAGCCTCGCCCAATGTGGTACAGATCTGCTATTTTTTTAGACCTTGTAACTGGAACCTCCATCAGAAGCTAGCCAACAGAAGCTAGCCAGCTAATTAGCTACTAGCTATTTAGTCATTGTTAGCCACTGCTAGTGTTCTTCACCTTTAGCTCGGACACCAGCCGCTTTAGCCCAGCCAATCAATCACAACTGGTCTGCTGACGTAATTTGGCCGATGTGCTCTCAACCGGCCTCTGTCTTGGATGTTGGTGTAGATCCATCTGCTAGCCCCGGCCCGCTAGTTTCCTGAATGCCGTGTCTCCCGCTCACCTAGCGCAGTAATCGACTACCGAACGGCTCCCTGTTTCGTCTATTGCTGCTCATTGGATCCTATGATCACTCGGCTACACAGCTGATGCCTGCTGGACTGTTCATTAACACAGTACTTCATTTTGTTTATCTGTCTGCCCCAGCCTCGAACTCAGGCCCTGTGTGTAACTAACTGACCCTCTCTGCCCATTCATCGCCATTTACCTGTTGTTGTTGTCTTAGCTGTTTATCCGTTGTTGTCTCACCCGTTGTCTTCTTAGCTCTCCCAATCAACACCTGTGATTGCTTTATGCCTCTCTCTAATGTCAATATGCCTTGTATACTGTTGTTTAGGGCAGCTCTCATTGTTTTATTTTACTGCGGAGCCCCTAGTCCTGCTCAACATTCCTCAGATAGCCCCCTTGTCCCACCCCCCCCACACATGTGGAGACCACACATAGCTTAACTTGCGCCTCCAGAGATGCAACCTCTCTCATCATCACTCAATGCCTAGGTTTACCCCCACCATACCCTTGTCTGTACACTATGCCCTGAATCTATCCTACCACACCCAGAAAGCTGCTCCTTTTATTCTCTGTTCCCAAAGCACTAGATGACAAGTTCTTATAGCCTTTAGCCGTACCCTCATCCTATTCCTCCTCTTTTCCTCTGGTGATGTAGAGGTTAACCCAGGCCCTGTGTGTCCCCAGGCGCTCTCATTTGTTGACTTCTGCAACCGTAAAAGCCTTGGGTTCATGCATGTTAAGATCAGAAGCCTCCTCCCTAAGTTTGCTTTATTCACTGCTTTAGCACAGGCTTAGGCCACCAAAAATTCTGAAATCTCCATCCCCAATTACAAGATTTTCTGTCAAGACAGAACTGCTAAAGGGGGCTGAATTCCAATCTACTGTAGAGATTCTCTCATACTATCCAGGTCTATGCCCAAACAATTCAAGATTCTACTTTTAAAGATCCATCACTCCAGAAACAAGTCCCTCACTGTTGCCGCTTGTTATAGACCCCGCCCCCAGTTCCAAGCTGTGCCCTGGACACCATATGGGAATTGATTGCCCCCCATCTATCGTCAGAGTTCGTACTGCTAGGTGACCTAAATTGGGATATGCTTAACACCCCGGCCATCCTACAATCTAAGCTAGATGCCCTCAATCTCACACAAACTTTCAAGGAACCAACCAGGTACAACCCCAAATCCGTAAACTTGGGCACCCTGATAGATATCATCCTGACCAACATGCACTCTAAATACACTCTGCTGTTTTCAATCACTGCCTCATTGCCTGCGTCCGTTATGGTTCCGTGGTTAAACGACCACCCCTCATCACTGTCAAACACTCCCTAAAACACTTCTGCGAGCAGGCCTTTCTAAGCGACCTGGCCCGGGTATCCTGGAAGGATATTGACCTCATCCCGTCAGTAGAGGATGCCCGGTTGTTCTTTAAAAGTGCTTTCCTCACCATCTTAAATAAGCATGCCCCTTTCAAAAAATGTATAACTAAGAACAGATATAGCCCTTGGTTCACCCCAGACTTGACTGCCCTTGACCAGCACAAAAACACTGCATCGAATAGTCCCCGCGATATGCAACTTTTCAGGTAAGTCAGGAACCAATGCACACAGTCAGTTAGGAATGCAAAGGCTAGCTTTTTCAAACAGAAATTTGCATCCTGCAGCATTAATTCCAAAAGGTTCTGGGACACTAAAGTCCATGGAGAATAAGAGTACCTCTTCCCAGCTGCCCACTGCACTGAGACTAGGAAACACTGTCACCACTGATAAATCCACGATAATCGATAATTTCAATAAGCATTTCTCTACGGCTGGCCATGCTTTCCACCTGGCTACCCCCCCTTCCCCGCTTCTCCTTCACCTAAATCCAGACAGCAGATGTTCTGAGAGAGCTGCAAAATCTGGATCCCTACAAATCAGCTGGGCTAGACAGTCTGGACCTTCTCTTCTTAAAATTGTTGCAACCCATATTACTAGTCTGTTCAACCTCTCTTTCGTATCGTCTGAGATTCCTAAAGATCGGAATGCTGCCGTGGTCATCCCCCTCTTCAAAGGGGGAGACACTCTAGACCCAAACTGTTAAAGACCTATATACATCCTGCCTTGCCTTTCTAAAGTCTTTGAAAGCCAAGTGAACAAACAGATAACCGACCATTTCGAATCCCACCGAATCTTCTCCGCTATGCAATTTGGTTTCCGAGCTGGTCACGCGTGCACCTCAGCCATGCTCAAGGTCCTAAACAATATCATAACCGCCATCGATAAAAGACAGTACTTTTCAGCCATCTTCATCTACCTTTATCTAAGGCTTTCGACTCTGTCAATCACCGTATTGTTATCTGCAGACTAAACAGCCTTGGTTTCTCTAATGACTGCCTTGCCTGGTTCACTAACTACTTCTCAGATAGAGTTCAATGTGTCAAATCAGAGGGCCTGTTGTCCGGACCTCTGGCAGTCTCTATGGGGATGCCACAGGGTTCAATTCTCGGGCCGACTCTTTTCTCTGTATATATTAATGATGTCGCTCTTGCTGCGGGTGATCCTTTCATCCACCTCTACGCAGATTACACCACTCTGTATACATCTTGTCCTTCTTTGGGCACGGTGTTAACTTCTTAGGGAGCGGCTCCCGAGGTGACAGTTTTGGAGAGTCTGGCATGCCCAAAGTAAAATGCCTGCCCAGAAAATAGGATATGCACATAATTAGTACTATTGGATAGGAAACACTCTGAAGTTTCTAAATGTAAAATAATGCAGGTTAAAACCCGAGGAAAATCAATCCAGATTTGCAGTAGTAAATGACCAGTGGTAAATGACCTTCTTCTCCAGGCTGCCTATTCATTTGTATTTTAACTAGGACTGAGTCTGCAGTACCTATGGCTTCCACTAGATGTCAACAGTCTTTATACAGAGTCTGGAAGCTATAGCACTAAGCAGAATGGATAGGAAGAGGAAGTAGTCAGGGGACCACTTTTGTCAACAACGTTTGATGGGCGCGAGATTGTGAGCGCACACCACTTTATTTTCCTTTCCTATTGTTCACGTTATCGTCCGGTTGAAATATTACAGTAAATATACATAAAAGGATACCTAAGGATACATTACAAATGATGTTTGATTTGTTTGTAGAAAGTTTATAGGTATAATTTGAACGTGTTCTCTTCACGGTTCATTGGGCAACTCAACGGTGTATTTTATGATCATAACGCGCCATCCAAACGGAGATTTATGGATATAATAAATGACTTTTTCTAACAAAAGAACCATTGGATGTCTTCGTTGGACACTTGGGAAGCCCTCAGCAGAAGTTCTTCGAAAGGTAAGAGATATTGTTTAGCTCTTATATGGGTTTTGTGTAAACCGCGCTGGATATGAATTTATGCTAATGTAGAAAATATGAGGTGCTATCCTCAAACAATCAAATGTTGTGCTTTCGCCATAAAGCCTTTTTGAAATCTGACAACGCTGTAATATTGCCAAGAAGCAGAGCTTTAGATGTCTATGCAACACTTGTATATTGATGAATGTTTAATAATTCAACTTTTGGATTTTGAATTTGGCGCCTTACATTTCATCGGGTAGTGTCGGGAGCGGCTAGCGTGCCGCTACTCCCTAAGTAGTTAAAGGTCTTACTTGAATACGGAGAGCGTGATCACACAGTCTTCCGGAACAGCTGGTGCTCTCATGCATGTTTCAGTGTTATTTGCCTCGAAGCGAGCATAGAAGTAGTTTAGCTCGTCCGTATGCTCGTGTCACTTGGCAGCTCTAAGCTATGCTTCCCTTTGCAGTCTGTTATAGTTTGCAAACCCTGCCACATCCGACGAGCGTCAGAGCCAGTGTAGTATGATTTGATCTTAGTCCTGTATTGACTATTTGCCTGTTTGATGTTTTGTCGGAGGGCGTAGCGCGATTTCTTATAAGCGTAGAGTTAGGGTTAGAGGTTAGAGTCCCGCACCTTGAAAGTGGCAGCTCTAGCCTTTAGCTCAGTGCGGATGCTGCCTGTAATCCATGGCTTCTGGTTGGGGTATGTACGTACGGTCACTGTGGGGACGACGTCATCAATGCACTTATTGATGAAGCCAATGACCGATGTGGTTTACTCCTCAATGCCATTGGAGGAATCCCTGAACATATTCCAGTCTGTGCTAGCAAAACAGTCCTGTAGCTTAGCATTTAGTTCATCTGACCACTTTTTTATTGGCAGTCACTGGTGCTTCCTGCTTTAATTTTTGCTTGTAAACAGGAATCAGGAGGATGGAATAATGGTCAGATTTGCCAAATGGGGGCGAGGGAGAGCTTTGTATGCATCTCTGTGTGTGGAGTATAGGTGGTCCAGAGTTATTTTCCCTCTGGTTGCACATTTAACATGCTGATAGAAATTTGGTAAAACTGATTTAAGTTTCCTTGCATTAAAGTCCCCGGCATCTAGGTGCGCCGCCGATGGGTGAGCGTTTTCCTGTTTGTTTATGGCAGAATTCAGCTCATTAAATGCTATCTTAAGGCCAGCCTCTGACTGTTGTGGTATGCAAAACAGCTACAAAAAATACAGATGAAAACTCTCTAGGTAGGTAGTGTGGTCTACAGTTTATCATGAGATACTCTACCTCAGTCGAGCAATAGCTCGAGACGTCCTTAGATATTATGCACCAGCTGTTGTTTACAAAAATACAGACGCCACTGTTACCAGACGCTGCTGTTCTATCCTGCCGGTACATTGTATAGCCAGCCAGCTGTATGTTATTCATCTCGTTGTTCAGCCACGACCCGGTGAAACATAAGATATTACAGTTTTTTATGTCCCATTGGTAGGATATACATGCTTTTAATTTGTCCACTTTTTTATCCAGTGATTGTACGTTGGCCAATAGTACCGATTTCAAAGGCAGATTAGCCACTCGTTGCCGGATCCTAAAAAGGCATCCCGATCTCTTTCTGCTAAATCTCCTTTTTCTCCTGCGAATGATGGGGATGAGTCCCTGTTCGGGTGTCTGGAGAAAATCCCTCTAGTCTGACTCATTAAATATTATTTTTTTATTCTAATCGAAGGTGAGTAATCGCTGTTCTGATTTCCAGAAGCTCATTTTGGTCATAAGAGATGGTAGCAGCAACATTATGTACAAAATAAATTACAAACAATGCGAAAAAAACGAACCAAATAGCACGGTTGGTTAAGAGCACATAAAATGGCAGCCATCCCCTCTGGTGCCATTCTCCCTGTGTTGTTATTTTGTGTAAATGATGTTCCCACAAACAAAATATATCTCATTCCATTCCAAACTCTTCATACAGTAAAAGTCTAATTTATTAGTTGGCTTAATTCAAATGTGTTGAAATGCATATACATTTCCTCAAATTTTCACAATATCATACTCAAAACACCAGCATTGATTTCCCCAAACAGCAAAAAAGTATAAACCTTGCTAAAATATTAATTGCAACTCCACATTCATTCTGAAATAAATCGCCCACTCATTTGTTAATGCGTTGTCTATTCCAAAACAAATATTCCAACAGAGATGATGCGATATAAAGATCATTATAAACTGGGTGGTTCTAGCCCTCAATGCTGATTTGCTGACAGCCGTGGTATATCAGACCCTATACCACAGTCTGCAGTCTAGGCAAAACTTCACGCCCTGGGCCAGAGCTAAGTACATTCCAATCCTTTGTGTTTGTGTGTTGTAGTCAGCCTCCACTTCCTCCCAGCATTTCAGAACGATATCAAAATCAACCATGATCTGAGGAAGACACTGAGGGAGACTGAGGAGTTACATGACATACAGTACAAATCAGGGCTGGGGTCTTAAATAACAATTCCCAAATATAAATAAAACGTTATCTATTTTCAATGACTTTTAAATAAACTGAGGAGTAGAAGCTATTTATTTCCAACATTTTTCAATTTCTTTGAAATTCAAATTTGCCTTCAATTCAAATTTACCCCAGCCCTGTTTCAAATGCTTACAGTAGGGAAGCTAGTATTTTGTTTGCCAAGCATTCAGAGTTGGTTAGTAAGACAGACTCAAGCTGAGTAGAGGAATAGATAAATAATATTGTGAAACTGAACAGAACCAATGAAGCAGACAAAAACACAGGAAATTGTTTGTTTTAATTTACATTATAATGCCAATTCAGTAACACATTCATCTAATCTAACATATGACAAGTCTACTCAGCAAAACACTATAGAAACTGTCAGTCATAAAGCTTAGTAGTGAGAGGGTAGTGTAGGGATCACATGCTATGTTATCAGAGGACATAAGTGTTAGGAGCGTAGTAGGGGAGAGTTGAACTAACTGACTCAAGACAGTGAGTCAGCAGCAGCACGTCAGTGGAGACAAAGCACTATAGAAACAAGAGGATACAGTACATTAGCTTGGTTTGTTTACTGGGTTAGATAAAACATGTTCATCTTGCCAATACCTTAACAAAATATTAAATCAAGATGTTTCTATCCATTAAACATGATCTTTTCAAAGGCAACTATGTAGTAACCAAGCGAAAGGTCCTTTCCCAACAGCTTTTCATTGACCTTGTCCTCAAAGGATTCTATACCCACAGGTCATAAATTGTCAGTCCACACATAGTAGTCAGCTATAAAATAAAGCCCCTCCACACAGTCTTTACTAGCGAATCACCACTCTACTCTCAACAAGATATATTGACTTGTTCTCTCAGGATGTATTCCCATTGCAGCTTCAGTGTACCATAAGTCCACCTGTTGTTGCATTGTGCTTTCATAGCCTCTGTTCTACCTGATAATTAATTCCACCCACCTGGTGTCCCAAGTCTAAATCAGTCCTTGATAAGAGGGGAATAATGCACAAATTCAGTTGAACTTGCTTCGAGGTCCAGAGTGTAGTTTGTGAGCTCTGGACTATGGGCCTTCTTTGTACATGTATGTGTTGGTTTCTCTTTAATCATGTCATCTTCATTTTGACTCTCAGTGTGTTTGATACAGGTCAAATAGTTTACTGAAAATCATTTTGGGTTACAACATCAGCTCACCCAAACTGTCACTCGTGATGAGAATACTCAGTGCTTTTGCAGCCTTAACAGTAATTATGTTGGCAAGCAGGTTATAACAGCAAAATAAGGCACCTCGGGGTTTGTGGTATATAGCCAATATACCACGGCTAAGGGCTGTGTCAAGCCCTCTTCAAAGCGTTGGGCCTAAGAACAACCCTTAGCCGTGGTATATTATCCATATACCACACTCCCTTGTGCCTTATTGCTGTCATGACGTGGCCCTCTTTGGGGATAGCGAGCACCAACCCCCTTTCTCTCTCTCTTTCTCTCCCTCTTACACCCAGGTTCTGTTATCTCAGGTATTAAATTCCTGGGAGAGACTCTCTCCCTCATGGCCAAGCAAAGAGACAGAAAGAGGACAAAGAAACTTCTTCCATATCACAGAACTTGAGAACTGAACAATACCCATGTTTTACAGAACGTGTACACGGTCGGGGGAGAATCCAGCTACGACCGGTCCATTTCGTTTAATGTTTGTGAAACTCAGGAGAGACAATACAGCCACATTACCATAACTCAAGAGTCTCAGTTGTGAGACTTGCATCTAATTGTTGTATAAAATGAATGAGTAAAGATGAAACTATTTGTGAAATTATGTAATGTGATTTTAAACTGTTTAATGAAGGAAACTCCAATTCCTTTTGGAGTTAACTAAGTCATAGGCCCGCCCCATGAGCACAGACATTGATCTGGCATCATGGGACAGCCCTTTTCTACTTTACGAATAAAACCCCCACCTGAAGAAATCAACTTCAGACCAAGCTTACCTCGATTACCGAGAGGGCTAAGGTTTGAGTAGAGACCACAAATGGGTTTTGAATTCTTAACCATACCACGTGGTTAAACTCTGAGACTATCGATCCAACAGAATAAGTGCCACTCTTCGATACTAATTACTAGTCTGCAGCTAGAAATTGTGTCGACCTGCGAGGACCAACAACTGCCGACAACTGCCGAAACATCTATTCTATAAAAAACATTCTTAATGGTACTCTGAAGTATCTAGTCTAACCACGTAAGACTTATTGGAAGAGAGAGAGTGGCGGATTAACTTTCCAACAGAAAGACGGACGATCCCAACAGAGATCATGACGACACACTGAGCGTAAATATATATCGATTGCAATTATTCCCGGATGAGTGAGCGTTCATGTACAAAGGATTAGCATTTCAATTAATATAATTATTAACTGTGTAGTGACTCATTTGTGTAATTCCCGCCTTTCTCAGTCCACACCCACTTCCCTTTTGTCCACCAAGCCATCATACCGGCTTATCCCACTAGGGAAACTCTGCTATCATTTCCTTGTAACCATATCAACTTTGTTGTTTGTTTATGCATTTCTGTGATTATTTAGTTAGTTAATAAATAAGTGATTGAGACAATTGGTGTATGGATGATTCATAGTAAAGACTGGGTTCGTACAGATAACCAACAATTTACGACGTTCGGAATGAGACTAACTTGAGGTAAAGAATAATTCATTAATTAGAAAATTAATTGATCAGATATTAAAATATCTGAAGTTATATTAGGAAAATTATAACTTTGTAATCTTAAGATTTTCCTTGGTGCCCGACTTCCTAGTTAATTACATTTACATGATTAGTTTAATCACGTAATAATAATTACAGATAATTTATTTGATAAAATAACAGTCTTCAATTTAATGACGCCAGAGACACGACATTGCTTAAATAAATTTAGGTAGATAATTTAAATAATTATATTCAACTTCTGAAACTATATGATTTATATCTTTATCACTTGTCATTGGTAAGCAGCAGCCTTATAACAAGCATACCGTTTTTTGGATATTTTGATCTGAGAAATATTCAATATAACAAATGAAAACATACATGACACAGCTCCCATAGTGTTTTTGATTATCTGGACTGTTCATATTTCATTGTTATCATTTATAATTATCAAAAGGCAGAATAATTTATGTTGCAGGCACAATGTCTCTAGTCATAGACAAGAGTATTAGATTGACAATCAAAACATGTATGCTGAGGTCAGTTTGAATCAAGTCCATTGACTAAAGCCATGAAACCTACCAATCCAATGCCCAAGTAAAGCAATACATTCTTACAGGCACCTTTTGGGAGTGCCCTACAAAGCTATCATAGGCCTATTAAAAAGTTAAGCAGCAAACTGTGAATATTTCAATTAAACAATTCGTTTTTTCTGAACTCTTAAACACTAACAGTGAATCTTGAAGCACTATCTCTGAAACGATTAACACGTAGCCAATGCATTTACCAAGTGTGCCAAACTGAATGCACATTCTCTGCTTTCCACTCAGTTTGTAATTTTATAACACTTTTTGCAAAACTATAAACATTTGTCTCTACAATGCTACACTATTTCACCAATAGCTTTTCCACATTGACAGATTTTAAAACAGTTTATATAGTGAGTTCACTTACAAATCAGAGCTTCAGCACTATAAATAGGCCACAGTTAAACATTTGGTTTAACAACAATGGAAGCCAATATTGGACAAAGAGTAAGAGGGGTGAGAACTAGAGGAGGAAGAAGAGGATGAAGAGGTGAAGAAGTAAGAGGAGGAGGAGGAAGGGGTGAAGTATGACTGGGAGAAGGAGAGGACGGGGAAGAGGAGTCAGCAACATAATAACTGATGAAATCAGAGCAACTGTGGTTGACCATTATGTCAAACACGGATTAAGCATGAGAGAGGCAGGGCAACGGGTTCAACCAAATCTGAGCCGCTGGATATTTCTAAATGAGAACCGGTCAGTAAACAGTAAGTGCCGTAGTCTTATTGGTACAGTAATATTTACTTTACTTTCACAATGAGAAGGATCTATCACTAAAACCATTCAGTATCTGGTGGAAGAGGTTGACTGTTCACCCCGGAGCAGGAGACTCACATTGTAAATATTGTCATTTCAAATAACTGCATCAGACTGAGAACTGCAGCACCACCTAATGGCAGATAACACCATATTCTGAAATTTCAACAGAGTGGGTCTCTCTGCACTGTCTTGTCTACTGAAACTCAATAGAATGAATATCAAGCAGCTGTACAGAGTCCCTTTCAAAAGAAACTCAGACGTTTAAAATAACTAACATAGGAGAGTATGGCTTACCTGCACATATTCCTATCATTGGTACTGGATCTGGAAGTGTATGGTCCTACATCATATTGACTGATCCCTGTCTTTTCCTACTGTGCTACAGTGTTTTGTCATGTCTCTTTCAGAGAGTCATGGATCTAGAAGCAGATACAGCAGATCATTAGCTAATATATGTGGACTAGGCAGGTTTCAAACATCCAAAAACAAGGGCGCTGAAGCAGAAACATAATCTTACATCCTGCCATCGTCAACCGGGACAACATGGTGGCAACATAACAATGTGTATGGCACTTAGTCAAAACGGCTTCCTTCTGTCACGGTTTTCTGGTGGAGCGGACCAAGACGCAGTGAGGGTTCCAGTATACATACTTTATTTAAAGTGCAAACTGTAAAAAAAACAATGAAACAAACCGTCACACAGGTGTGGCACACCCAGGTACACACACAAATGCAAACAATAACCCACCAGACATGTGGGGCAGGGAATTAACTTAAATAGGATTCCCAATTAGAGACAACGACTAACAGCTGCCGCTAATTGGGAACCCAAACCAACCAACATAGAAATATAAACATAGAACATTAACACACCCCTGATCACGTCCTGACCAAAAATACCAATGAGCAGCCAAAAGGGCTATCTATGGCCAGGACGTGACACCTTCACCATCATGCAATCCTAAACCCATACAACACTGCACACATGATCACATTTCTGGACACTCTCCACAACAGACTAATCCCTAATTACCAGGAGCCAAAGCAGGCAAGGTATGTTATCATCTTTCACAATGTTAGTTTCCACCGGGCTGCTGTGGTCCGCAATTGGTTCACAGGTCACCCACTTTTCATCTCACTCAATCTCCCCCCATACTCTCTGTTGTTGAATCCTATTGATGAATTCTTCTCTGCACGGTGTTGGAAGGTGTATGATCGCCAGCCCCACCAACGAATACCCCTTCTACAGGCAATAAAGGAGACTTGTGGAAACATCGATCAGGCTTCATTCCAGGGCTGGATACGGCACTCCAGGCCATACTTTCTCACTGCCTAGCTCAAGACAACATTGCATGTGATGTGGATGAAATCTTATTGCCAGACTCACAAAAGGTGGCGAGATGTATGGTACATTTTTTATGTTTTTTTTTGTAGCACAATTTATATTTTCTTCTTTATTTTCTTCTATTGCTCTTGTTGTTTGAGGAGTGTTAGAACACCATTGTTTTTAAGGAGTTTGAAGATTATTGCAAGAATTGTTTGTTTTTGCAAGAGATGTATAATGTTTTGTGGTTAGTGTGTAGACTTTCTAAAAAATAGCCTATAGTTTCAAAGATCGTGCCTGAACAATCAGAAAACAACTGTATTATACTGTTTTGCAAGGTTGTGATGAGGAAGCTTAATGGGCAAGCACTTGTTGTTAAGTTTAAGTTAATATTACCCTAGTTAATCATGGAATGCAGTTACCTGCTGTCATAAATCTTGGTTAATCATTCAAGTTTAAGTACAACTATAAAGTCTATTTATTTGGTTTGAAAAAGTATATTATTTTCAACATATAGGTCTGATCAGATAGAAACATGGTTAATCAGCTCAGCTCATAGTGAAGTCGACAGACTGTAAATGTGAGCCTAAAGATCTGTGTTAGAATGGCAAGTAATGCTCAAATTTCTATCAATGTCATTAGAAATCTTTTTTTATGATTGGTCATCATACAGAACATGGCAACAAGGCACTAACAGTCTTCACACAGCCCAATGATTGATATGTGGTTACAAGAGGTTGAGAGGAGCTTTTGGTGGAGCAAGTTCACCGAGACACAAAAACAGTCGCATGCTGGTGTCAAGATACTACATGAAGGATAATTAACATGTTAATATAGTCAATATAAACCACATTTTAGTTTCAAAACTATATCACATCCATTAGTTAGGCAACTGTGTTTAAAAGCCATGAATTTGAAGGCTATTATATCCACTAGTTATAGTTCAGGCTAGTTGAAGACAAAGCATGTCAAGCTTATATGAAGTAGTGAGTAAATAAGACTGTTAAACACATGAAAGGTCACAGTTGCTTAAGGCTTTTTGGAAAGCCTATAACTTATTATACTGCGATATAGTTACTCAGTGAACTGTGCTGGTTGTTGAGGAGCCATTTTATTAGGAAGTGACGTCCAGGTAAATGATTTGCAGGCGTTCACACCACTGTGTGTAGTTGTTTCAAATGATTAGAAATTGTAATGTGGTTGGGGGAAGAGGACAATATCAGTTGTTCACTGACTCGAGTAACAGTCAGGAATAAATCTGAACTGCAGCCTTCAACCCTTTGCACTCTAGAGTAGCATTTACACAGGCAGGCAAATGGTTGTTTTTTTCCCCCACTAATTGGTATGTTCCCTAATCAGCTCAGGTTTGAATTAATGCCATATTAATTAGGTTTTCAGCTCCAGAGTAATAGGGATATTGGGTTGGAGTTTATCAATTTGGTAACAAATCCAAGTGAAACATTGGAGTAGAAACAATATATTTAAGAAAATCACATCCAAGACCCCTATGTATTCTAATAGAGGTGACTATGGAGGTTAGCCTTGCTCAGAAGTGGTTCCACATTGAGAAAAAGCCATTGACTGGTTAAGTAATGTCCATAGGGGAGTTTGAAATTCCACACATCCATACAGAATAGTTGAGTTACCTTGTGGTAGTAAAAACATGACTAATGAAAAGACACATTGGTTAATGCACTATGTGATAGCAGACAACATGATTGACATAACTTAGATTGCATTTCTAATATTGGCTGAGGCTTAAGTGCTAAAACAAGCATGCAAGATAACTTGGACAGTTGTCAAGATATAGGTGACACCAAGCAAGAACTGAAATAACCATAGGGCCAACGGGAAGTAGTTTATGAACATACAAGGAGTGATCCTATATGCTGAGCAGAGACAGAGGACACCAAGCGCATCTCTCAGAATGCCATTTAGTCTATTTTGCCACTTGTGAGCAGAGTGAGCAGAACATAGGTCAAAGGTTGTCTCGGTTAGTGACAAGGCTGCAAAGCTGAGACCCATAAATACATATGTTAAGAGTCAGACATTGATTAAAGTTACAGGGTCTGTAAAATTAGACAGGCGAACAGAAACAAAAGGACTTATAGGGAATATAAACATATAGGATAAGAAAGGGCGCTTGCAGGGCTACAGACAGAGCCCAAACAGCTGTCAGGTGTGAGCGACAGCAAGCAAATGCTGAGACAGAGAGAATGTGGTGAGGAGAGGTCAAGACAAGCTATTTTCACATACAGAGAACAATGCATTGAAACCATAAGAAATAATTCTATACATCAAGTAGAGATAGAATACTAATCCATTAAGGTCTAAAGGATGACAGCAGAATGGCCAACACAAGTAATATATGTACACAATAAATGTATTATTGTAATAACATTGAAAGGCCTGCCATCATATGATCTAAACTTGGAACAGATAGGGGCGTTACTGGGCGTAAACAAGCAAGGACTCAAAGTGAAAGATAATGGTGGCAGATAAGAAAGGGCGGTACTGCATTTACATATGGGCTGTACCCATATACTGTAAGGGTATAAAGCAGAGTTCTGTGATCAATAGGATCAGCTGTTTCCCGGGTCAGCTCGGCTTTAATTACTCTGTATTAAAGTCTTATTGAATTCACCAGTTTTTTGTACGAGTGTCATAATTTTTAAGATTGATTTTCCACGACAACCTCAGGTCAGCAGGCAGTATAGGTTGATTTACTACATAGGTGGATAGAAGTTCACCTTTTCTCTAAACAGGCATAGGTTTGTCTCCTTCTCGCTGTCCTTCCTCGCTTGACTCCGCAGCGTGACTCATCCTGCTCTTTGTGTCTGTGGGTCTTGGTGTCTGGCCGGCCGGCGCTATGGAGGCTGGCGCCCCATGTGCTTGGGCGCCCTGATATAGGCCTAGAGTGAGTTGAACAAGGGCTCTATATTTAGTGTTTTCCTTTCCCCTGTTGTATAGTCATTGGAGCAGTGGTGGAAGGAAGGCTCACTCACTAACATGCACACATTCCTATAGGCCTCCTCCTATTCTTCCTACACTGGATTAGTCCTCTTCCTATTAGGATATAGGCCCATGTATTCCCTCAATCTGTCTCCAACCCAATCAGGAAGTCAACTCTCACCCAAACCATTTTATTCCACTGGAAGGGACGCCAACCCTGTTTGAATGACATGCACTTCAGAGGAACATATGTGGCAGACAAAAACAACCAAAAAGGGCGCGCAATGGAAAATGATACAATGCAGCCACTTTCCAACTATGCCCCTTAAAACAAGGATACAATTTAACACCGGTCATACACAGCCTACTACACATTCATTCCGTCCTGATGGATTTGCTTTTTCACTAACAGGGTGGGTGGCTCTTAAAAGAGCCTTTGGGTTAGTATAGCAGTCCAAATGCACTGTTTACTTGGAGCTGGTGTACTTGGTGACGGCCTTGGTGCCCTCGGACACTGCGTGCTTGGCCAGCTCACCGGGGAGCAGCAGGCGCACGGCGGTCTGGATCTCCCTGGAGGTGATGGTGGAACGCTTGTTGTAGTGAGCCAGGCGGGACGACTCTCCGGCGATACGCTCGAAGATGTCGTTCACGAACGAGTTCATGATTCCCATGGACTTGGAGGAGATGCTGGTATCGGGGTGGACCTGCTTCAGGACTTTGTACACGTAAATGGCGGAACTCTCCTTCCAGGACCTTCAGCACTTCCCTGCGGTCTTGGTGATGGCTTTCTTGGAGCCCTTCTTGGGTGCTGACTTTGCTGGCTCGGGCATGATGCTGATTGACTGGTTGCTTCTCAGAAACAAATGAGGGGGTAGAGGGCGCTTTACCCGTCTTATGAAGAGGAAGCTAAGCAAATTCAGCGGCCGTGGACACACCCCTGCTTTCTCATAGGCACCCCAGCCATTTGCCCAGTGGAGCTCTAGCGCGCATACGAGCCTTCCACTCAGAGGCTCGCTTCCCGAACAAAGACAATTGCGTTCGCGCGCCCTCCCCCTCCCCTATAGCCTATGCTCTGTGACTGATGGGGAATTGTGTGTTTCTAAAGGAAGGGGGTAATGCTTCTCCTACAATTTCCCACTTTGGCACCGTCAGACACAGGCCTCTTTTTTTACACTGCGTCTGGCTTTTCCCCCCTCTTTTCGAGCCACGTCTACAGACTCGTGGTGGCTTTATGTTGTCCGATTGCGTTCCTCTAAATAGGACTGTTTCTACACTTTTGCACTTTTACAAATAGGCCTCAACTCATAGAGTCCTGTCATTAACACTCCCTGTCCACTCAAAGTGGCTCATGTTCTCCTACTAAACAGCCTATCCCTGGAATCTTCCTACAACAAAATACTAACCGCTACATGGAATTGGCCCTTTTTTTAAGCTGATGTGGGTGGCACTTCAAAGAGCTTTTGGGTTCAAGTCGGGATGGTGACGTTCCGAAAAGAGTGTGTTTAACCGCCAAAACCGTACAGGGTGCGTCCCTGGTGTTTCAGAGCGTAGACCATGTCCATGGCTGTAACGGTCTTCCTCTTGGCGTGCTCGGTCTAGGTGACAGCGTCACGGATCACGTTCTCCAGGAACACCTTCAGGACACCGCGGGTCTCCTCGTAGATTAGACCAGAGATACGCTTCACACCGTGAGCCAGACGGCGGACAGCTGGCTTGGTGATTCCCTGGATGTTATCGCGGAGAACCTTGCGGTGACGCTTTGCGCCTCCTTTTCCGAGTCCCTTGTCGCCTTTGCCTCTTCCAGACATCCTGTGTTCAAGTAAATGAATGAATGGCCGTAATAGACAATGGGTCTGATCGGACAGCTCAGAGCTTCTGCTCTTTTCTGTCCATAAAAACAAATGAATTGGTGGAAGAGGCAGGGCAGGCCAGAATCAAGGAAGGAGGGTGTGGTCAAGCAAGGCATCCCCTGGGTCTTAATGCCCTAAAGTTTTATCACAACAGGCATAGATTAGTTACCAAATTTTCCTTTCCTGACATGAGTTTGTTGAGTTTGAAGCCAACTGTATTAAGGTTACAGCTCACAGCTGTGCGCGGGGGAGGGGGGAGGGGGTGGGTGTTAAGGAATGCATCCACATATACAGTGGGGCAAAAAAGTATTTAGTCAGCCACCAATTGTGCAAGTTCTCCAACTTAAAAAGATGAGAGAGGCCTGTAATTTTCATCATAGGTACACTTCAACTATGACAGACGAAATGAGAAAAAGAAATCCAGAAAATCACATTGTAGGATTTTTTTATTTATTTATTTGCAAATTATGGTGGAAATTAAGTATTTGGTCAATAACAAAAGTTTATCTCAATACTTTCTTATATACCCTTTGTTGGCAATGACAGAGGTCAAACGTTTTCTGTAAGTCTTCACAAGGTTTTCACACACTGTTGCTGGTATTTTGGCCCATTCCTCCATGCAGATCTCCTCTAGAGCAGTGATGTTTTGGGGCTGTCGCTGGGCAACACAGACTTTCAACTCCCTCCAAAGATTTTCTATGGGCTTGAGATCTGGAGACTGGCTAGGCCACTCCAGGACCTTGAAATGCTTCTTCTGAAGCCACTCCTTTGTTGCCCGGCGGTGTGTTTGGGAGCATTGTCATGCTGAAAGACCCAGCCACGTTTCATCTTCAATGCCCTTGCTGATGGAAGGAGGTTTTCACTCAAAATCTCACGATACATGGCCCCATTCTTTCCTTTACACGGATCAGTCGCCCTGGTCCCTTTGCAGAAAAACAGCCCCAAAGCATGATGTTTCCACCCCATGCTTCACAGTAGGTATGGTGTTCTTTGGATGCAACTCAGCATTCTTTGTCCTCCAAACACGACGAGTTGAGTTTTTACCAAAAAGTTATATTTTGGTTTCATCTGACCATATGACATTCTCCCAATCCTCATCTGGATCATCCAAATGCTCTCTAGCAAACTTCAGACGGGCCTGAACATGTACTGGCTTAAGCAGGGGGACACGCCTGGCACTGCAGGATTTGAGTCCCTGGCGGCGTAGTGTGTTACTGATGGTAGGCTTTGTTACTTTGGTCCCAGCTCTCTGCAGGTCATTCACTAGGTCCCCGTGTGGTTCTGGGATTTTTGCTCACCGTTCTTGTGATCATTTTGACCCCACGGGTGAGATCTGCGTGGAGCCCCAGATCGAGGAAGATTATCAGTGGTCTTGTATGTCTTCCATTTCCTAATAATTGCTCCCACAGTTGATTTCTTCAAACCAAGCTGCTTACCTATTGCAGATTCAGTCTTCCCAACCTGGTGCAGGTCTACAATTTTGTTTCTGGTGTCCTTTGACAGCTCTTTGGTCTTGGCCATAGTGGAGTTTGGAGTGTGACTGTTTGAGGTTGTGGACAGGTGTCTTTATACTGATAACAAGTTCAAACAGGTGCCATTAATACAGGTAACGAGTGGAGGACAGAGGAGCCTCTTCAAGAAGAAGTTACAGGTCTGTGAGAGCCAGAAATCTTGCTTGTTTGTATGTGACCAAATACTTATTTTCCACCATAATTTGCAAATAAATTCATTAAAAATCCTACAATGTGATTTTCTGGATTTTCTTTCCTCATTTTGTCTGTCATAGTTGAAGTGTACCTATGATGAAAATTACAGGCCTCTCTCATCTTTTTAAGTGAGAGAACTTGCACAATTGGTGGCTGACTAAATACTTTTTTGCCCCACTGTATACACACACTTTTTTTGTATTTTGTATTATATTTTTTTCTCTCTTTTTAGGACAGTTTCAGCATTATGGACATGGGTGTATCTGTGGTCCATTTGGCCTGTCCCACAGCTTTCTTCAATGATAGATTGCGAGTTGCTCTGTTGATGAACTTCTGGCCAATGATGGACTGTCTGTTGTTAATTGATGCGAGTCCAGATATGCTGTGAACGTGGTGGTTGCTGATGTATTTTGGTTGTCTGTAAGCCATTTTTATTGCCATGTTTTGGATTCTCTGTAGCCGATTCATCTGCCGTGGCGAAGCTGTTATCCAGGCTGGTAAGGCGTATTCAAAGAGAGATCGGACGTAGCTGATGTAGACTTTCAACACTGTCTGTGGTGAGGCTCCATATTTTCTTCCGCACAGTGTTTTTAGGTGGTTTAGTCTTTTTCGTCCCTCTCTCTCTATGTTCGCAATATGGGATGTCCAGTACATGTTATTCTGGAAGGTGACTCCAAGGAATTTAGCTTATTTTTCTACTTTTATTGTTTCACCGTAGAGTTTGAGATCTATGGGTTTCTTGTGTTTTCTGGTGTTTCTTGTATAGGGGACACATTGGGTCTTTTGTGGGTTCAGTTTTACTCGCCACATGTTAGACCATGTCTCGATCTCTTCAATAGACTTCTGGAGTTTTTTTGCAGCAAGTTTAGGACATTTGGAGCTGGTCCAGTAGCAGAGGTCATCGGCAAACTGTGAGACTTGGCCTATGGTGGGTGGAGGGTAGTAAATATCTGATATGTATAGTAGAAAGAGCAGTGGGCTTAAGACTGTCCCCTGTGGAACACCTGCTTCAGGGGTAAATGGTGAGGATATTGCTGTGGAGACCTTCACTTTAATTGTACGGTTGTGGAGAAAGCTGGCGATGATGTTTCTTAGTGTTATGAGAATTATGTTCTCAATATTCATAAACTGAACTTCAATTAAACAACTAAACAATTTGTAAGATACTGGTTGAAATGAGACAGACAGGAGCCCAGTCTACAACTGTCAAATGTCAAATGTTTATTCACGAGAGCTGCGCCTACATTGTGAACACGGTCTTTTTATATTGTATAAGCTTTAACTTCTTAGGGAGCGGCTCCCGAGGTGACGGTTTTGGAGAGTCTGGCGTGCCCAAAGTAAAATGCCTCCCACTCAGGCCCAGAAAATAGGATATAATTACATAATACATAATTAGTACTATTGGATGGGAAACACTCTGAAGTTTCTAAGAGTGTTAAAATATTGTCTGTGAGTATAACAGAACTCATTTAGCAGGCGAAAACCCGAGAGAAATCCATCCGGAATTAATGTTTTTTGTCACATTGGCTCTCCCTATTTATTGCAAAGGCAAGCAGCTCCGAGATTTCAGTACCTATGGCTTCCACTAGATGTCAACAGTCTCTATACAAAACCAGGAAACGTTAGCCCTGACCAGAACGGATAGGGAGAGAATATGGTCAAGTGAGCTCAGATGTCAACAAGCTTTTGCAGGCGCGCAACTGAGTGCGCGCTCCACTGTTTTTTCCTTTCTTATTGTTCAGGGTACAATCCGGTTGAAATATTATAGTAAATATACATAAAAGAATACCTAAGGAAACATTAAAAATCATGTTTGATTTGTTTGTAGAAATATGATAGGTATAATTTCAACGCGTTCTCTTCACGGTTCTATGGGCGACTCCGATGGTGGATTTTATGAACATAACACGCCAACCAAACGGAGATTTATGGATATAATAAATGACTTTTTCTAACCAAAGATGCATGGATTGTCTTCGTTGGTCACTTGGGAAACCCTCAGCAGAAGTTCATCAAAGGTAATCGATTTTATATTAGCGATTTTATGCGTTTTGTGAGACCCGGGTTGGGTTATGGATTTATGCTAATGCATAAATATTGGAGGTGCTACCCTCAAACAATCAAATGTTGTGCTTTCGCCGTAAAGCCTTTTTGAAATCTGACAACGCTGTGATATTGCCAAGAGTCAGAGCTTTTGATGGCAATGAAACACTTGTATATTGATGGATTTTGAATTTGGCGCTTTACATTTCACCGGGTAGTGTCGGGAGTGGGGCGCTAGTTAGGCTGAACACCAATATACAAATGCCCCACCCTCTCTAGGAAATAATATTTTCCCACAGTACACATTCATCGGCATAACACCATCTTGCAACATAAGTCAATTCTAGACATCTCCTATCAGTCCCTCCCTTCCCAAGGACGAGAAGGCCTCTATCATGTGTCTGGTTTCACAAAGAATTCTTTGTTCTCTCAGACACATTCATTACCACCTTGTTCCACTCTCTATACAATATGCATTTCTAGACACACACACACATCAATTGGATTATCATTGTCTTATAACCCTATTTATATTGCATACATTTTCAGAATGGAATATTCTTAGTCATTACTTACAAACATCCCTATCACTGATGGAGAGTGGTATTTTGAGATTGGAGTCTGCAAGCCGGTAGCACAACCCGTTGTGCCACATTTTATCAAATGCTTTTTATATATCAAAGAAAACCGCCAGGGTAAATTCTTTTTTCTTGAAGTTCCGAAGGATGTCCTCTGACAGTCTTAGAATGCTATCGGTAGTTGATCTTGCTTTTCTGAAGCCAGCTTGGTGGATCCCAAGGATGCCCATTTTCTCAGCGAGTCTTTGGGTAAGTACTCTCTCAAACAGCTTCCCAACATGACTGAGGAGGCTGATTGGTCTGTAACTTGTGACGTTGTATGGGTCTTTACCAGGTTTGTGAATCATTGTGACAACTGCAGATTTCCAAGGTAGGGGAAAGTAGCCTTCCATGAGACATGTGGAGAAGAGGTTAGAAAGGAGGTGCAGGTATTCATCCGGTGCTTGTTTGAGTGTGCTGTAAATGTTGTCTTCCCCAGGTGCTTCGTGTTTTGTTTTTTTCAGGTGGGTCTTGATTTCTTCAATAGTAACAGAGCGGTTGAGGGGATGGTCTACTGGTGTCAGATTTGAAGAATATACTGTTTTCTGTATTTCTCTGTCGACAATGACTTTCCAGTCTTTGTCAAAGAGGGGATCATTGGGACAAGAATGAACATTTTGTAGGTGGTTTCTAAACAATATTGCTTTTGTTTTGTTGTCTTCGATGAGTTTGCCTTGATCCTTTAGCACAGGTATGATGTTGTTGGTTTTGTCTCCGTTGATTGTTTATATTTTTTGCCAGAAGGTCCGGGGGTTGGTGTCTGCATCTAGCTGGTGATAGAAGGCAGTCCACTGTTTCTGTTTGTGGAGGGTGAGTTGATATCTGATATGGTTCTGCAGCCGATTTACTTCTGTTTTCAAGTTTGGTGCTCTTGTTCTAATAAAATCTCTCCAGACCTTTCTCTTCTGCTTGATGAGACTGAAGATATGTGGCGGGAGTTGTTGTTGTGGTGGTTTGATGGTGGTAAGTGAAATAGTCTCTTCCCGGGCCTGGATGAGGATACTCCTGATTCTCTCTCCCAGCTGGTCCAAATCCTTGGGGTTCTGTGTTGTTACTGCAATATTTGTTATCTTGTCTGTAATGATTTTTCTGTATTTTTCCCAGTTTGCTTTCTTGTAGTTGTATCTTTGTTTTGCCGCTGCTTGTTGAAGTTGGAGAGAAAAGGAGGCAAGGACAGGAAGGTGGTCACTTCCCACGTCGTGGCTGACGGAGAAGCGAAGGAGTTTAGCAGACAGGTCCGGGGAGCAGAGGACAAGATCAAGGATGTCTGCCGTGGAGGTGGAAGAATGGATGTGTGTGGGCTCATTGGTGTTGAGGATGGCCATGTTTGTGTTGTCGAGGATATCCCTTAATACTCTTCCCGAGTGATTTGTAGTATTACAGTTGAAATCAATGTGTTTGGCATTAAAATCTCCCATTATGATGGTATAGCCATTGTTGTCTGCAAGGGCAGTGATCAATTTTCCGGAGGGTGTTGTTACGGTCGGACAGTATATAGTGGCTATCAGAAGAGCTGTATGTCCATTTAAGAGTATTTTTGCTGCAATGCAACTCATTGTTGTTGAGTTCTTCTTCGGTGAGGTCAAAAACAGCTTCAGAGTACTCGATTCCTTCTTTTAAAAGCAATGCCACACCCCCTCTGCATCCCTCTGGTCGATCCTTTCTTAGATTGTTAAAGCCAGGAATACGGAATCTTGTATTAGCTCTTAGAAAGGTTTCGTTGATAGAGGCAATGCTAGTTTGCTTTTCTAGAAGAAGTTGCATCAGCTCCCGCTTGTTTCTCCTTATGCTTCTGATGTTGACATGTAAGACATTTAGTGGAGTAGCCATTTGGTTTGGAGTGTAGTTAAGGCTATAAAAGGCGATTCAGAGTTAAGAAGGTAGGGCTGTCTCTGTGCTTCTTTATGCTGTCCATAACTCTCGTTACCATTTCTTTGTCTCTTCATATTCCTTTCAAATCCTCCTGCAGGTGAATGGTGTTGGTGAGAGGCTGAGAGCCGGAGAAGCTTGGTGTTGTGAGATGGTTGGTATTGGCTGTGCTGAGGGTGGCAGTAGCTCTGGTGAGCTTGGTCGTTGTGAGGGCTAAATAGGTGGGGCATTGTCTGGAGACCGATGAGTGGGCGCCACCACAGTTAGCACAGCTAGCATCACTTTTCTCTTTGAGGTATTCTTTGTGGTGGTGGTTTTCAGCACATCGCAGACATTTGACCTGGTTTTTGCAATCGGTGGATGTGTGATTGAATTCTTGACATTTGTAGCACTGTTTAATGCTGGTGGGGGGGGGGCTGTGCTCTTTCCACCCTGAAGTGGAAGTAGTTCATGTAGAATCCCTCTAGCAGTAGGCCAGGTGCGTCGTCCAGGTTGTTGAGGTGAAAGTAGTTGGTTGCTGTGTGGCTCGGCTGACGATCCTGTATACTTTAGTGGTTGTAATGCGCTGCCTCTCCAGCTCCTGATGGATTTTTTCATTGGTGGTTTCAATTTGGATGCCCTTGATGATTAGCTGTTTGGTGAATTTGTTGTCTTGAGTGGTTTGGTTTCCTCTCCGTGCCAACCTACACTTTTTCTTTGCCCCATTGAAGGCCCCTGTGGGCCAGGGGGTAGGGAGGGAGTTCAGAGAGTGGATATCCTTGACAAATACAAGGATTCCACCTCTTCTCATCTGGATGAGTTTTTGCAGTTGGATATGAGGTTTATTGCGAAGGATTTCTTTGTAGATGTCTTTGTTTGAAGGAGGTGGGAGGGCATCACTGTTCGAGAAGTCAATTACCACAGGAGCCAGTTTCTCCTTGTCGCTTGTGCTTTCCCTTCTGGCCCGTTTTTGTGGGTGGATACTGTACAGCTTCCCATATCTTCCCATATTCTGAGTGACAATATCAGAAAAGGTATCTTGAATTGGGGCTGGAGGTAGGGCTTGTGGAGGGTTGGTTGCTGTGGTATCGCCGTGTACAAGTGCTGTGCTCATTTTCATGAGGGTATCTTGTAGTTGGGGAACAAAGGGGGCAAGAGGGGTCGATTGGGTATTCTTTTTGAGTTCACTAACAAGATGTTGGAGCTGGACTAGTATTTTGTGGATCGCTATAGGGTCCGTTTTGTCCTTGGTGAGTGGTATTTCTTCTCCGGTGGTGGAACTAGGTGGAGAAGTTGAGATGGTGTCCTTGTTTGGTTCGATACACTCCTTGAGTGGCCTGGTATCTTTCATTGGTTTGTTAGGTTCTTCAGGGGTGGGTTTGGGGGATTTGGTTCTCTCTTTTTGCGCTGTCAGTTCTTGCTGTGTAGAGGTGGCATAACAGTCCAGTGCTAGTGAGTTTTTCTTGCCTGCTTGGGACTTGCGATACTTGGATAGACAGGGATCTTTTTGGGTTTGGCCTTGGGGTGTTTCCTCCACAGATGGTCTCCCAGTCATGTCTGATTTCCCATCAAAAGCTTTGGTCCATATCAGTTTTCTCTGTTCATTTGTGGTTGGTGGTGCAGTAGCCATTGTTGGTGTTGTAATGAGGCTTATGGTAGACTAAGTAGAAAGTACTAAAAAACCAAAAATTGGAGCCAGACACAGAGCGAATTGGCTAAAACCTTGTAGACTTGTTAGTTAGAATGACTGGGCAGTGCAGACAAACGTGCTAGAACACCAATAGTATGTTAGTTAGAAGCTAAAATACTAGTGTACGATCAGGAAACAACGACATGCGCTATAGCTTGACATGCGGTATAGATGTTGAGTACAGGCTAAAGAAGATGCGGATTACGTGAGTTTTACTGATGCTACAACAAAGAACTACGTGACGGAACTAGGCTATCAGTGATCATAAATGATTATAAAAACTCAAATTCAAGTGGCTTAAATCAAACACACCTCTTTACCTTGAAGAAAGCAGGATTGTCTAGGCGCACTAGGCAGGGTTGAGACGGCTCGGCACTCGCTCGCTCTAATCGCAAAACAGGAACCAGAGGCGTATTGCCTCCGAATTGAGAGAAGATGATTGCTGCATACAAGAACCAGGAATCACCCTTAAAAGGGTTGCTCTTTTAGAAGGCAGAGAAATCTCGGTCTCTTCCTGTCTCAGATGGCGCTTCCTTTTCCGAGTCCCTTGCCGCCTTTGCCTCTTCCAGACATCCTGTGTTTGCTAGTGGAGTTCAAGTGAATCACCGTAATAGACAATGGGCCTGATATACAGTGGGGCAAAAAAGTATTTAGTCAGCCACCAATTGTGCAAGTTCTCTCACTTAAAAAGATGAGAGAGGCCTGTAATTTTCATCATAGGTACACTTCAACTATGACAGACAAAATGAGGAAAACAAATCCAGAAAATCACATTGTAGGGTTTTTAATGAATTTATTTGCAAATTATGGTGGAAAATAAGTATTTAAAACAAATACACATGGGATACCATAAAGCCAAAGGAGCCCATAATATCAGCCACCTCGTCAGTCATTTAGCTATTGAAGGCCATGTCATTCTTCTTTCTTCCCTAGACAGGATCCAGCCTGACAGTCAGGGGGCCAAGAGGACCTGTGAAG
Source organism: Brachymystax lenok tsinlingensis (assembly GCA_030435695.1). Taxonomy (NCBI): domain Eukaryota; kingdom Metazoa; phylum Chordata; class Actinopteri; order Salmoniformes; family Salmonidae; genus Brachymystax; species Brachymystax lenok. The sequence goes on along the minus strand of CM059812.1, from coordinate 49,022 downwards.
GGTGGTGATACCTCTGTAAGCTGAAACGCTGTAAAACATTCCTCAGACACTGTTATAGAAATTTCGTTCTCAATGTTCATAAACTGAACTTCAATTAAACAAACTCTGTCTGTTACCCAGTATTTGTAAGATACTGGTTGAAATGAGACAAACAGAGGCCCAATCTATAATGGTCAAATGTAGATTATTTATTTACGGGAGAGCTCTGAGCTCTAAAAGGTGTACACAGTCTTTTATATGGTACAATGTTGAAACACAAAGATGCAAAATTCCCACCTCTCCTCCCCACCCTCTCCAAGAACATAGTCTCTTCCCACAGCCTTATCGCAAATAAGTCAAACTTGGGAGGTGTTGGGAGGTTCTTCTCAAGGACGGGCCTCTCGCATGTGTCTGGTAGAATCAAAGAACTCTTTGAGACACCCCCTAAATGAAGTCATACTTCTGCACACCAAGTTGATATCTAGACACACACACATATTAATTGGACTGCCATTTGTCTTGCAACCCCATCTCCATTGCATACACTTTCAGAATGGAATGTTTAGTATTAAGTATAAACATTTAGTCATCAAAACATAAAATCTATAACAGACACACATCCAACACACACACACACACACACACACACACACACACACCCAATGAAGGGATTGTTTTCCTAGGTATACAGAGGTGATAGGGATGTGCAAATATAGTAGTGTACTGTTCTTTGCAAACCAATAACAAAGCGTCTTATTATGGGATTAGTGGTATGATGTTTATCAATTCTAGCCCAGATAGCACTATGCCCGCCAGATGGCCCGAGACGTTACATAGAATGACCACCACAGAAGGAGGGCCCATCTAAACAGTTCATTTCAAAAGGGGCAAATGAGGCCCAAGGGCACATACTGGCCATTTATCAATCAGTGCAGTTTAACATCTCAGATGTGACTAGCTTTCATCTTACAACTTATTATTGCCATAATTGTCTCTTACCTGTACTTACTGGCTGCCAGCCCTCGGTTTAGTACATCAAGGAACAGAGTTTGCCTTTTAGGAGAAGAACTGACAAGCTTGGAACTAGGCGGGATACAGCTAGTGTCATGAAGTCATAACAGAGGGCCTGTTACCACACCCTTTAGGCTAGGAGTTTGACTTGGACTACAGTGACATTGGTAGTAATTAGCCTGCAGTATATTTGACAGCTTCCCAACGGGGACATAAAGTGGAAATGGAAGGGGGCACACTGAGGAAAACTCCTACCAACATCCAATCTAATCAAATCACCCATCCAATCCAAATCTATTTGCCACATACACGTGCTTAGCAGATGTTATTGAGGGTGTAGGGAAATGCTTGTGTTACTAGCTCCAACAGCGCAGTAATGTCTAACAAGTAAGATCTAACCGTGTCCCAACATTCCACACAATACACACAAATCTAACAAAAGGAATGGAATAGGAACACATCAATATATTGACGAGCAATGTCAGACCGGCATAGACTAAGATACCTTACAATAGAATACAGTATATACATATGACATGAGCCATGCAAACCAGCTCCACATTATTAAAGTGACTGGTGTTCCATTATTCAAGTGGCCAGTGATTTCTAACACAAACACACACCTCAGTGGAACCCACTTGGCAAGACAGGAAGGAAGACATGCAGGTCAACAATGGCCACACAGAGCCATAATCACTCAACCTGATGCCATTTCCACAAGTATGTGTTATGGAACAGAGACTCAAGACAAAAAGGTTTCAAAAAGGAGTAACTGGTTTAATGAAATATAGCTGGTGATGAAAAAATGAAGTAGAGAAAGTCTCTGTAAGATGGTGATGGGAAATCCAGACAGGTATACTTGTATGAGGAGAAGGAGGTAGCCGGAGGATGAACACTGGAACCAGGAAGACGAGGGAGACACTGGAAGGTAGATAACGAAGGTCGAGGAACAGGGAGTGAGTCCTTACTCAAACGCGACCAGACAAAGTGACTGTGTTGGGGGAGTGCCTATATGCTGACTGTGCTGATGATCCAATGACGTGCAGGTGTGGGTGATTAGAACTCAGGTGACAGTGATCTCTGTGATTGTGTGGTGGTGGAGCCTGGCTGATCTCTGACAGTACCCCTCCACGGCTTGCTCCTGAGGGCCGAGGACCCCGACGTCGCGGTGGTCGGCCTCTTCCTCGGGGTGCTGGACGATCTGGGTGAGTTTCATGGAATGTGGTAAGGAGGGTTGGATCCAGGATGTCTTCCCTGGGCGTCCATGAACGTTCCTCTGGTCCATAGCCCTCCCAGTCCACAAGGTACTCCAGACGACCACCACGGGGCCGGGAGTCCAAGATAGCACGGACCGTGGTAGACTGCTCCATCCTCCAGCACTAACGGAGGGGGTCCTCTGTCGGGACAGGCTCTGTGGAGGGAACAGAAACAGGTGAGTGATAGGGCTTGAGGAGTGAAACATGAAAGGTAGGGTGAATCCTGTAGTGTGCGGGTAATTGCAGCTGGTAGGTGACTGGGTTGATCTGTCGGGATCGAAAGCCAGACCTTCTGTCCTGGCTGGAAGGCAGGTGGTTCCGCTCTCCGAGTGTCTGCTTGGATCTTTTGTCTGCGCACTGCCCTTTGAAGATGATGATGAGCATCGTCCCAGACCCTCTCACTCTCTCGGAACCAAAAATCGACGGAGGGAACGTCTGAAGGTTCTCCGGACCACGGGAACAGGGGAGGCTGGTAGCCGAGCACGCACTGGAAAGGAGTGAGTCCAGTTTCTTCGAGAAGAAGGCACATGGATGAGGACGTGCTGGGTTCCCCTGCTGCTGCGAAAGCACCGCTCCCACTCCTGTAGTGGAGGCATCGACTTCGACGACTTAACGGCTTGTTGGGGTCCGGAGGGATGAGGAGCGGTGCACTCGTGAACGAGTCTTTGAGGCTCTGGAAAGACTGCGTGGCAGCTGGTGACCAGGACAGAGACTTGGGTTTTTTCCGAAGGAGGTTGGTCAAAGGGGAGGTGATGGAACTGTAGTTTTGGATGAACCGGCGATAGAAGTTAGAAAATCAGAGGAAGCGTTGGAGCTCCTTGATGGTGGTAGGTATGGGCCAGTTCGGACCGCATTCACCTTCCCCTCGGCCATCTGGATGCCGTTGTTCACTGATGTTATAGCCGAGAAACTGGACGGTAGGTTGATGGAAGGAGCACTTCTCGGCCTTGAGGAAGAGGTGATGTGCTCTGAGGCGTTGGAGGACCTCCGCAACGTGATGGCGATGTTCGCCAGATTCCGGGAATAGATCAGAATATCATATATGTAGACGATCACGTACGATGAAGGAATTCCCGAGCACCTCGTGCATAAAGTCCTGGAATACGGAGGGAGCATTGGCCAGTCCATATGGCATAACAAGGTATTCATAGTGTCCAGTAGGAGTTATGAAGGCCATCTTCCATTCGTGCCCCTCACGTATCCGGACGAGGTTATACGCGCTGCGGAGGTCCAACTTAGTGAACACGGCTGCTCCACGAAGTTGTTCCAGGGCTGCTGGGGCGAGAGGAAGGGGGTACCGGAACTTCACAGTGATTTTGTTAAGTGCTCGATAGTCTATGCAGGGCCGCAAACCTCCGTCCTTCTTTGCCACGAAGAAAAAACTTGAAGCAGCAGGGGAAGTGGAAGGGCGGATGTAGCCTTGTTGGAGAGCCTCTTCAACATACAGTGGGGCAAAAAAGTATTTAGTCAGCCACCAATTGTGCAAGTTCTCTCACTTAAAAAGATGAGAGAGGCCTGTAATTTTCATCATAGGTACACTTCAACTATGACAGACAAAATGAGGGAAAAAAATCCAGAAAATCACATTGTAGGATTTTTTATGAATTTATTTGCAAATTATGGTGGAAAATAAGTATTTGGTCACATACAAACAAGCAAGATTTCTGGCTCTCACAGACCTGTAACTTCTTCTTTAAGAGGCTCCTCTGTCCTCCACTCGTTACCTGTATTAATGGCACCTGTTTGAACTTGTTATCAGTATAAAAGACACCTGTCCACAACCTCAAACAGTCACACTCCAAACTCCACTATGGCTAAGACCAAAGAGCTGTCAAAGGACACCAGAAACAAAATTGTAGACTTGCACCAGGTTGGGAAGACTGAATCTGCAATAGGTAAGCAGCTTGGTTTGAAGAAATCAACTGTGGGAGCAATTATTAGGAAATGGAAGACATACAAGACCACTGATAATCTTCCTCGATCTGGGGCTCCACGCAAGATCTCACCCGTGGGGGTCAAAATGATCACAAGAACGGTGAGCAAAAATCCCAGAACCACACGGGGACCTAGTGAATGACCTGCAGAGAGCTGGGACCAAAGTAACAAAGCCTACCATCAGTAACACACTACGCCGCCAGGGACTCAAATCCTGCAGTGCCAGACGTGTCCCCCTGCTTAAGCCAGTACATGTTCAGGCCCGTCTGAAGTTTGCTAGAGAGCATTTGGATGATCCAGATGAGGATTGGGAGAATGTCATATGGTCAGATGAAACCAAAATATAACTTTTGGTAAAAACTCAACTCGTCGTGGTTTGGAGGACAAAGAATGCTGAGTTGCATCCAAAGAACACCATACCTACTGTGAAGCATGGGGGTGGAAACATCATGCTTTGGGGCTGTTTTTCTGCAAAGGGACCAGGACGACTGATCCGTGTAAAGGAAAGAATGGGGCCATGTATCGTGAGATTTTGAGTGAAAACCTCCTTACATCAGCAAGGGCATTGAAGATGAAACGTGGCTGGGTCTTTCAGCATGACAATGATCCCAAACACACCGCCCGGGCAACGAAAGAGAAGCATTTCAAGGTCCTGGAGTGGCCTAGCCAGTCTCCAGATCTCAACCCCATAGAAAATCTTTGGGGGAGTTGAAAGTCCGTGTTGCCCAGCGACAGCCCCAAAACATCACTGCTCTAGAGGAGATCTGCATGGAGGAATGGGCCAAAATACCAGCAACAGTGTGTGAAAACCTTGTGAAGACTTACAGAAAACGTTTGACCTCTGTCATTGCCAACAAAGGGTATATAACAAAGTATTGAGATAAACTTTTGTTATTGACCAAATACTTATTTTCCACCATAATTTGCAAATAAATAAATTAAAAATCCTACAATGTGATTTTCGGGATATCTTTTTCTCATTTCGTCTGTCATAGTTGAAGTGTACCTATGATGAAAATTACAGGCCTCTCTCATCTTTTTAAGTTGGAGAACTTGCACAATTGGTGGCTGACTAAATACTTTTTTGCCCCACTGTACTCCTTCATGGCCTTCTGTTCCGGGAGTGATAGAGGATAGATCTTACCGTGGGGCACTGGTTCATCCGGAAGGAGGTCGAAGGCGCAGTCCCATGGCCGGTGTGGCGCAACGACGATGCTCGCTTGGGGCAGAAAACATCACTGAAGGGAGCGAGCAGGCTGGAATATCGACGGACTGTTGTTCCACCGGCTTTCGATTGAGGTTGACTGGACCGGTAGAGGAATCACTGGTTGAGGTAGGTGGGGAAAACAGTCTGGAAAACAGCTATCGCCCCACTTCAGGACTTCTCCGGTGGTCCAGGAGAGATCCGGATCGTGTTGCACCAGCCACGGGCGCCAAGAATTATACCAGCGGTGGAATTCTCCAGAACCAGGAAGGAGATGGATTCTGTGTGTAACTGTCCCACTCGTGAACTGGATAGGTCCCACAGTGTAACGCACATTGTTTTTGTTGAGAGGTTTGCCGATTATCGAGTGCACTTGATAATGGATCTCGTTGGACCTCTTCTGGAGGTTGAGCTGGCGGCAGAGGGAATCGGAGATGAAGTTCCCAGCTGACCCAGAGTCGAGGAGGGCGTGTACTGGAAGAGAGACATGTGAGGCAGAAAGGATGACTTCAGTAGTAAGCGGTTTCATATTTTCTGATGAGTAACGGATGACACTCACCATTAGTCGTGGTGGACGGATGGGACAGGCAGAAATGATGTGTCCACCATGGCCACAGTACAAACATAGACCCTGGTCAGCCTCCTATGTCGCTTCTGTGTCAGAAAGACGAGTGTTATCCAGTTGCATAGGTACTGGTTCTGGAGAGCTGGTGAATTCTGGCTGGCGTGGCAGAGTAGGTGAAGGCTGGCCCTGTAAATCTTCCAGGCAGGGCTGCATATGACGCATCGGTTCGGAGGGCGAGCTGAATGAACCGCTCGAGACCCATGGTATCGCCATATGCAGCGCAGATGCAGTCGCAGTCGTGGATTCAATCCCTGCCGATAGGGTGATGAGGAGCGAGCGCTGCTCCACCCACTGGCCGCTGCGAGAGTCCGGAACTTGAGGGTATACTCTGAAACGGAATCTTTATCTTGACTGGAGATGGTATAACTGTTCACCCACAGAGGAATCGCCATCAGCAATCCCAAAGACATCACGGAAGTGAGTGACGGTTGTCCAGTGATGCGTGACGGTCGAGTTGTGAGTCCAGATAGTTTGGGCCCAGTGGAGCGCCGCCCGTCAGCAGGGAAATGATGAATGCTACCTTCGCCGCTCGGGTGGAAAACGAGGCGACTGCATCTCCAGGGCCAGCGAACACTGCAACAGAAAACCGGCGCAATCCTCCGCCAAGCCCGAGAAGGGTGCTGGATTGGCCACGGGACTAGACGTTACTGGTGGTGAAGGAGGAGTGGTGAGGGGTGATGCGGAAGTGGTCGAGGAAAGCGCACGTTTGAGGGCATCCACTACCTCCTGAAAAGGATCCGGGGAACTCATCCTGTAGCTGTAATGTTGGTCTGGTCTTCTGTTATGGAACAGAGACTCAAGACAAAAAGGTTTCAAAAAGGAGTAACTGGTTTAATGAAATATAGCTGGTGATGAAAAAATGAAGTAGAGAAAGTCTCTGTAAGATGGTGATGGGAAATCCAGACAGGTATACTTGTATGAGGAGAAGGAGGTAGCCGGAGGATGAACACTGGAACCAGGAAGACGAGGGAGACACTGGAAGGTAGATGAAACAAGGTAGATAACGAAGGTCGAGGTTAGAGGAACAGGGAGTGAGTCCTTACTCAAACGCGACCAGACAAAGTGACTGTGTTGGGGGAGTGCCTATATGCTGACTGTGCTGATGATCCAATGACGTGCAGGTGTGGGTGATTAGAACTCAGGTGACAGTGATCTCTGTGATTGTGTGGTGGTGGAGCCTGGCTGATCTCTGGCAGTATGTGGTCAACAAAAAAAACACTAACTACAACAGATCATCAAATAGGCAGTGGTTCCAAAACTCCAAACACATGTTCAAGTAGACTACCCCAAATCGTACAGTTGCTTTTTCACCAAACCTAATCTGTGTTTCATCTACAAATACATGCTTCACATTTCAATACATGCTCTTATAAAGTCATCGCTTTCCACAATGCAATGCTCACATGACTTTGGAGAAGATATTATATTTCATTTCTTCCAATTTATTTCACTATTACTTCATTTGACTGCTCTGAAAAGATTTTCTGCTGGTTTCTGTCCTGCAGATTAGGAACACTACGTAATGAGAATGTATGTTTCTGAAGTATCAAATGAGGCTAACTTACATTGTACTACTTTATTAAATACCGATTGCTACTTTTCTCTCTAGCCTAGTGCACTCGTTTTCTGTAATCTCCCCTACTGGCGTATGTATCTCCAAAAAAGTTCCACATGCCATTACATCATATAGCCTATAGAACTTTTGGTCGAGGACTAAATGTTACACCAAATCACCCCCAGAATCGTTTTGTTTCAGTCACCAGGGAAAGTGTAGGAAAAATAAATTGCTTTCTGTGACAGTTACAGGAGGGGGTCTGTTTGATGTGCTGAACTGTGCCTGTAGCATGTCAAAATTCACTCAAATGGGAAATAGCCCTTTGCCAAATGGGCAGAGGCACTGTCCTTTTCAGCACCACGGAGCTCCGCTATTTCCTGTCTCATGAGTGAAGATGCAGCAGAAGCGCCGATTCCATTCAAACGCGCTGAATACAGCAACGCATGCGCCGACAATTCCTGTCTGCTTCCTGATTTGGCCAATTGTTTGGGTCGACTTTTTTGCTGTGCCACGCGTCTGACTATTGCAGAGGATCCCTTTGGATTGATGCCTTTTATTTCAACGGGTTATGTCGTTTTCACCGCTCTTTTGTCCTGACTACTTTTAATGCGCCGGGTGCTTTATGCCTCCATAACTTTAGGTCTTTAATTTCGGCATTTAACTTGCAGCCTGTATTTAGGGCCTTTACTATGTCTTATCATTTGGTGACCCTGTCCTGAGCAAATCTTCTTTCGCGTAGGTGATTTATCTACACTGTAAAAAATGCTTTTGCAACCTAGTAGATAGTGTCATCCCAACAACAACAAAAACAAACAAACAAATATACTCATTAAAGTATGGTCTACATCGGTGCACTCAAGATGTACATACATTCGAAACTAAGAAGACACGAAGACTAAAGCCTACCTCAGAAGGCTACTTAAATTGAAGCATATGTTCTAAATCACTCCAAAGACAGAAGCGTGTGCTCAATGGGAGTCAGTAGGATGGAATATTCTGCGCTGTGAAGGTGTCATATGCTGAGGCATTTAGTTCCTTATTAAGTCTATGCAGCAATCAGGACGTACCTGCACTGGTGATTGCAATTCTGTAATTGGTCAACTCATAATAGGATAATCATTGCTGCTGCTTGTGTACTGTTTAATAACAGCTGTTTCGCAAGCCGTTGATGATTAAATCAGTTGATTCCTGCTGTCCTGACACTAAATGAGTACCAATGGGTATATAATAGGATTCATAATTCAGGTCAAAGCACACCATTTCATGGACTGGAGTTCGATCCACTTAATAGAATCCTGTCATTTCCATCATCTTTACTCCATTTATTCCACCACATCTAAACAACTTACCTATCTACTCATACAAACGAGCCCAAAAAGTCCACCTAATAATATGACGTCTAATTTGGTTGCCGGAAATATGCCGAGTACCTTCAACAAACTTTTTCTTTCACCTTTCACTTGCATTGGACAGAGAAATCATTTTAGTTTCAACCCTTTAGTCGCATGATTTATGGGGTTCACCCAGCTTTACTGAAGAAGCAGTGGCCAATGCACTACCCTACGTTGGAATGATCTGATCAATACATGGAGTTTTTGGCATCAAGGATTGGACAGAAACGGTAGAATGGCGATTTTCACAGTCTAATTTTCACAATCTCTCACATGTTACATTCAAAGAGCAATTTAGAAACATGCATCTAGCATTTTTTGAATGTTGGATTTGCGAAAAGAACAATGTGTACCACTTGGGGACCCGAGGACCGAGTTTGGGAAACGCTGGGCTGAAGCTCAAATACCAAATGGGAGCCACTAGGATGTGCTCACACGTTTGCAGTACCCGCGTTTAACCACAAGATGTCGTCCATGCTCCACGGTAAAGTTTTTCCCTCTGCATGAGTCTCAGCAGCACTGCAATATGCGACTTTCAAAGTCAGTTGGCATGCAATCTTTTTCTTAGCTACATAGTGACAATTCTCCATGCCAACACTATTATTGTGACAATTTGGCCTATATCATTACTATCACTCATTACTGCTAAGCTATTTCCCCCTCTTTCGTAAAGCCTTTGACTGTTCTACTATAGGCATACTCATAGACATCAGATAATATTGAAGCTAGACTTCTGGCAAGTAAAATGTGCAATAGGCAGCTTTTTATTTGGATGTCACCTTTGTTTAACTAGTCAAGTCAGTTAAGAACCAATTCTTATTTACAATCACGGCCGGTTGGGATATAGCCTGGAGTCGAACCAGGGTCTGTAGTGACGCCTCTAGCACCTACATGCAGTGCCTTAGACTGCTCACCCACCCACTCGAGAGCAGAAAAACGACATACATGGTGGGAAATGTAGAGGGGCGTGTAGAAATGGAACAATTGTGCATTTTTTTATGGACATATGGAGGTGGCTCTTAAAAGAGACTTTGGGGAGATTTTGGAGATCAGGTCATCATTTAAGAGTGCACTCGCCGCGAATACGGCGGGCCAGCTGGATGTCCTTGGGCATGATGGTCACCCTCTTGGCATGGATGGCGCACAGGTTGGTGTCCTCAAACAGGCCGACCAGGTAAGCCTCGCTAGCCTCCTGCAGGGCCATCACGGCGGAGCTCTGGAAGCGCAGGTCGGTCTTGAAGTCCTGGGCAATTTCTCTCACCAGGCGCTGGAAGGGCAGTTTGCGGATCAGCAGCTCAGTGGACTTCTGGTAACGACGGATCTCTCTCAGAGCCACGGTGGTGGGCCTGTAACAGTGAGGTTTCTTCACGCCGCCGGTGGCCGGTGTGCTCTTACACTCAGCCTTGGTGGTGAGCTGCTTCCTGGGTGCTTTGCCACCGGTGGATTTGAGAGCGGTTTGCTTGGTTCTGGCCATGGCGCTAGCTATTTTCCTTCGTTCACAGTCAGAGTATAGCCAAGTGCCTATGTGAAGTTTATAAAGCCGACAGCGGCGTCTACTGATTGGACCCCATCTCCGCACCACCCCGATTGGCCCGTTGCGGAGGCCTCCTCCGCTGGCCATTGGACGGGAGGCCCAGCAACTCCTTGCCGCCCCAAAATGCAACCCTCACCCCCTCGCCGAGGCGCGCTTGGCTCTTTTGTTAGCCCCGCACGCACGCACACAATATTACACTGCCGGCCCTTTACGCATGTTCCACCCTCAGCGATGGACACGCCGCCAAGCAGTTTGTTCAGCTCCTCATCTTTACGGACGGCCACTTGCAGGTGACGGGGGATGATGCAAGTCTTCTTGTTGTTACGGGCAGCGTTGCCGGCCAACTGGGCAAGCACGCATCCAACTCAATCATCAAGTTTGCTGATGACACTACAGTGGTAGGCTTGATTACCAACAACGACGAGACGGCCTACAGGGAGGAGGTGAGGGCCCTCGGAGTGTGGTGTCAGGAAATTAACCTCTCACTCAACATCAGCAAAACAAAGGAGATGATAGTGGACTACAGGAAACAAAAGAGGGAGCATCCCCCCCCTATCCACATCAACGGGACATTAGTGGAGAAGGTGGAAAGTTTTAAGTTCCTCGGCGTACACATCACGGACAAACTGAAATGGTCCACCCACACAGACAGCATGGTGAAGAAGGCGCAACAGCGCCTCTTCAACCTCAGAAGGCTGAAGAAATTTGGCTTGTCACAAAAAACACTCACAAACTTCTACAGATGCACAATCGAGAGCATCCTGTCGGGCTGTATCACCGCCTGGTACGGCAACTACTCCGCCCACAACCGTAAGGCTCTCCAGAGGGTAGTGAGGACTGCACAACGCATCACCGGGGTAAACTACCTGCCCTCCAGGACACCTACACCACCCGATGTCACAGGAAGGCCAAAAGATCATCAAGGACAACAACCACCCGAGCCACTGCCTGTTCCCCGCTATTATCCAGAAGGCGAGGTCAGTACAGGTGCATCAAAGCTGGGACCGAGAGACTGAAAAACAGCTTCTATCTCAAGGCCATCAGACTGTTAAACAGCCATCACTAACATTGAGTGGCTGCTGCCAACATACTGACTTAAATCTCTAGCCACTTTAAATAATAGGAATTGGATGTAACAAATGTATCACTAGCCACTTTAAACAATTTTGTATATAATGTTTACATATCCGACATTACTCAAATCAAATGTATACACTGTACTCTAAACCATCTACTGAATCTTACCTACGCCGTTCGGCCATTGACTCAAATCTCTAGCCACTTTAATAATTATAATTGGATGACATAAATGTATGACTAGCCACTTTAAACAATGCCATTTATATAATGTTTACATATCCTACTAATCTCATATGTATATACTGTATACATATCATCTACTGCATCTTGCCTACGCCGGTCAGCCATCGCTCATCCATATATTTATATCTACATACTCGTATTCATTCCTTTACTCTTGTGGGTATAAGGTAGTTGTTGTGAATTTGTTAGATTACTTGTTAGATACTACTGCATGGTCGGAATTAGAAGCACAAGCATTTCGCTACACTCGCATTAACATCTGCTAACCATGTGTATGTGACAAATAACATTTAATTTGATTTGATTTGATAAATAAATAGAGTTTAAATAAAACCATGTTCTACTCCATCCATTTCCCTGTCTGTTAAAGCCCATTTTCTAAAACTTCTCGTTCAGGCCATTTGGTGTTATTGTCTTCAGGCGCTGGATCCACTCCCGTTCTACCCTCTTTTGCTGCCCACAGGTCCAGCCTAAATGGGTTAGGATAGGGGTGGGGTTAGGGTTAGGATAGGGTTAGGGTTAGGATAAGGATAAGGGTGGGGTTAGGGTTAGGAGAGTCCTTCTATTGGTCAAGGTGTCAACGGTGGTAAAAATCGGTCACCAGAGAGGAGATTGCTCCTGGAGCCGTCCTCCACTGCTGGTTGGCCAAGTGTCACTCCTTGTCCGTCCGTCATTGGGTCCTGGATGTTTTCGTTCGTCAATACGTTTAAGAGTAATTCCCTTCCAGGATCCTTACTCTGAAGCGATTGCCGTATATTCACATCTAGCTGGTGCTGTCGCGGTGCGCTTAGTGTAGGATCAGGCAACGCGGTTGAGTTGCGTACCCTGTGTGGGTCCGGTGTCTCAGTTGCTTGCCATGTGTCCATACCAATGCAGTCCGTCATTGAGTTCTTGTGGTTTGAGCAGACAAAAACCCAGAAGGTGAACCTTCTCTACGGTTGTCATGCATCCACCCTTTGAGCTCCGTCCATCATCCTCGTAGATACATACTTGGTTTAGGATCAGGCAAAGACCTTAGGTTGGGTGCAGTCTTGATCTGTAGGTGGTTGGTTCTGTCAGGATCTGGAGAGGGTGTAGAGGCCCTGTTGGTCTTGTGGGTTCTCTTATGTCCTCTTGTAGTGGTCTGTGGGCGCTTGTCTTGTAGTGTTCTTCCGTGGTGTGGGAGGTAGTGGCTTTGTCCGGAGGGTCGAGGTTCGGTCCTGTCGGATCTTTTTCTGTGAAGAGGGGCCATTTCAGGCCTTGGCGTGGTGCAGGAGGTCTCTTCTCAGTTGGGGTGACGTGTAGGGAGGTCTGGAGAGGTGAGTCGTCCTCTGCTGTATTCAGCATTTCACTGTAAGGTCTACACCTGTTGTATTCGGCATTTCACTGTGAGGTCTACACCTGTTGTATTCGGCATTTCACTGTGAGGTCTACACCTGTTGTATTCGGCATTTCACTGTAAGGTCTACACCTGTTGTATTCGGCATTTCACTGTAAGGTCTACACCTGTTGTATTCGGCATTTCACTGTGAGGTCTACACCTGTTGTATTCGGCATTTCACTGTGAGGTCTACACCTGTTGTATTCGGCATTTCACTGTGAGGTCTACACCTGTTGTATTCAGCATTTCACTGTAAGGTCTACACCTGTTGTATTCAGCATTTCACTGTAAGGTCTACACCTGTTGTATTCAGCATTTCACTGTAAGGTCTACACCTGTTGTATTCAGTGCACGTGACAAATAAACTTTGATTTGATTTGATGTGGTCTGGGGTAGAGAGTTGGCTCCATTGATTACAATGGAGAATTACATTGGGCCCGGTGAACTTTCTCTTTTGGGGTTTCCGCTGTGGGTGGGTGAGCGATCCAGGAGGTGTTGGAGGTAAGAGTCGAAGTCTGTGGGATTAGAAAGAGTCCTTGATGGGGTTCCTAGGTGGTGTAGAAGTCCCTCAAGTGGTCCTCCAAAGATGGTAGTCTTGACGTGTGTTCTGCCATAGACCTGTGTGTTAGCATCAAGGGGCGGTAGGCTCATCCTCTCTGGTTTTAAGTGCCATATTCATTTTCTGAGGGTGGCAGGTCCAGGAGGGGTCAGAACCAAGGCTGTACACTTGGGAGGTTGGAGCCAGCCCCTGTAGAGATCTTTTAGAGCTGTTTTGTGTTCATGGCAGGCGAATGAAGATGAGTAGTTAGCTGTCTTTTCTCTCTTCCATTGACTTGTATGGGTGTTGGGAGCGGTTAGCTCTGGTTGTAGTAGGTTCATTTCGATATTGAGTGTAGGTCTTCCCAGGGTCCAAATGGTGTTTAGGGCAGATGTCCACCTTCCTGGGTAGGTGCTCCTGTAAGGGGGTCATTTTTGGAGGTGTTAAAGTGGTTCATACTTACCTTTGAAGTTGGGTGTCTGTGTTATCGATTCTCCATAGGCTTCCATTGTAGTGAAAGAGAGCGGTGGGCTATACTGTTGTTCTGTTGGGCTTTGCTCCTTGTCTGTGTCGGCCATAAATCTGAGGCTATAATAGGATAAAGTTTAGCCTTGTGGGGTTGTAGTCCACCCATTGTTTCCTTCCTGGGAGGTGTTTTTCTATTTTTCCACTATTGTTGAAGTTGGGTAGTAGTGTGAATTCCATAGGATTCCATTGTAGCGGTAGGAGTGAAGTGCCGTGCTGAGTTAAAGTAGGGGTTGGATCCTCGTAGGTGCGGGTTTTAGAAACCTGTTGTGTTGTGTTACAGCTCCTCTGGTTGTGTGGTAGTAGCTCTGCTCGGGTGTTGGGGATAGTGGTCTCTTTTGTCCTGAGTTGTCCATCTGTTGGTGGTGCTACCCATGCTAGAGGGAATACTTACCTGGGGTGGGTACATAGGAGGTGTGGATAAACATACCTGCATGGGTCCGGTGGTGTTCATTAAGTTTTTGTAGATGAGGTGTCCTGTTCAGGGAGGTCTTTGTTGTTGATCCTCTCTTTTCTCTCCTCTTCCTTTCATGTGTCCATTATCAGTCATCCATCCAGGTGCCAGAGCCATCGTGTTCCGTGGAGGTATTTATTAATAGGTGGTTGCGTTTCCTATGTGTTGGTGGAGTGTAGGTGAGGTGGGTGTCTTGTTGGTGGTATCCATTGGTGATGGTCTCTTTCTGTTGTGGTCTCCGTTGGTGTAGGGGGTCGGTTGGTCTTGTTTGTTCCATCCGTTGGTGTGAGGTGTGATCTTGCCTTCAGTTGTGGAAGCCGTTGTTTTCTGTCCAGTCATGTAGATGTCTTGTGTCTTGGTTGGAGTTCTAGAAGTGCTGTGTCAGTTCTTTTTTGCAGTGTAGGGTTAGGGTTAGGTTAAGGGTTAGGTTAGGTTAGGCTTAGGGGTCAGGCTTAGGTTGGGGTCAGGTCAGGTTTAGGTGAGGGTTAGGGTTAGGGGCCAGTTAGGCCAGGCCAGGCTAGGTTAGGCAAGGTTAGGGCCAGGGCCAGGCCAGGCTAGGCCAGGCCAGCCAGGCCAGGCCAGGCCAGGCCAGGCCAGGCCAGGCCAGGCCAGGCCAGGCCAGGCCAGGCTAGGCCAGGCCAGGCCTGTGTCAGGCTGTGCTGTGCCAGCCAGGCCAGGCTGTGCGCAGCTGTGCCAGGCCAGGCCAGGCCAGGCGCAGTGCCAGGCCAGGCCAGGCCAGGCTGTGCTGTGCTGGGAAGCAGCTGTGCTGTGCCAGGCTGGCCAGCAGAAGCTGTGCCAGGCCAGGCCAGGCCAGGCTGTGCCAGGCCAGGCCAGGCCAGGCCAGCCAGGCCAGGCCAGCAGGCCAGGCTGGGCCAGGCCAGCTAGGCCAGGCCAGGAGGCCAGGCCAGGGCCAGGCCAGGCCAGGCCAGGCCAGGCCAGGCCAGCAGGCCAGCTGTACTGTGCCAGGCCAGGCCAGAGCCAGGCTGTGCCAGGCCAGGCCAGGCCAGAGGCTGTGCCAGCCAGGCAGGCCAGGCCAGAGGCCAGGCCAGGCCAGGCCAGGCCAGCTGTGCCAGGCCAGGCCAGGCCAGGCCAGGCCAGGCCAGGCAGGCCTGGCCAGGCTAGGCCAGGCCAGGGCCAGCCAGGCCAGGGCCAGGCCAGGCCAGCCAGGCCAGGCCAGGCTAGGCCAGGCTGTCACGGCCAGGCTGTGGCCAGGCCAGGCTGTGCTGTGCTGTGCTGTGCTGTGCTGTGCTGTGCTGTGCCAGGCCAGCTGTGCTGTGCCAGGCCAGGCCAGGCTGGGCCAGGCTGTGCCTGTGGCCAGGCCAGGCCAGGTCAAATGTGCTGTGCCAGGCCAGGCTGTGCCAGGCTAGGCCAGGCCAGGCCAGGCCAGGCCAGGCCAGGCTGTGCCAGGCCAGGCCAGGCCTGTGCTGTGCCAGGGCTGTGCCAGGCCAGGCCAGGCCAGGCCAGGCCAGGCCAGCCAGGCCAGGCCAGCCAGGCCTGTGCCAGGCCAGGCCAGCAGGCCAGGGCCAGGCCAGGCCAGCTGTGCCAGGCCAGGCCAGGCCAGGCCAGGCCAGGCCAGGCTAGGCCAGGCCAGCCAGGCCAGGCCAGGCCAGGCCAGGCTGAAGAAGAAGAAGAAGCAGGCTGCCAGCCAGGCCAGGCCCAACACAGGCCAGGCTGTAGGCTAGGCCAGGCTGTACTAGGCTGTGGGCCAGGCCAGGCCAGGCCAGGCCAGGCCAGGCCAGGCCAGGCCAGGCCAGGGCCAGGCAGGCCAGTAGGCCAGCTGGGGCCAGCCAGGCCAGGCCAGCTAGGCCAGGGCCAGGCCAGGCCAGGCTGTAGGCCAGGCTAGGCCAGGCCAGGCCAGGCCAGGCTAGGCAGGCCAGGCCAGGCTGCCAGGCTGCTAGGCAGGCCAGCTGGGGCCAGGCTGCCAGGCTAGGCTAGGCCAGGCCAGGCCAGGCTAGGCCAGGCCAGGCCAGGCCAGGCCAGGCTGTACTGTGCTAGGCCAGGCTAGGCCAGGCCAGGCCAGGCCAGGCCAGGCCAGGGCCAGGCCAGGCCAGGCCAGGCCAGGTCAGGCCAGGCCAGGGCCAGGCCAGGCCAGGCCAGGCTGTCTAGGCTGTCAGGCCAGGCTAGGCCAGGCTGTGCAGGCTGTGCTGTACTGTGCTGGCCAGGCCAGCCAGGCCAGGCCAGCCAGGCCAGGCCAGGCCAGGCCAGGCCAGGCCAGGCTCAGGCCAGGCCAGGCCAGCCAGCCAGGCCAGGCCAGGCTGTGCCAGGCCAGGCCAGGCCAGGCCAGGCCAGGCCAGGCCAGGGCCAGGCTAGGCTAGGCCAGGCAGGCCAGGCTCAAAGGCCAGGCCAAATAGCTGCTAGGCCAGGCCAGGCTGTTGTGCTGTAGCCAGGCTAGTGCCAGGCCAGAAAATAAGCCAGGGCCAGGCAGGCCAGGCCAGGCCAGGCTGTACAGGCAAGGCCTAGGCCAGAAGCCAGGCCAGCCTAGGCCAAAGGCCAGGCCAGCTGTGCCAGGCCAGCCAGGCTGGCCAGGGCAGGCCAGGCCAGGCCAGGCCAGGCCAGGCCAGGCCAGGCCAGGCCAGCCAGGCCAGGCCAGGCCAGGCCAGGGCCAGGCCAGGCCAGGCCAGGCCAGGCCAGGCTGTGCAGGCCAGGCCAGGCCAGGCCAGGCCAGGCTGTGCAGGCCGTGCCAGGCCAGGGCCAGGCCAGGCCAGCCAGGCCAGGCCAGGCCAGGCCAGGCCAGGCCAGCCAGCAGCCAGGCCAGGCTGTAGGCCAGGCCAGGCCAGGCCAGGCCAGCCAGGCCAGGCCAGGCTAGGCCTGTGGCCAGGTCAGGCCAGGCCAGGTTAGGTTAGGTTAGGTTAGGCTTAGGTTGGGGCTGGGGCTGGGGGTTAGGCTAGGCCAGGCCAGGGTCAGGCCAGAGGCCAGGTTAGGCTTAGGTTAGGTTAGGTTAGGGCTAGGTCAGGTCAGGGCCAGTTAGGCTAGGTTAGGCTGGGGCTGGGGTTAGCTGGGGCTAGGCTGGTTAGGGTTAGGTTAGGTTAGGGCTTGAATATCATTGTGTTTTATATCAACTCATTTGTTTTTCGCTGCACAGGCCTATCTCCTGTTTATCCTCTTAGTGATGTATTGTGTTGCATGTAGTGCTTTAAAAGGCCCGTGAGGTGTCCTCCTAAGATCTTAAATAAACTGAAGTGAGTTCTAAAATGATTGCTTTTCTGGGTGACAGTGCAGGGTCTATTGTGGTGAGCGATGTATTCAACCATAGTGCTGTTAAATATGAACATAAAAGCAACATTGTGCATTCAGCTGGTTTGGTTTTATTCTGTAAAAAGAAGGGAAAAGCCTAAAAACAGGAAATTCCAGACTAAAACAAATAAAACATCAATATATAGAGTTTAAATAAAACCATGTTCTGCTCCATCCATTTTCCTGTCTGTTAAAACCCATTTTCTAAAACTTCTGCTCAGGCCACTTGGTGTTATAGTCCTCAGGCGCTGATCCACTCTCGCTCTACCCTCCTCCGCTGCCCACAGGTCCAGCCCAAGTGTGCCTGTAGCCCTGATATTGTGAGATGAGTGATGGGGTGCTCCTGGAAATGGGTTATCAGTGCCGCTTGTAGGTGTGCCCTTTTGATATTATACAGGTGTTGTTTGAGTCTGGTTTCTATGGTGTGTTTGGTTTCTCCGATGTATTGTTTATTGCAGAGTGTGCATGTAATGATATAAATGACGTTGTGTGTGTTCAATGAGTATGTTTCTTGTACTGGTGCTGATGTGTGGCTGTGTGTGTTTGTAATAAACTTTATCTGCTCTAAAATGAGAATTGTGAGATTTGGGGTCTTGTGGTGGCTTACTGCTAAATCTTGCTTTGGTGAGGAGGTCCTTTAAGTTTTTGTTTTTTCTGAAGGCTGAAATTATTCTGTATGGTTTGAGTGGTATGTAAGTGTGCTGAACTGTAGCGAAGTTGTGTTTGATTGATTGATGTAGGGGTCTGATTCTATGTGAAAATGTGGTTACTAGGGGATGATGATTGTCTGCTGATTGAGTATTGAGGAAGTGTTACGGTTTGGTGATTGGTGCAGATCACTACCCATCGGGAGTCAGGATTAGGGTCAAGGAGGGAGATAGGGGTTAGGTTAGGATGAGAACCCTGGTTAGGGTAATGGTGAAGGTTAAGGTTAGGGAGTGAAGTTTGGGGAGAGGTTAAGGTTAGGAGTGGGTTTGGGGAGAGGTTAAGGTTAGGAGTGGGGTTTGGGGAGAGGTTAAGGTTAGAGTAGGGTTTGGGGGAGAGGTTAAGGTTAGGAGTAGGGTTTGGGGAGAGGTTAAGGTTAGGAGTAGGGTTTGGGGAGAGGTTAAGGTTAGGAGTAGGGTTTGGGGGAGAGGTTAAGGTTAGGAGTGAGGTTTGGGGAGAGGTTAAGGTTAGGAGTAGGTTTGGGGAGAGGTTAAGGTTAGGAGGTTTGGGGGAGAGGTTAAGGTTAGGAGTAGGGTTTGGGGAGAGGTTAAGGCCAGGAGTAGGGTTTGGGGAGAGGTTAAGGTTAGGAGTGGGCCTTGGGGAGAGGTTAAGGTTAGGAGTAGGGTTTGGGGAGAGGTTAAGGTTAGGAGTAGGGTTTGGGGAGAGGTTAAGGTTAGGAGTAGGATTGAGGTTAAGGTTAGGAGAGGTGGATGATTTGATGTGGTCTGTGCGTGTTGGGGGAATGGGAGGGAGGGCGCCAATGTGTTATTTTTGATGGTTCTTAAAATCGCTTTGAATATCCTCTTTCCTAAGTGAATAGTGTATTTATTGCATATTCCAGGTCTTGTTTGCAAGATGATATCCTGTAGAACTGTATGAGTTGTGATTTTATTATTCTTTAAATGTATGTTTAGGGTGGTAGCTGTGTTTATGGAGTAAAGCGGTGTGTCTGTTGGTTTGAAGTAGACTCTGGTTTGTAGTGTTTTCTGTGGTTGGTTGTTATTACTGAAAAAACTGTTGTGTCTAGGAAGTTGACTTCTATGGATGAATTGTGTATTTAATCTTGATGGATGAATGATGGCTGTTGAGAATGTTTATAAAGTCTGTGAATAATTGAATGTCGTGAGGCCAGGCTCCTATTATGTCATCTAAGAAACGGTAATAAAAGGTGGGTTGATATGGACACTTGGCCAGTGCCTCTCTCTCCCATTCAGCCATGTATATATTGGCGTAAGCAGGTGCAAATTTTTTACCCATAGCTGTTCCCTCCACCTGAAGGTAATAGTGGTCGTTGAATAAAAAGTCATTGCTAGTCAGGCTGATTTCTAATAGTTGTAATATTTCTTTGTCCGGTCTAGTGTTGTCTGGGTATCTCTTAAAGATATTTCTAATTGCTTGAATTCCTGTTGCTGTATTTATATTCGTATATAGGCTATCAATATCTATTGTGAATATGTGGGTGTGGGAGGGAACAACTATGGGTCCAATCCCTCTCCATAAAGTGGTATGCGGTCCCTTAGAAAGCTGGGGTGCCTGGTGGAGAGAGGGTTAATATGATGATCTATATATTGAGAGATGTTATAAGATTCACTATTGCAGTCGGATACAATCGGTCTGCCAGGAGGAACTTCAAAGGGAATTGTCCATGTCAGCCGGTTCCTTGTGTACTTTTAACAGTAAGTAAAATAGTCTGGGTCGTGGGGTGTCTGTAACTGTAGAGAAAGTCCCGCTTGTTTTGCTGTGATGTAGTGTAGGTCATAGAGTCTTTTTATTATTGTCCTTAACTGTGTCTGTGTCTGTGGTTGTATACTGTTTTCTATTGGTTTGTAATGTTTGGTGTTTGATAACTGTCTATTGGCTTCATACATGTATTGATGTGTATCTAATATGACTATTTTTGACCCTTTGTCTGCTGGTTTGATGATTATGTGTGGGTTATTTTTAAGTTGTTGTATTGCCTGTCTTTCTACCTGTGTGAGGTTATCCTCCCTATCCGTGTGAATCTGATGGTTGTGAAGTGTGTTCTTGTTTGGTTCTAATTAGTCTCTGATTCTACCATCTATCTGGGAGGTTTTAGGTTCCCAGGTAGATGGTAAAGTAAATGGTTGGTGGTTGTCGCTCATGCTAGTAGTCAAAGTAGTCCAACAATTTGAGTCGCTCTATGATATTTGTGAGTGTCCCTTTGAAGTTCCTCCCAGTCAAATTTGTTTGGGCGAGGGATGAATGTCAACCCTCTCTCCAGGAGCTGTGTTTGTGCTGCTGTGGGGATGAAGGATTTGGAAAGGTTCATGATGTTCGATGTTGACTGGTCCGCTGCTCCCTTGGTGGAGGATCTGCAATCGCTACTAGGGAAGGAAGGAAATTGAGAGAAAGGCCATTTCTATCCAGACTGTGGCTTGTGGTTAGTGTAAATTTAGCTGTCTGCACCAGTGTTGAAAGATGAGCTCCGCTGTGGTGGATGTCCAGTGTATGAGATCTGTTGTTGTGTGAAATGTGTCTTGTGGAATCTCTAATAGGGTTGGAAAGTTAGTGGTGATGTAACCGCTGATGATCTTAAGGTTTCTCTTCTGCTGTGGAGTAAGAAGAGGTGAATGGCTGATGACCGGGATGTATATTGTTGTTGCTTGGGAATGTTTTCTTGCCTCCTTGTGCATAACTGACAACTGTTTTAGTGATGTTTGGAATGGGTCGTGATCCTTGTTGTTCAAGCCCACCGAGAGAACAACAGTCGCCGTGGTCTGTATGTATGGGTGTTTTCTCCAGTACCTTTGTGAGGTGATAGAATGTTGCCCTGGGTAACTGTCGACTTGGATGTTGGGGTTATTGAATGGTGGGATCCGGTTGAGGTTTGAATCTCCTATGATGAGTGTTGGTGTGTGTCCCTCAATGTTCCAATCTGCCACCTTATAGTTCGGCCTGGCCCTGTGATAGAAGGGTTTTTGTGAAGTGTGTGTAAGTGTGGGCTGTGGTTGGGGTTGAGGCTGGGATTGTGGTTGTGGTGGGGATGATGGTGGGTAATTTGAGGCGCCAGTTGTACAGGGGTCCTGGACAGGCAGAGGCACCATGATATTTTGTTTTTGTGGGGGTTCGGATTTGGGAGCTTTGGGGGTGTTGCCCATTTTCTTGCCCTTTATTCATCATCATCTGCCCCTTGAGCGTTGCCCTGTCCTTGTCTGTACCTCTGGCCTGGCGCCTCCTGTGGGTGAAAGAGGAGCGGATGTAATTATGTCTTTTAATATTATTGATACATTACCCTTTACTCTTTGTGGCCAGTGTTTTGTTTGATGGGTGTAGCTATGGGTGTGCGAGTTTCTGTTTGACTGTTAGCTGTGTGATGAACCTGGGCTCTGATAGGATGGGCTGCTTGTGGAGTAGGAGGACCCACTGGACTTGTCCATTTCTCTCTCCTCAGTTGTAGGGGGTTCTATTGTTGCCTCTCTTTTTGATTGGAGGGGGAGAAGCCGTTAAAGTGGGATGTTGAGGTGGAGAGTGGAGATGTGTTTTGGAGAGAGTCTGTGTGCGAGGGCTATAGGTTTCACTCAGGGTCGGTTGTTTTCCCAGTGATAGTGTCCGTGATGTACGATGGTTGTCTTTTGGCAGGGGATGAGGTTTTGACAAAGGTGGAAATTCCTCTGCTGAGGAGAGAGGTGGCACTGGGGTTGGAGTTGGTAGCGCTGGCCGGGAGTTTGTGGTGGGGTGTTTTCTATAGCCCTGTGTATGTGGTTGATCTTGTATTGTGTTCGTCCGTATGGTTGTTTGTTGAGAAGAGGGGGTGACCTGAGGGCATTTGAAGGTGGTTTCTACTCTAATGATGGTGGTGGGTGTCAGTTTATGCTTGTACTCTCTTATGTGCCCAGCCCATTGCTATGGTCAGTGCCAGAGTATTGGGTGTGTTTATTTGTTGTGTAATGGTGTGGGTGATTGACTGGTAATGAGTCTGGAGTATGTGCATGTTGTTTTGCATCCACTGGTGTGTGTTCTGTGATAGTTTTGTTGTGGTGTAGTCTGTGGGTGAGGATGGTTTGATAAAGTTGGTGACCCGATGCACCTGTCTCATCATACCAGTAGGGAATGCACAATTTTTATGCCTTCTCCACCACTTCCATGTGGTGGGTTGCCTGTATTAATTTAAAATACAGTTTGGCCGTCTGCCTTGTCTCCTCATCTGGGGGTTTGTATAGGCCAGGCTGTCTGTATGCATAGGGTTGGGGTTGTGATATCCTGCCATGTGATGTGGTTGTCAAATTATTCAATGACTGCATGGTTACTAAACCATGAGGCTAAAATACCTAAGTCCTGTACTTCCTAGTTAAAACAATACAACCAGGGTGTTCTCAGTCGAGGAGGACTGGACAGTGTAATTCAAAAAAGCAAGGCAATACTATATTTAGAATAAAAGATGTGAAGGCCTGAACTGCACGAGACTTTTGGTGCTGCTCAGGGCCAGTCCTTACCGCCTTGTTCTTTGTATGCCGGGTTATTGAGATATGGAGGTGGAGATGAGGCTACCAGTTGTTTCTTGGTGTTCCCCAGTTCCAGGGCTGGGGCTGTGATCCGTTGTTCTTTGTTAGAGTCCAATCCTGTTAAAAGATCTGGTTCCAGAGGTTAAAATCCAGATGGTTTTTCAAGTGTCTATGCACTTTAGGCAATGAGCTCCCCTTATCCCTCCACATCTTGAATCTAAAACTTAACTTTTTAATGCTATTGGTTAAAATCAAAAAGTGATTAAAAGCCAAACAATGTTTAAAATCCACTGTGAAGTCCTGTTTCCAAACCCCTGACGCTCGCAGAGTTTTCTGCTTCCTCAGAGGGATCTTTTTCTCGACTGAGAACACCCTGCGCCTCTTTAAAATGGGAGCAATTAGGAGGGAGAGACCCAACCACTGCTCCCAAAGTGGGCGCTTTATCTTCCTGTTCCCCTATTGGTCCGATTTACCCGGGAGCTACTCAAAGGCGGAAAATTATTGCATTTTAAGGGCTTGTATGTTAAACTCTCTTTTCTTCTGTTTGCTTTTCAGTTCAGTTTCAAGGCTTTGTTATAAATGAACCTGGCAATATCCCCACCCATACCTTATATCCATTAAATTGCATCTTTGTCATCATAGTCCCTCCTTTGTCTCAGTATTTCCTCTCTGATACTTTATTTCCTGTCTTTCCCTCCCTACTCCATCCCTATCTTGTTATTCTGTTCAGTTCTACTACATTTTCTATTATTCTGTACATTTGTATCCCTTAGTTGTTGTGTGTGGTTCTGTATCTGGGCACTATGCAATCCCTCTGGCACAATGAGACAAATCAAAGAAATAAAAATAAATAATCGTGTTGGGGGAAAAAAAGAAGGTTGATCCAATGTTATATATTGCTGTAATTCATCGGGCGCTTATTGCTCTCTCGGGCGGGTCCGACGTGATGACCTGTGGACAGCGGAAGAGCAACACACCACACAAGGAGCAGAAACCAGCACCCGAGGGCAGCACCACACTTGTAGAGGGACAACACAGGGATGGCACGGGCTAGGTTAGGTTTTGAATATCATTGTGTTTTATATCAACTCATTTGTTTTTCGTTGCACAGGCCTATCTCCTGTTTATCCCCTCTTAGTGATGTATTGTGTTGCATGTAGTGCTTTAAAAAGGCCCGTAGGTGTCCTCCTAAGATCTTAAATAAACTGAAGTGAGTTCTAAAATGATTGCTTTTCTGGGTGACAGTGCAGGGTCTATTGTGGTGAGCGATGTATTCAACCATAGTGCTGTTAAATATGAACATAAAAGCAACATTGTGCATTCAGCTGGTTTGGTTTTATTCTGTAAAAAGAAGGAAAAGCCTAAAAACAGGAAATTCCAGACTAAAACAAATAAAACATCAATATATAGAGTTTAAATAAAACCATGTTCTGCTCCATCCATTTTCCTGTCTGTTAAAACCCATTTTCTAAAACTTCCTGCTCAGGCCACTTGGTGTTATAGTCCTCAGGCGCTGGATCCACTCCTCGCTCTACCCTCCTCCGCTGCCCACAGGTCCAGCCCCAAGTGTGCCTGTAGCCCTGATATTGTGAGATGAGTGATGGGGTGCTCCTGGAAATGGGTTATCAGTGCCGCTTGTAGGTGTGCCCTTTGATATTATACAGGTGTTGTTTGAGTCTGGTTTCTATGGTGTGTTTGGTTTCTCCGATGTATTGTTTATTGCAGAGTGTGCATGTAATGATATAAAATGACGCTGTGTGTGTTCAATGAGTATGTTTCTTGTACTGGTGCTGATGTGTGGCTGTGTGTGTTTGTAATAAACTTTATCTGTCTAAAATGAGAATTGTGAGATTTGGGGGTCTTGTGGTGGCTTTACTGCTAAATCTTGCTTTGGTGAGGAGGTCCTTTAAGTTTTTGTTTTTTCTGAAGGCTGAAATTATTCTGTATGGTTTGAGTGGTATGTAAGTGTGCTGAACTGTAGCGGTTGTGTTTGATTGATTGATGTAGGGGTCTGATTCTATGTGAAATGTGGTTACTAGGGGATGATGATTGTCTGCTGATTGAGTATTGAGGAAGTGTTACGGTTTGGTGATTGGTGCAGATCACTACCCATCGGGAGTCAGGATTAGGGTCAAGGAGGGAGATAGGGTTAGGTTAGGATTGAGAACCCCTGCTAGGTAATGGTGAAGGTTAAGGTTAGGAGAGGGGTTTGGGGAGAGGTTAAGGTTAGGAGTGGGTTTGGGGAGGTTAAGGTTAGGAGTAGGGCTCTGGGGAGAGTAAGGTTACTTAGCAGGGTTGGGAGAGGTTGCCAGGGCCTGTGGCCAGAGGCCAAGGGTGGTGCCAGGCCAGATGGGCCGTAATGGCTAGGCCAGGCCAGGCCAGGCCAGGCCAGGCCAGGCCAGGCCAGGTTAGCTGTGCTGTGCCAGGCCAGGCCAGGCCAGGCCAGGCCAGGCCAGGCCAGGCCAGGCCAGGCCAGGCCAGGCCAGGCCAGGCCAGCCAGGCCAGGCCAGGCCAAAGCCAGGGCCAGGCTAGAGGCCAGGCCAGGCCAGGCTAGGCCAGGCCAGGCCAGGCCAGGCCAGGCCAGGCCAGGCCAGGCCAGCCAGGCCAGGCCAGGGCCAGGCTAGGCCAGGAGAGGGCCAGGCTGTGCCAGCCAGGCCAGGCCAGGCCAGGCTAGGCTAGGCTTGTGCCAGCCAGGCAGAGCCAGGGCTGTGCCAGGCCAGGCCAGGCCAGGCCAGGCCTGTGCTGTGCTGGTGCTGTGCAGGCCAGGCTGTGCTGTGCTGTGCTGTGCTGTGCTGTGCTGTGCTGTGCTGTGCTGTGCTGTGCTGTGCTGTGCTGTGCTGTGCTGTGCCAGTGCTGTGCTGTGCTGTGCCTGTGCTGTGCCAGCTGTGCCAGCCAGGCCAGGCCAGGCCAGGCCAGGCTGTGCTGTGCTGTGCTGTGCTGTGCTGTGCTGTGCTGTGCCAGGCCAGGCCAGCCAGGCTGTGCTGTGCCAGGCCAGGCCAGGCCAGGCCAGGCCAGGCCAGCCAGGCCAGGCCAGGCCAGGCCAGGCCAGGCCAGGCCAGGCCAGGCCAGGCCAGGCCAGGCCAGGCCAGGCCAGCCAGCCAGGCCAGGCCAGGCCAGGCCAGGCCAGGCCAGGCCAGGCCAGGCCAGGCCAGCCAGGCCAGGCCAGGCTGTGCTGCCAGGCCAGGCCAGGCCAGGCCAGGCCAGCCAGGCCAGGCCAGGCCAGGCCAGGCCAGGCCAGGCCAGGCCAGGCCAGGCCAGGCCAGGCCAGGCCAGGCTGTGGCCAGGCCAGGCCAGGCCAGGCCAGGCCAGGCCAGGGCCAGGCTTAGGCTAGGCCAGGGCCAGGCCAGGCCTGTGCCTAGGCCAGGCCTAGGCTAGTGCCAGGCTGTGCTGTGCTAGGCCAGGCTGTGCTGTGCTAGGCCTAGGCTGTGCCTGCTAGCTGAAATAGCAGGCCAGGCCAGGCCAGGCCAGCTGTGCTGTGCTGTGCTGTGCCAGGCCAGGCTGTGCCAGGCCAGGCCTAGGCTGTGCTGTGCCAGGCTGTGCTGTGCTGTGCTGTGCTGTGCTGTGCTGTGCCAGGCTAGGCCAGGCCAGGCCAGTGCTGTGCTGTGCCAGGCCAGGCCAGTGCTGTGCCAGGCCAGGCCAGCAGCCAGGCTGTGCTGTGCTGTGCTGTGCCAGGCTGTGCCAGGCCAGGCCAGGCCAGGCTGTGCCTGTGCTGTGCCAGGCCAGGCCAGGCCAGGCCAGGCCAGGCCAGGCCAGGCCAGGCCAGGCCAGCTGCTGTGCCAGGCCAGCCAGGCCAGGCCAGGCCAGGCCAGGCCAGGCCAGGCCAGGCCAGGCCAGGCCAGGCCAGCCAGGCCAGGCCAGGCCAGGCCAGGCAGGCCAGGCCAGGCCAGGCCAGCCAGGCCAGGCCAGGCCAGGCCAGGCCAGGCCAGGCCAGGCCAGGCCAGCCAGGCCAGGCCAGGCCAGGCCAGGCCAGGCCAGGCCAGGCCAGGCCAGGCCAGGCCAGGCCAGGCCAGGCCAGCCAGCCAGGCCAGGCCAGGCCAGGCCAGGCCAGGCCAGGCCAGGCCAGGCCAGGCCAGGCCAGGCCAGGCCAGGCCAGGCCAGGCCAGCCAGCCAGGCCAGGCTGGGCCAGGCCAGGCCAGGCCAGGCCAGGCCAGGGCCAGGCCAGGCCAGGCCAGCCAGGCCAGGCCAGGCCAGGCTGCCAGTCAGGCCAGCCAGGCCAGGCTGTAGGCCAGGCCAAATAGGCTAGCTCAGCCAGGCCAGGCCAGGCCAGGCCAGGCCAGGCTAGGCCAGGCTAGGCTAGGCTGAGGCCAGGCCAGGCCAGGCTAGGCTAGCCAGGCCAGGCCAGGCTAGGCCAGGCTAGGCCAGGCCAGGCTGTGCTGTGCAGTTGTGCTAGCCAGCTAGGCTAGGCTGTGCTAGGCCAGTGCTGTGCCAGGCTGTGCTGTGCCAGGCCAGCTGTGCTGTGCAGCTGTGCTGTGCTGTGCCAGCTGTGCTGTGCCAGGCTGTGCTGTGCTGTGCTGTGCCAGGCCAGTGCCAGGCCAGGCTGTGCTGTGCCCTGTGCTGTGCTGTGCCAGGCCAGGCCAGGCCAGGCCAGGCCAGGCCAGGCCAGCCAGGCCAGGCCAGTGCCAGGCTGTGCCAGGCCAGGCCAGGCCAGGCCAGGCCAGGCCAGCTGTGCTGTGCCAGGCCAGGCCAGGCCAGGCCAGGCCAGGCCAGGCCAGCCAGGCCAGGCCAGGCCAGGCCAGTGCCAGGCCAGGCCAGCCAGCCAGGCCAGGCCAGGCCAGCCAGGCCAGGCCAGGCCAGGCCAGGCCAGGCCAGGCCAGGCCAGCCAGGCCAGGCCAGGCCAGGCCAGGCCAGGCCAGGCCAGCCAGGCCAGGCCAGGCCAGGCCAGGCCAGGCCAGGCCAGGCCAGGCCAGGCCAGGCCAGGCCAGGCCAGGCCAGCCAGGCCAGGCCAGGCCAGGCCAGGCCAGGCCAGGCCAGGCCAGGCCAGGCCAGGCCAGGCAGGCAGGCCAGGCTAGGCTAGGCTAGGCTAGGCCTAGGCTAGGCTGAGCCAGGCCAGGCTAGGCTCAGGCCAGCTAGGCTAGGTATTGTGCTGTGCTGTGCCAGGCTAGCTTGCTGTGCTAGTGCTGTGCTGAAAGGCAGGCCAGCTGTGCCAGGCTGTGCCAGCCAGGCTGTGTCTAGGCTGTGCTGTGCTGTGCTGTGCTGAAGCCACAGGCCAGGCCAGGCCAGCCAGGCTGTGCTGTGCTGTGCTGTGCCAGGCCAGGCCAGGCCAGGCCAGGCTGTGCAGCCAGGCCAGGCCAGGCCAGGCCAGGCCAGGCCAGGCCAGGCCAGGCCAGGCCAGGCCAGGCCAGGCCAGGCCAGGCCAGGCCAGGCCAGGCCAGCCAGCCAGGCCAGGCCAGGCCAGGCCAGGCCAGGCCAGGCCAGGCCAGGCCAGGCCAGGCCAGGCCAGGCCAGGCCAGGCCAGGCCAGGCCAGGCCAGGCCAGGCCAGGCCAGGCCAGGCCAGGCCAGGCCAGGCCAGCCAGGCCAGGCCAGGCCAGGCCAGGCCAGGCCAGGCCAGGCCAGGCCAGGCCAGGCCAGGCCAGGCCAGGCCAGGCCAGGCCAGGCCAGGCCAGGCTAGGCCAGGCCAGGCCAGCTGTGCCAGGGCCAGGCCAGGCCAGGCTAGGCCAGGCTAGGCTAGGCCAGGCCAGGCTAGGCTGTGCCAGGCTGTGTTGTGCTGTGCTGTGCCAGCTCAGCCAGGCTGTGCTGTGCCAGGCTGTGCCAGGCTGGCCAGGCTGTGCTGTGCTGTGCCAGGCCAGTGCTGTGCCAGCTGTGCCAGGCCAGTGCTGTGCCAGGCCAGGCTGTGCTGTGCCAGGCCAGGCTGTGCTGTGCCAGGCCAGGCCAGGCTGTGCCAGGCCAGGCTGTGCTGTGCTGTGCCAGGCCAGGCCAGGCTGTGCTGTGCTGTGCCAGCTGTGCCAGGCCAGGCCAGGCCAGGCTGTGGCCAGGCCAGGCCAGGCCAGGCCAGGCCAGGCCAGGCCAGGCCAGGCCAGGCCAGGCCAGGCCAGGCCAGGCCAGGCTGTGCCAGGCCAGGCCAGGCCAGGCCAGGCCAGGCCAGGCCAGGCCAGGCCAGGCCAGGCCAGGCCAGGCCAGGCCAGGCCAGGCCAGGCCAGGCCAGGCCAGGCCAGGCCAGGCCAGGCCAGGCCAGGCCAGGCCAGGCCAGGCCAGGCCAGGCCAGGCCAGGCCAGGCCAGGCCAGGCCAGGCCAGGCCAGGCCAGGCTGTGCCAGGCCAGGCCAGGCCAGGCCAGGCCAGGCCAGGCCAGGCCAGGCCAGGCCAGGCCAGGCCAGGCCAGGCTAGCTAGGCCAGGCCAGGCCAGGCTAGGCCAGGCTAGGCTAGGCTAGGCTAGGCCAGGCTAGGCCAGGCTAGGCTGTGCCAGGCCAGGCTAGGCTAGGCCAGGCCAGGCTAGGCTGTGCTGTGCTGTGCTGTGCTGTGCTGTGCTGTGCTGTGCTGTGCTGTGCCAGTTGTGCTGTGCTGTGCTGTGCTGTGCTGTGCTGTGCCAGGCCAGGCTGTGCTGTGCTGTGCTGTGCTGTGCTGTGCCAGGCCAGGCCAGCTGTGCTGTGCTGTGCTGTGCTGTGCTGTGCCAGGCCAGGCCAGGCTGTGCTGTGCTGTGCCAGGCTGTGCTGTGCCAGGCCAGGCCAGGCCAGGCTGTGCTGTGCTGTGCCAGGCCAGGCTGTGCCAGGCCAGGCCAGGCCAGGCCAGGCCAGGCCAGGCCAGGCCAGGCCAGGCTGTGCCAGGCCAGGCCAGGCCAGGCCAGGCCAGGCCAGGCCAGGCCAGGCCAGGCCAGCCAGGCCAGGCCAGGCCAGGCCAGGCCAGGCCAGGCCAGGCCAGGCCAGGCCAGGCCAGGCCAGGCCAGGCCAGGCCAGGCCAGGCCAGGCCAGGCCAGGCCAGGCCAGGCCAGGCCAGGCCAGGCCAGCCAGCCAGGCCAGGCTAGGCCAGGCCAGGCCAGGCCAGGCCAGGCCAGGCCAGGCCAGGCCAGGCCAGGCCAGGCCAGGCCAGGCCAGGCCAGGCCAGGCCAGCTGTGCCAGCCAGGCCAGGCCAGGCCAGGCCAGGCCAGCCAGGCCAGGCCAGGCCAGGCTAGGCTAGGCTAGGCCAGGCTAGGCCAGGCTAGGCCAGGCCAGGCTAGGCTAGGCTAGGCTAGGCCAGGCGTAGGCCAGGCTAGGCTGTGCCAGGCCTAGGCTGTGCTAGGGCTGTGCTGTGCTGTGCTAGGCTGTGCTGTGCTAGGCCAGGCTGTGCTGTGCCAGGCTAGGCTGTGCTGTGCTCAGGCCAGGCCAGGCTGTGCTGTGCTGTGCTGTGCTGTGCTGTGCTGTGCTGTGCTGTGCTGTGCCAGGCCAGGCTGTGCTGTGCTGTGCTGTGCTGTGCCAGGCCAGGCCAGGCCAGGCCAGGCTGTGCTGTGCTGTGCTGTGCCAGTGCTGTGCCAGGCTGTGCCAGGCCAGGCTGTGCCAGGCCAGGCTGTGCTGTGCCAGGCCAGGCTGTGCCAGGCCAGGCCAGGCTGTGCTGTGCCAGGCCAGGCCAGGCCTGTGCCAGGCCAGGCCAGGCCAGGCCAGGCCAGGCCAGGCCAGGCCAGGCCAGGCCAGGCCAGGCCAGGCCAGGCCAGGCCAGGCCAGGCCAGGCCAGGCCAGGCCAGGCCAGGCCAGGCCAGGCCAGGCCAGGCCAGGCCAGGCCAGGCCAGGCCAGGCCAGGCCAGGCCAGGCCAGGCCAGGCCAGGCCAGCTGTGCCAGGCCAGGCCAGGCCAGGCCAGGCCAGGCCAGGCCAGGCCAGGCCAGGCCAGGCCAGGCCAGGCCAGGGCCAGGCCAGGCCAGGCCAGGCCAGGCCAGGCCAGGCCAGGCCAGCTAGGCTAGCTAGGCTAGGCTAGGCCTAGCCAGGCCTAGGCCAGCTTGTGTAGGCTAGGCTAGGCTAGGCTAGGCTAGGCTAGGCTAGGCTAGGCCAGGCTAGGCTGTAGGCTAGGCTAGGCTAGGCTAGGCTAGGCTATTAGGCTAGGCTAGGCTAGGCTGGCTAGCCTAGGCTAGGCTAGCTAGGCTGTGCCAGGCTGTGCTGTGCTGTGCTGTGCTGTGCCAGGCTGTGCTGTGCTGTGCTGTGCTGTGCTGTGCTGTGCTGTGCTGTGCTGTGCTGTGCTGTGCTGTGCTGTGCTGTGCCAAAGGCCAGCAGTGCCAGGCTGTGCTGTGCTGTGCCAGGCTGTGCTGTGCTGTGCCAGGCCAGCCAGGCTGTGCTGTGCCAGGCTGTGCTGTGCCAGGCCAGGCCAGGCTGTGCTGTGCTGTGCTGTGCTGTGCTGTGCCAGGCCAGGCCAGGCCAGGCTGTGCCAGCTGTGCCAGGCCAGCCAGGCCAGCCAGGCCAGGCCAGGCCAGGCCAGGCCAGGCCAGGCCAGGCCAGGCCAGGCCAGGCCAGGCCAGGCCAGGCCAGGCCAGGCCAGGCCAGGCCAGGCCAGGCCAGGCCAGGCCAGGCCAGGCCAGGCTTGTGCAGGCCTGTGCCAGGCCAGGCCAGGCCAGGCCAGGCCAGGCCAGGCCAGGCCAGGCCAGGCCAGGCCAGGCCAGGCCAGGCCAGGCCAGGCCAGGCCAGGCCAGGCCAGGCCAGCCAGGCCAGGCCAGGCCAGGCCAGGCCAGGCCAGGCCAGGCCAGGCCAGCTAGGCCAGGCTGGCCAGCCAGCCAGGCCAGGCCAGGCCAGGCTAGGCCAGGCTAGGCTGTGGCTAGGCCAGGCTAGGCCTAGGCCAGGCTAGGCTAGGCCAGGCCAGGCTAGGCTAGGCTAGGCTAGGCTAGGCCAGGCTAGGCTAGGCTAGGCTAGGCCAGGCTGTGCTAGGCTAGGCTGTGCCAGGCTGTGCTGTGCTGTGCTGTGCTGTGCTGTGCTGTGCTAGGCTGTGCTGTGCTGTGCTGTGCCAGTGCTGTGCTGTGCTGTGCTGTGCCAGCTGCTGTGCTGTGCCAGGCTGTGCCAGGCTGTGCTGTGCTGTGCTGTGCTGTGCTGTGCTGTGCTGTGCTGTGCTGTGCTGTGCTGTGCCAGGCCAGGCTGTGCTGTGCTGTGCTGTGCTGTGCTGTGCTGTGCTGTGCTGTGCTGTGCTGTGCTGTGCTGTGCTGTGCCAGGCCAGGCCAGGCCAGGCCAGGCCAGGCCAGGCCAGGCCAGGCCAGGCCAGGCCAGGCCAGGCTGTGCCAGGCCAGGCCAGGCCAGGCCAGGCCAGGCCAGGCCAGGCCAGGCCAGGCCAGGCCAGGCCAGGCCAGGCCAGGCCAGGCCAGGCCAGGCCAGGCCAGGCCAGGCCAGGCCAGGCCAGGCCAGGCCAGGCCCAGGCCAGGCCAGGCCAGGCCAGGCCAGGCCAGGCCAGGCCAGGCCAGGCCAGGCCAGGCCAGGCCAGGCCAGGCCAGGCCAGGCCAGGCCAGGCCAGCTGGCCAGGCCAGCCAGGCCAGGCCAGGCCAGGCCAGGCCAGGCTAGGCCAGGCCAGGCTGTGCCAGGCCAGGCCAGGGCCAGGCCTAGGCCAGCTAGGCCAGGCCAGGCCTAGGCCAGGCCAGGCTAGGCTAGGCTAGGCTAGGCTAGGCTAGGCCAGGCTAGGCCAGGCTAGGCTAGGCTAGGCTAGGCTAGGCTAGGCTAGGCTAGGCCAGGCCTAGGCTGTGCTGTGCTGTGCTGTGCTGTGCTGTGCTGTGCTGTGCCTGTGCCAGGCTGTGCTGTGCTGTGCTGCCAGCCAGGCTGTGCTGTGCTGTGCCAGGCTGTGCTGTGCTGTGCTGTGCTGTGCCAGGCCTGTGCCAGGCCAGGCCAGGCTGTGCTGTGCTGTGCTGTGCCAGGCCAGGCCAGGCCAGCTGTGCTGTGCTGTGCCAGGCCAGGCTGTGCCAGGCCAGGCCAGGCCAGGCCAGGCTGTGCCAGGCCAGGCCAGGCTGTGCTGTGCCAGGCCAGGCCAGGCCAGGCCAGGCTGTGCCAGGCCAGGCCAGGCCAGGCCAGGCCAGGCCAGGCCAGGCCAGGCCAGGCCAGGCCAGGCCAGGCCAGGCCAGGCCAGGCCAGGCCAGGCCAGGCCAGGCCAGGCCAGGCCAGGCCAGGCCAGGCCAGGCCAGGCCAGGCCAGGCCAGGCCAGGCCAGGCCAGGCCAGGCCAGGCCAGGCCAGGCCAGGCCAGGCCAGGCCAGGCCAGGCCAGGCCAGGCCAGGCCAGGCCAGGCCAGGCCAGGCTAGGCCAGGCCAGGCCAGGCCAGGCCAGGCCAGGCCAGGCCAGGCCAGGCCAGGCCAGGCTAGGCTAGGCTAGGCTGTAGGCTAGGCTAGCTAGGCTAGGCCAGGCTAGGCTAGGCCAGGCTAGGCTAGGCTAGCTAGCTAGGCTAGGCTAGGCTAGGCTAGGCTAGGCTAGGCTCAGGCTGTGCAGGCTAGCTAGGCTAGGCTAGGCTTAAGGCTAGGCTAGGCTAGTGCTAGTGCTGTGCTGTGCTGTGCTGTGCTGTGCTAGGCTGTGCCAGTGCTGTGCTGTAGGCTGTGCTGTGCCTAGGCTGTGCTGTGCTGTGCTGTGCTGTGCTGTGCCAGGCCAGGCCAGGCTAGGCTGTGCTGTGCTGTGCCAGGCTGTGCCAGGCTGTGCTGTGCTGTGCCAGGCCTGTGCCAGGCCAGCCAGCTGTGCTGTGCTGTGCTGTGCTGTGCTGTGCTGTGCTGTGCCAGGCTGTGCCAGGCCAGGCCAGGCTGTGCTGTGCTGTGCCAGGCCAGGCCAGGCCAGGCCAGGCCAGGCCAGGCCAGCTGTGCCAGGCCAGGCCAGGCCAGGCCAGGCCAGGCCAGGCCAGGCCAGGCCAGGCCAGGCCAGGCCAGGCCAGGCCAGGCCAGGCCAGGCCAGGCCAGGCCAGGCCAGGCCAGGCCAGGCCAGGCCAGGCCAGGCCAGGCCAGGCCAGCTGTGCCAGGCCAGGCCAGGCCAGGCCAGGCCAGGCCAGGCCAGGCCAGGCCAGGCCAGGCCAGGCCAGGCCAGCCAGGCCAGGCCAGGCCAGGCCAGGCCAGGCCAGGCCAGGCCAGGCCAGGCCAGGCCAGGCCAGGCCAGGCCAGGCCAGGCCAGGCCAGGCTAGGCCAGGCTAGGCCAGGCTAGGCCAGGCTAGGCCAGGCTAGGCTAGGCTAGGCTAGGCTAGTTAGGCTAGGCTAGGCTAGGCTAGGCTAGGCTAGGCTAGCTGTGGCCAGGCTAGGCTAGGCTAGGCCAGGCCTAGGCTAGGCTGTGCTGCTGCTGTGCTGTGCTGTGCCAGGCTGTGCTGTGCTGTGCTGTGCTGTGCTGTGCTGTGCTGTGCTGTGCTGTGCTGTGCTGTGCTGTGCTGTGCTGTGCCAGCTGTGCTGTGCTGTGCTGTGCTGTGCTGTGCTGTGCTGTGCTGTGCTGTGCTGTGCTGTGCTGTGCTGTGCTGTGCCAGGCCAGGCCAGGCCAGCTGTGCCAGGCTGTGCTGTGCCAGGCTGTGCCAGGCTGTGCCAGGCCAGGCCAGGCTGTGCCAGGCCAGGCCAGGCCAGGCCAGGCCAGGCCAGGCCAGCCAGGCTGTGCCAGGCCAGGCCAGGCCAGGCCAGGCCAGGCCAGGCCAGGCCAGGCCAGGCCAGGCCAGGCCAGGCCAGGCCAGGCCAGGCCAGGCCAGGCCAGGCCAGGCCAGGCCAGGCCAGGCCAGGCCAGGCCAGGCCAGGCCAGGCCAGGCCAGGCCAGGCCAGGCCAGGCCAGGCCAGGCCAGGCCAGGCCAGGCCAGGCCAGGCCAGGCCAGGCCAGGCCAGGCCAGGCCAGGCCAGGCCAGGCCAGGCCAGGCCAGGCCAGGCCAGGCTGTCAGGCTGTGCTGTGCTGCCAGGCCAGGCCAGGCCAGGCCAGGCCAGCCAGGCCAGGCCAGGCCAGGCTAGGCCAGGCCAGGCTAGGCCAGGCTAGGCTAGGCCAGGCCAGGCTAGGCTAGGCCTAGGCTAGGCTAGGCCAGGCTAGGCTGTGCTGTGCTGTGCTGTGCTGTGCTGTGCTGTGCTGTGCTATGTGCTGTGCTGTGCTGTGCTGTGCTGTGCTGTGCTGTGCTGTGCTGTGCTGTGCCAGGCCAGGCTGTGCTGTGCTGTGCCAGGCTGTGCTGTGCTGTGCTGTGCCAGCCAGGCTGTGCTGTGCTGTGCTGTGCTGTGCCAGGCTGTGCTGTGCTGTGCTGTGCCAGGCCAGGCTGTGCCAGGCTGTGCTGTGCTGTGCTGTGCTGTGCCAGGCTGTGCCAGGCCAGGCCAGGCCAGGCCAGGCCAGGCCAGGCCAGGCCAGGCCAGGCCAGGCCAGGCCAGGCCAGGCCAGGCCAGGCCAGGCCAGGCCAGGCCAGGCCAGGCCAGGCCAGGCCAGGCCAGGCCAGGCCAGGCCAGCTGTGCCAGGCTGTGCCAGGCCAGGCCAGGCCAGGCCAGGCCAGGCCAGGCCAGGCCAGGCCAGGCCAGGCCAGGCCAGGCCAGGCCAGGCCAGGCCAGGCCAGGCCAGGCCAGGCCAGGCCAGGCCAGGCCAGGCCAGGCCAGGCCAGGCCAGGCCAGGCCAGGCCAGGCCAGGCCAGGCCAGGCCAGGCCAGGCCAGGCCAGGCCAGGCCAGGCCAGGCCAGGCCAGGCCAGGCCAGGCCAGGCTAGGCCAGGCTAGGCCAGGCTAGGCTAGGCTAGGCTAGGCCAGGGCTAGGCTAGGCCTAGGCTAGGCCAGGCTAGGCTAGGCTAGGCCAGGGCTAGGCTGTAGGCCAGGCTAGGCTGTGCTGTGCTGTGCTGTGCTGTGCCAGGCTGTGCTGTGCTGTGCCAGCCAGCAGCCAGCTGTGCTGTGCTGTGCCAGGCTGTGCTGTGCTGTGCTGTGCCAGGCTGTGCCAGGCCAGGCCAGTGCTGTGCTGTGCCAGGCTGTGCTGTGCTGTGCCAGGCTGTGCTGTGCTGTGCCAGGCCAGGCTGTGCTGTGCCAGGCCAGGCTGTGCCAGGCCAGGCTGTGCCAGGCCAGGCCAGGCCAGGCCAGGCCAGGCCAGGCCAGGCCAGGCCAGGCCAGGCCAGGCCAGGCTGTGCTGTGCCAGCTGTGCCAGGCCAGGCCAGGCCAGGCCAGGCCAGGCCAGGCCAGGCCAGGCCAGGCCAGGCCAGGCCAGGCCAGGCCAGGCCAGGCCAGGCCAGGCCAGGCCAGGCCAGGCCAGGCCAGGCCAGGCCAGGCCAGGCCAGGCCAGGCCAGGCCAGGCCAGGCCAGGCCAGGCCAGGCCAGGCCAGGCCAGGCCAGGCCAGGCCAGGCCAGGCCAGGCCAGGCCAGGCCAGGCCAGGCCAGGCCAGGCCAGGCCAGGCCAGGCCAGGCCAGGCCAGGCCAGGCCAGGCCAGGCCAGGCCAGGCCAGGCCAGGCCAGGCCAGGCCAGGCCAGGCCAGGCCAGGCCAGGCTTGTGCCAGGCCAGGCCAGGCCAGGCCAGGCCAGGCCAGGCCAGGCTAGGCTAGGCCAGGCCAGGCCAGGCCAGGCTAGGCTAGGCCAGGCTAGGCTAGGGCTAGGCTGTGCTAGGCTAGTGCTAGCCAGGCTGTGCTGTGCTGTGCTGTGTTGTGCCAGCTGTGCTGTGCTGTGCTGTGCTGTGCTGTGCTGTGCTGTGCTGTGCTGTGCTGTGCTGTGCTGTGCCAGTGCTGTGCTGTGCTGTGCTGTGCTGTGCTGTGCTGTGCTGTGCTGTGCCAGGCTGTGCTGTGCTGTGCTGTGCTGTGCTGTGCCAGGCTGTGCCAGGCTGTGCTGTGCTGTGCTGTGCCAGGCCAGGCCAGGCTGTGCCAGGCCAGGCTGTGCCAGGCCAGGCCAGGCTGTGCCAGGCTGTGCTGTGCCAGGCCAGGCCAGGCCAGGCCAGGCCAGGCCAGGCCAGGCCAGGCCAGGCCAGGCCAGGCCAGGCCAGGCCAGGCCAGGCCAGGCCAGGCCAGGCCAGGCCAGGCCAGGCCAGGCCAGGCCAGGCCAGGCCAGGCCAGGCCAGGCCAGGCCAGGCCAGGCCAGGCCAGGCCAGGCCAGGCCAGGCCAGGCCAGGCCAGGCCAGGCCAGGCCAGGCCAGGCCAGGCCAGGCCAGGCCAGGCCAGGCCAGGCCAGGCCAGGCCAGGCCAGGCCAGGCCAGGCCAGGCCAGGCCAGGCCAGGCCAGGCCAGGCCAGGCCAGGCCAGGCCAGGCCAGCTGGCCAGGCTAGGCTAGGCCAGGCCAGGCCAGGCCAGGCCAGCTAGGCCAGGGCCAGCCAGGCCAGGCCAGGCAGGCTAGCCAGCTAGGCTAGGCTGTGGGCCAGGCCAGGCCAGGCTAGGCCAGGCTAGTGCTGTGCTGTGCTGCTGTGCTGTGCTGTGCTGTGCTGTGCCAGGCCAGGCCAGCTGTGCTGTGCTGTGCTGTGCTGTGCTGTGCTGTGCCAGGCTGTGCTGTGCTGTGCTGTGCCAGGCTGTGCCAGGCTGTGCTGTGCCAGGCCAGGCCAGGCCAGGCTGTGCCAGGCTGTGCCAGGCCAGGCTGTGCTGTGCCAGGCCAGGCCAGGCTGTGCTGTGCTGTGCTGTGCCAGGCCTGTGCCAGGCCAGGCTGTGCCAGGCCAGGCCAGGCCAGGCCAGGCCAGGCCAGGCCAGGCCAGGCCAGGCCAGGCCAGGCCAGGCCAGGCCAGGCCAGGCTGTGCCAGGCCAGGCCAGGCCAGGCCAGGCCAGGCCAGGCCAGGCCAGGCCAGGCCAGGCCAGGCCAGGCCAGGCCAGGCCAGGCCAGGCCAGGCCAGGCCAGGCCAGGCCAGGCCAGGCCAGGCCAGGCCAGGCCAGGCCAGGCCAGGCCAGGCCAGGCCAGGCCAGGCCAGGCCAGGCCAGGCCAGGCCAGGCCAGGCCAGGCCAGGCCAGCCAGGCTGCCAGGCCAGGCCAGGCCAGGCTAGGCCAGGCCAGGCCAGGCCAGGCCAGGCCAGGCTAGGCCAGGCCAGGCTTGTGCTAGGCCAGGCTGTCAGCCAGGCTGTGTACAGCTAGCTAGGCTAGCTAGGCTAGGCTTGAAAGAGCTAGGCCAGGCTGAAATATGGCTAGGCTAGGCTAGTGCTGTGCTGTGCTGTTGTGCTGTGCCAGCGTGCTGTGCTGTGCTGTGCTGTGCCAGCCTAGGACTGTGCTGTGCTGTGCTGTGCCTGGCTGTGCCAAAGTGCTGTGCTGTGCTGTGCCAGGGGCAGCCTGTGCTGTGCTGTGCTGTGCTGTGCTGTGCCAGGCTGTGCTGTGCTGTGCCAGGCTGTGCTGTGCTGTGCCAGCAGTGCTGTGCTGTGCTGTGCCAGGCTGGTGCCAGGCTGTGCCAGGCTGTGCTGTGCTGTGCCAGGCCAGGCCAGGCTGTGCCAGGCCAGGCCAGGCCAGGCTGTGCTGTGCCAGGCCAGGCCAGGCCAGGCCAGGCCAGGCCAGGCCAGGCCAGGCCAGGCCAGGCCAGGCCAGGCCAGGCCAGGCCAGGCCAGGCCAGGCCAGGCCAGGCTGTGCCAGGCCAGGCCAGGCCAGGCCAGGCCAGGCCAGGCCAGGCCAGGCCAGGCCAGGCCAGGCCAGGCCAGGCCAGGCCAGGCCAGGCCAGGCCAGGCCAGGCCAGGCCAGGCCAGGCCAGGCCAGGCCAGGCCAGGCCAGGCCAGGCCAGCCAGGCCAGGCCAGGCCAGGCCAGGCCAGGCCAGGCCAGGCCAGGCCAGGCCAGGCCAGGCCAGGCCAGGCTAGGCCAGGCCAGGCCAGGCTTAGGCAGCCAGGCCAGCCAGGCCAGGCAGCCAGGCCAGGCTAGGCTGGCCAGGCTGTGCTAGTGCTAGGCTAGTGCTGTGCTGTGCTAGGCTAGGCTAGGCTAGCTAGGCCTAGGCTAGGCTAGGCTAGGCTAGGCTAGGCAGGCTAGGCTAGGCTAGTTGTGCTAGGCTGTGCCAGGCTGTGCTAGTGCTGTGCTGTGCTGTGCTGTGCTGTGCCAGGCTGTGCTGTGCTGTTGCTGTGCTGTGCTGTGCTGTGCTGTGCTGTGCCAGGCTGTGCTGTGCCAGGCCAGTGCTGTGCTGTGCTGTGCCA
Organism: Brachymystax lenok tsinlingensis; assembly: GCA_030435695.1. Lineage (NCBI taxonomy): Eukaryota > Metazoa > Chordata > Actinopteri > Salmoniformes > Salmonidae > Brachymystax > Brachymystax lenok. The sequence continues at coordinate 10,047 of CM059812.1, read as the reverse complement.
GGCTGTGCCAGGCTGTGCTGTGCCAGGCCAGGCCAGGCTGTGCCAGGCCAGGCCAGGCTGTGCTGTGCTGGGTGCCAGGCCTGTGCTGTGCCAGGCCAGGCCAGGCCAGGCCAGGCCAGGCCAGGCCAGGCCAGGCCAGGCCAGGCCAGGCCAGGCCAGGCCAGGCCAGGCCAGGCCAGGCCAGGCCAGGCCAGGCCAGGCCAGGCCAGGCCAGGCCAGGCCAGGCCAGGCCAGGCCAGGCCAGGCCAGGCCAGGCCAGGCCAGGCCAGGCCAGGCCAGGCCAGGCCAGGCCAGGCCAGGCCAGGCCAGGCCAGGCCAGGCCAGGCCAGGCTGTGCCAGGCCAGGCCAGGCCAGGCCAGGCCAGGCCAGGCCAGGCCAGGCCAGGCCAGGCCAGGCCAGGCCAGGCCAGGCCAGGCCAGGCCAGGCCAGGCTAGGCCAGGCCAGGCCAGGCCAGGCCAGGCTCAGGCCAGGGCCAGGCTAGGCTTAGGCTAGGCTAGGCTAGGCTAGGCCAGGCTAGGCTAGGCTAGCTAGGCTAGGCTAGGCTAGGCTAGTGCTGTGCTGTGCTAGTGCTGTGCTGTGCTGTGCTGTGCTAGTGCTAGTGCTGTGCTGTGCCAGCTGTGCTGTGCTGTGCTGTGCTGTGCTGTGCTGTGCTGTGCTGTGCTGTGCTGTGCTGTGCTGTGCTGTGCTGTGCTGTGCTGTGCTGTGCTGTGCCAGGCTGTGCTGTGCTGTGCTGTGCTGTGCTGTGCTGTGCCAGGCCAGGCCAGGCCAGGCCAGGCTGTGCCAGGCCAGGCCAGGCCAGGCCAGGCCAGGCCAGGCTGTGCCAGGCCAGGCTGTGCTGTGCTGTGCTGTGCCAGGCCAGGCCAGGCCAGGCCAGGCCAGGCCAGGCCAGGCCAGGCCAGGCCAGGCCAGGCCAGGCCAGGCCAGGCCAGGCCAGGCCAGGCCAGGCCAGGCCAGGCCAGGCCAGGCCAGGCCAGGCCAGGCCAGGCCAGGCCAGGCCAGGCCAGGCCAGGCCAGGCCAGGCCAGGCCAGGCCAGGCCAGGCCAGGCCAGGCCAGGCCAGGCCAGGCCAGGCCAGGCCAGGCCAGGCCAGGCCAGGCCAGGCCAGGCCAGGCCAGGCCAGGCCAGGCCAGGCCAGGCCAGGCCAGGCCAGGCCAGGCCAGGCCTAGGCCAGGCCAGGCAGCTTAGGCTAGGCTAGGCTAGGCTAGGCCAGGCTGTGCTAGGCTAGGCTGTGCTAGGCTAGCTAGGCTAGGCTAGGCTAGGCTAGGCTAGGCTGCTAGGCTAGGCTGTGCTGTGCTGTGCTAGGCTAGGCTGTGCTGTGCTGTGCTGTGCTGTGCTAGTGCTGTGCTGTGCTGTGCTGTGCTGTGCTGTGCTGTGCTGTGCCAGGCTGTGCTGTGCTGTGCTGTGCTGTGCTGTGCTGTGCTGTGCTGTGCTGTGCTGTGCTGTGCTGTGCTGTGCCAGGCTGTGCTGTGCTGTGCTGTGCTGTGCCAGGCTGTGCTGTGCTGTGCTGTGCTGTGCTGTGCTGTGCTGTGCCAGGCCAGTGCCAGTGCCCAGGCCAGGCCAGGCCAGGCTGTGCTGTGCCAGGCCAGGCCAGCCTGTGCCAGCTGTGCCAGGCCAGGCCAGGCCAGGCCAGGCCAGGCCAGGCCAGGCCAGGCCAGGCCAGTGCCAGGCCAGGCCAGGCCAGGCCAGGCCAGGCCAGGCCAGGCCAGGCCAGGCCAGTGCCAGGCCAGGCCAGGCCAGGCCAGGCCAGGCCAGGCCAGGCCAGGCCAGGCCAGGCCAGGCCAGGCCAGGCCAGGCCAGGCCAGGCCAGGCCAGGCCAGGCCAGCCAGGCCAGGCCAGGCCAGGCCAGGCCAGGCCAGGCCAGGCCAGGCCAGGCCAGGCCAGCCAGGCCAGGCCAGGCCAGGCCAGGCCAGGCCAGGCCAGGCCAGGCCAGGCCAGGCTAGGCCAGGCCAGGCCAGGCCAGGCCAGGCCAGGCCAGGCCAGGCCAGGCCAGGCCAGGCCAGGCCAGCCAGCCAGGCTGTGCTGTGCTGTCAGCAGCTGTGCCAGGCCAGGCTGTGCTGTGCTGTGCTGTGCTGTGCTGTGCTGTGCTGTGCTGTGCTGTGCTGTGCTGTGCTGTGCTGTGCTGTGCTGTGCTGTGCTGTGCTGTGCTGTGCTGTGCTGTGCTGTGCTGTGCTGTGCTGTGCTGTGCTGTGCTGTGCTGTGCTGTGCTGTGCTGTGCTGTGCTGTGCTGTGCCAGGCTGTGCTGTGCCAGGCCAGGCTGTGCCAGGCCAGGCCAGTGCCAGGCCAGGCCAGGCCAGGCCAGGCTGTGCCAGGCCAGGCCAGGCCAGGCTGTGCCAGGCCTGTGCCAGGCCAGGCCAGGCCAGGCCAGGCCAGGCCAGGCCAGGCCAGGCCAGGCCAGGCCAGGCCAGGCCAGGCCAGGCCAGGCCAGGCCAGGCCAGGCCAGGCCAGGCCAGGCCAGGCCAGGCCAGGCCAGGCCAGGCCAGGCCAGGCCAGGCCAGGCCAGGCCAGGCCAGGCCAGGCCAGGCCAGGCCAGGCCAGGCTGTGCCAGGCCAGGCCAGGCCAGGCCAGGCCAGGCCAGGCCAGGCCAGGCCAGGCCAGGCCAGGCCAGGCTGTGCCAGGCCAGGCCAGGGCCAGGGCCAGGCCAGGCCAGGCCAGGCCAGGCCAGGCCAGGCCAGGCCAGGCTAGGCTAGGCCAGGCCAGGCTGTGCTGTGCTAGGCCAGGCTAGGCTGTGCAGTGCTAGGCCAGGCCAGGCTGGTGCTAGGCTGTGTGCTGTGCTGTAGCTGTGCTAGGCAGCCAAACAGGCTGTGCTGTGCTATTAGCTAGGCTAGGCTGTGCTGTGCTAGGCTGTGCTGTGCTGTGCTGTGCCAGGCCAGCCAGGCTGTGCTGTGCTGTGCTGTGCCAGGGCTGTGCTGTGCTGTGCCAGGCCAGGCTGTGCTGTGCCAGGCCAGCCAGCCAGTGCTGTGCCAGTGCTGTGCCAGGCCTGTGCCAGGCCAGGCCAGCTGTGCTGTGCTGTGCTGTGCTGTGCTGTGCCAGGCTGTGCTGTGCTGTGCCAGGCCAGGCCAGGCCAGGCCAGGCCAGGCTGTGCTGTGCCAGGCCAGGCTGTGCAGTGCCAGGCCAGGCCAGGCTGTGCCAGGCCAGGCCAGGCCAGGCCAGGCCAGGCCAGGCCAGGCCAGGCCAGGCCAGGCCAGGCCAGGCCAGGCCAGGCCAGGCCAGGCCAGGCCAGGCCAGGCCAGGCCAGGCCAGGCCAGGCCAGGCCAGGCCAGGCTGTGCCAGGCCAGGCCAGGCCAGGCCAGGCCAGCCAGGCCAGGCCAGGCCAGGCCAGCCAGGCCAGGCCAGGCCAGGCCAGGCCAGGCCAGGCCAGGCCAGGCCAGGCCAGGCCAGGCCAGGCCAGGCCAGGCCAGGCCAGGCCAGGCTGTGCCAGGCCAGGCCAGGCCAGGCCAGCCAGCCAGGCCAGGCCAGGCCAGGCCAGGCCAGGCCAGGGCCAGGCCAGGCCAGGCCAGGCCAGGCCAGGCCAGGCTGTGCCAGGGCCAGGCTGTGCTGTGCTGTGCTAGGCCAGGCTGTGCTGTGCCAGGCTGTGCTGTGCTGTGCTGTGCTGTGCTGTGCTGTGCTGTGCTGTGCTGTGCTGTGCTGTGCTGTGCTGTGCTGTGCTGTGCTGTGCTGTGCCAGCTGTGCTGTGCTGTGCTGTGCTGTGCTGTGCTGTGCTGTGCTGTGCCAGGCTGTGCTGTGCTGTGCTGTGCCAGCCAGGCCAGGCTGTGCTGTGCTGTGCTGTGCCGTGCTGTGCTGTGCTGTGCTGTGCCAGGCTGTGCTGTGCCAGCTGTGCTGCCAGCCAGCTGTGCTGTGCCAGCTGTGCCAGGCTGTGCCAGCCAGCCAGGCCAGGCCAGGCCAGGCCAGGCCAGGCCAGGCTGTGCCAGGCCAGGCCAGGCCAGGCCAGGCCAGGCCAGGCCAGGCCAGGCCAGGCCAGGCCAGGCCAGGCCAGGCCAGGCCAGGCCAGGCCAGGCCAGGCCAGGCCAGGCCAGGCCAGGCCAGGCCAGGCCAGGCCAGGCCAGGCCAGGCCAGGCCAGGCCAGGCCAGGCCAGGCCAGGCCAGGCCAGGCCAGGCCAGGCCAGCCAGGCCAGGCCAGGCCAGGCCAGGCCAGGCCAGGCCAGGCCAGGCCAGGCCAGGCCAGGCCTGTGCTGTGCCAGGCCAGGCCAGGCCAGGCCAGGCCAGGCCAGGCCAGGCTAGGCCAGGCCAGGCTTAGCTAGGCCAGCTAGGCCAGGCTGTGCTAGGCTGTGCTGTGCTGTGCTGTGCTGTGCTGTGCTGTGCTGTGCTGTGCTGTGCTGTGCTGTGCTGTGCTGTGCTGTGCTGTGCTGTGCTGTGCCAGCTGTGCTGTGCTGTGCTGTGCTGTGCTGTGCTGTGCTGTGCTGTGCTGTGCTGTGCTGTGCTGTGCTGTGCTGTGCTGTGCTGTGCTGTGCTGTGCTGTGCTGTGCTGTGCTGTGCTGTGCTGTGCTGTGCTGTGCTGTGCCAGGCTGTGCTGTGCTGTGCCAGGCTGTGCTGTGCTGTGCTGTGCCAGGCTGTGCTGTGCTGTGCTGTGCTGTGCCAGGCCAGGCCAGGCCAGGCCAGGCTGTGCCAGGCTGTGCCAGGCCAGGCCAGTGCCAGGCCAGGCTGTGCCAGGCCAGGCCAGGCCAGGCCAGGCCAGGCCAGGCCAGGCCAGGCCAGGCCAGGCCAGGCCAGGCCAGGCCAGGCCAGGCCAGGCCAGGCCAGGCCAGGCCAGGCCAGGCCAGGCCAGGCCAGGCCAGGCCAGGCCAGGCCAGGCTGTGCCAGGCCAGGCCAGGCCAGGCCAGGCCAGGCCAGGCTGTGCCAGGCCAGGCCAGGCCAGGCCAGGCCAGGCCAGGCCAGGCCAGGCCAGGCCAGGCCAGGCCAGGCCAGCCAGCCAGGCCAGGCCAGGCCAGGCCAGGCCAGGCCAGGCCAGGCCAGGCCAGGCCAGGCCAGCTGTGCCTGTGCCAGGCTGTGCTGTGCTGTGCTGTGCTGTGCTGTGCCAGGCTAGGCTGTGCTGTGCTGTGCTGTGCTGTGCTGTGCTGTGCTGTGCTGTGCTGTGCTGTGCTGTGCTGTGCTGTGCTGTGCTGTGCTGTGCTGTGCTGTGCTGTGCTGTGCTGTGCTGTGCTGTGCTGTGCTGTGCCAGGCTGTGCTGTGCTGTGCTGTGCTGTGCTGTGCTGTGCTGTGCCAGGCTGTGCTGTGCTGTGCTGTGCTGTGCTGTGCTGTGCCAGGCTGTGCTGTGCTGTGCCAGGCCAGGCTGTGCTGTGCCAGGCTGTGCAGCCTGTGCTGTGCTGTGCTGTGCCAGGCCAGGCCAGGCTGTGCTGTGCTGTGCTGTGCCAGGCCAGGCCAGGCCAGGCCAGGCCAGGCCAGGCCAGGCCAGGCCAGGCCAGGCCAGGCCAGGCCAGGCCAGGCCAGGCCAGGCCAGCCAGCTGTGCCAGGCCAGGCCAGGCCAGGCCAGGCCAGGCCAGGCCAGGCCAGGCCAGGCCAGGCCAGGCCAGGCCAGGCCAGGCCAGGCCAGGCCAGGCCAGGCCAGGCCAGGCCAGGCTGTGCAGGCCAGGCCAGCCAGGCCAGGCCAGGCCAGGCCAGGCCAGGCCAGGCCAGGCCAGGCCAGGCCAGGCCAGCCAGGCCAGGCCAGGCCAGGCCAGGCCAGGCCAGGCTGTGCTAGGCCAGGCCAGGTGCCAGGCCAGGCCAGGCTAGGGCCAGGGCCAGGCTGTGCTGTAGCTAGGCTGTGCCAGGCTAGGCCAGCTGCTGTGCTGTGCTGTGCTGTGCTGTGCTGTGCTGTGCTGTGCTGTGCTGTGCTGTGCTGTGCCAGGCTGTGCTGTGCTGTGCTGTGCTGTGCTGTGCTGTGCTGTGCTGTGCTGTGCTGTGCTGTGTGCTGTGCTGTGCTGTGCTGTGCTGTGCTGTGCCAGGCTGTGCTGTGCTGTGCTGTGCCAGGCTGTGCCAGCTGTGCTGTGCTGTGCTGTGCTGTGCTGTGCTGTGCCAGGCTGTGCCAGGCCAGGCCAGGCCAGGCCAGGCCAGGCCAGGCCAGGCCAGGCCAGGCCAGGCCAGGCCAGGCCAGGCCAGGCCAGGCCAGGCCAGGCCAGGCCAGGCCAGGCCAGGCCAGGCCAGGCCAGGCCAGGCCAGGCCAGGCCAGGCCAGGCCAGGCCAGGCCAGGCCAGGCCAGGCCAGGCCAGGCCAGGCCAGGCCAGGCCAGGCCAGGCCAGGCCAGGCCAGCCAGGCCAGGCCAGGCCAGGCCAGGCCAGGCCAGGCCAGGCCAGGCCAGGCCAGGCCAGGCCAGCCAGGCCAGGCCAGGCCAGGCCAGGCCAGGCCAGGCTCAGGCCAGGCCAGGCCAGGCCAGGCCAGGCCAGGCCAGGCCAGGCCAGGCCAGGCCAGGCCAGGCCAGCTAGGCCAGGCCAGGCCAGGCCAGGCTTAGGCCAGGCCAGGCCAGGCTAAAGGCCAGGCTAGGCTAGGCCAGGCCAGGCTAGGCCAGGCTCAGCTAGGCTAGGCTTAGGCTGTGCTGTGCTAGGCTGTGCTGTGCTGTGCTAGGCTGTGCTGTGCTGTGCTGTGCTGTGCTGTGCTAGTGCTGTGCTAGTGCCAGGCTAGGCTAGGCCTAGGCTAGGTGCTAGGCTTAGGTGCTAGGCTAGGCTAGGCTAGGCTAGCTGTGCTGTGCTGTGCTGTGCTGTGCTGTGCTGTGCTGTGCCAGCTGTGCTGTGCTGTGCTGTGCTGTGCTGTGCTGTGCTGTGCTGTGCTGTGCTGTGCTGTGCTGTGCCAGGCCAGGCCAGCTGTGCTGTGCCAGGCTGTGCTGTGCCAGGCCAGGCTGTGCCAGGCCAGGCCAGCTGTGCTGTGCTGTGCCAGGCCAGGCCAGGCCAGGCCAGGCCAGGCCAGGCCAGGCTGTGCCAGGCCAGGCCAGGCCAGGCCAGGCCAGGCCAGGCCAGGCCAGGCCAGGCCAGGCCAGGCCAGGCCAGGCCAGGCCAGGCCAGGCCAGGCCAGGCCAGGCCAGGCCAGGCCAGGCCAGGCCAGGCCAGGCCAGGCCAGGCCAGGCCAGGCCAGGCCAGGCCAGGCCAGGCCAGGCCAGGCCAGGCCAGGCCAGGCCAGGCCAGGCCAGGCTGTGCCAGGCCAGGCCAGGCCAGGCCAGGCCAGGCCAGGCCAGGCCAGGCCAGGCCAGGCCAGGCCAGGCCAGGCCAGCCAGGCCAGGCCAGGCCAGGCTAGGCCAGGCCAGGCCAGGCCAGGCTAGGCCAGGCTGTGCTGTGCTGTGCTGTGCTGTGCAGCTAGGCTAGGCTGTGCTGTGCTGTGCTGTGCTGTGCTAGGCTGTGCTGTGCTGTGCCAGCTGTGCTGTGCTGTGCTGTGCTGTGCTGTGCTGTGCTGTGCTGTGCTGTGCTGTGCTGTGCTGTGCTGTGCTGTGCTGTGCTGTGCTGTGCTGTGCTGTGCAGGCCAGGCTGTGCTGTGCTGTGCTGTGCTGTGCTGTGCTGTGCTGTGCTGTGCTGTGCCAGGCCAGGCCAGGCTGTGCCAGGCCAGGCTGTGCCAGGCCAGCTGTGCCAGGCCAGGCCAGGCCAGGCCAGGCCAGGCCAGGCTGTGCCAGGCCAGGCCAGGCCAGGCCAGCCAGGCCAGGCCAGGCCAGGCTGTGCCAGGCCAGGCCAGGCCAGGCCAGGCCAGGCCAGGCCAGGCCAGGCCAGGCCAGGCCAGGCCAGGCCAGGCCAGGCCAGGCCAGCCAGGCCAGGCCAGGCCAGGCCAGGCCAGGCCAGGCCAGGCCAGGCCAGGCCAGGCCAGGCCAGGCCAGGCCAGGCCAGGCCAGGCCAGGCCAGGCCAGGCCAGGCCAGGCCAGCCAGGCCAGGCTGTGCCAGGCCAGGCCAGGCCAGGGCCAGGCCAGGCCAGGCCAGGCCAGGCCAGGCCAGGCCAGGCCAGGCCAGGGCCAGGCCAGCTGTGCAGCTAGGCCAGGCCAGGCCAGCTGAAGAAGAGCCAGGCCAGGGGCTGTAGCAGGCTAGGCTAGGCTAGGCCCAGGCTAGGCTAGGCTAGTGCTAGTGCCAGCCAAAGGCTAGTGCTGTGCTGTGCTGTGCTGTGCTAGGCTAGGCTAGGCCAGCTAGCTAGTGCTAGTGCTAGGCTGTGCTGTGCTGTGCTGTGCCAGGCCAGCCAGTGCCAGGGCTGGGCTGTGCTGTGCTGTGCTGTGCTGTGCTGTGCTGTGCCAGTGCCAGTGCTGTGCTGTGCCAGGCTGTGCTGTGCTGTGCCAGCTGTGCCAGTGCTGTGCTGTGCCAGGCCAGGCCAGCTGTGCTGTGCTGTGCCAGGCCAGTGCCAGTGCCAGGCTGTGCTGTGCCAGGCTGTGCCAGGCCAGGCCAGGCCAGGCCAGGCCAGGCCAGGCCAGCCAGGCCAGGCCAGGCCAGGCCAGGCCAGGCCAGGCCAGGCCAGGCCAGGCCAGGCCAGGCCAGGCCAGGCCTGTGCCAGGCCAGGCCAGGCCAGGCCAGGCCAGGCCAGGCCAGGCCAGGGCCAGGCCAGGCCAGGCCAGGGCCAGGCCAGGCCAGGCCAGGCCAGGCCAGGCCAGGCCAGGCCAGGCCAGGCCAGGCCAGGCCAGGCCAGGCCAGGCCAGGCCAGGCCAGGCCAGGCCAGGCCAGGCCAGGCCAGGCCAGGCCAGGCCAGGCCAGGCCAGGCCAGGCCAGGCCAGGCCAGGCCAGGCCAGGCCAGGCCAGGCCAGGCCAGGCCAGGCCAGGCCAGGCCAGGCCAGGCTGTGCTGTGCTGTTAGGCCAGGCTCAGCTGTGCTGTGCTGTGCTAGGCTAGGCTGTGCTGTGCTGTGCTGTGCTGTGCTGTGCTGTGCTAGGCTAGGCTAGGCTGTGCTGTGCTGTGCTGTGCTGTGCTGTGCTGTGCTGTGCTGTGCTGTGCTGTGCCAGGCTGTGCTGTGCTGTGCTGTGCTGTGCAGGCCAGGCCAGGCTGTGCCAGCCAGGCCAGGGCCAGTGCTGTGCCAGGCCAGGCCAGGCCAGGCCAGGCCAGGCCAGGCCAGGCCAGGCCAGGCCAGGCCAGGCCAGGCCAGGCTGTGCCAGGCCAGGCCAGGCCAGGCCAGGCCAGGCCAGGCCAGGCCAGGCCAGGCCAGGCCAGGCCAGGCCAGGCCAGGCCAGGCCAGGCCAGGCCAGGCCAGGCCAGGCCAGGCCAGGCCAGGCCAGGCCAGGCCAGGCCAGGCCAGGCCAGGCCAGGCCAGGCCAGGCCAGGCCAGGCCAGGCCAGGCCAGGCCAGGCCAGCCAGGCCAGGCCAGGCCAGGCCAGGCCAGGCCAGGTTGTGCCAGGCCAGGCCAGGCCAGTGCCAGGCCAGGCCAGGCCATTTAGCCAGGCCAGGCCAGCCAGCCAGGCCAGGCTAGGCCAGGCCAGGCTGTGCTGTGCTGTGCCAGGCCAGGCCAGGCCAGGCTAGGCTAGGCCAGGCTAGGCTAGGCCAGGCCAGGCCAGGCCAGGCTAGGCTAGGCCAGGCTAGGCTAGGCCAGGCCAGGCTAGGCCAGGCCAGGCCAGGCCAGGCCAGGCTGTGCTGTGCTGTGCTGTGCTGTGCCAGGCTGTGCCAGGCCAGGCCAGGCCAGGCTGTGCAGGCCAGGCCAGGCCAGGCTGTGCCAGGCCAGGCCAGGCCAGGCCAGGCCAGGCCAGGCCAGGCCAGGCCAGGCCAGGCCAGGCCAGGCCAGGCCAGGCCAGGCCAGGCCAGGCCAGGCCAGGCCAGGCCAGGCCAGGCCAGGCCAGGCCAGGCCAGGCCAGGCCAGGCCAGGCCAGGCCAGGCCAGGCCAGGCCAGGCCAGGCCAGGCCAGGCCAGGCCAGGCCAGGCCAGGCCAGGCCAGGCCAGGCCAGGCCAGGCCAGGCCAGGCCAGGCCAGCAGCCAGGCCAGGCCAGGCCAGGCCAGGCCAGGCCAGGCCAGGCCAGGCCAGGCCAGGCCAGGCCAGGCCAGGCTGTGCCAGGCTGTGCCAGGCCAGCCAGGCCAGGCCAGGCCAGGCTGTGCATAGGCCAGGCCAGGCCAGGCCAGGCTGTGCTGTGCTGGTGCTGTGCTGTGCTGTGCTATGCTGTGCTGTGCTGTGCTGTGCCAGCGCTGTGCTGTGCTGTGCTGT